>JAIXND010000685.1:6730000-7246944 GCA_023646645.1 Varanus salvator macromaculatus
TAAGCAGTGGGCACTCCTGGTTTATCATCTTCCATCTTTACTGCCACGTCAGGAAACCCTGGTCAATAGGAAGGGGTAAAAGGAAGCCATGTTGGCAGCTTAGGTCTGGTGGAAATCCCATCATTTCTCTCAAGACCTATTGGTCTTCAAATGAGGTAGGTTCTCCATTGCCTCACCAGAGCTGTGGTCTGAAGCACCGTTTTCTTCCATGAACCTCTGCTGTGGAACTGAAGCCTCTTCTCTTGGCTTGCCCTGGGAGTTCGGCTCGGTCTTGAGCCAGGAAAATCCTGCTGAGTGAGAAAGAGACGGATGCCGTCGGCTTGAACCGGGCACTTTGAATGCACCAGAAGGGGGTTCACTCAACCCCTCTGCGTGCAGGTCGAACACGCACAGGGGGCACTCGGGCTGCCCAGAGCACCTTGCCAAGGGCCAGCATCACAGGCACTGGGGAGCCCACAGTGCAGCCGAACCCACCGACATCAGCATCCTGGAGCTGCTCCTCTTCACGCTTGCAGCCTGCGCGGCCCCTGCCTTTTGCTCCCGCCCAGGCCATGGCGGTGCTGAGGGGCAGCAGTGCGGGTGCCACGGCCACCCTGCACACTGGCTGGTTCTGTGCATGTTAAGCCAGCAAGTGGTGGGATGTTGCAGACTGGGGACCTGCCCCAGCTGGGGACCGGACCCGGGGCCTCCTTGGCCCCTTCCAGCTCTGCCATGCTATGATGCTACAATGCTGAGACAGAGGAGCAGGAACAAGAGCAGCGGGAGGGCTGGAAGGGAGAAGGGACACTCGCTGAGGGAGGGCATCTTATCTGGGGAACTCCAAGACCTGGAGCCGGCCCTGGACCATGGAGCCAGCCATCACAGTAGTGCCTGTGCCAGCCAGGCCCAGATGGCAAGCGGCACATGAACTGTTTCCCTGCAGAGCAACACTAAGCATGGGGCCCCCAGGGGACACAGCCAGCGCACACAAGCTCACTGACCAGAAGGTGTCCCACTGAACACCTGGAGCTTCATGGAAGCTTCTTCCACAATAAGCTTGTTCATTTTCAAGGGGCCACAAAACTCTTCACAGTTTAGCATGGCAGCCCCTCTGGAATCCTGGGCAATTATGGAAAATGCTACAACAAATTCAAACTAGATTATCAGTCCCCCGCAATTCTTGTCTAGGCCCTTCACCTGAATGGTCAATTGGTGAGGTCTTGTTTTCTTTAGAGACCTGAGGATCCTTTGCCCATGTTTCCTCCTCTTCTTTGACCTTTATCTTTCGGTCAAGGAGCCCTGTTGGAGGGAAAGAGGTCGCAAGATGAAGAAAGGAGAGATACCCCAGTTTTACCTGGCTAGCAGTCAACTGATTTCTATGCAAACTGCTAAGCTGTTTTGACTGCTACCCTAAGGTTGGCCTGTGCTGGCTCCGCTGGAAGGAGGTCATTCTCAGGGGGTGGGAGTGGAGAGGCTCCCATATTCCAGAATTAGAAAACAGCAATCACATGAACTGCCATGAACACTGCATTAGGAAAGGATGTCGCATGTAGCTAACAAAAACAATACCAAAGGGACAAAAATAAATAGAATTGTTACAAATGGACATGCACTGTCCCTAATGGGTTTGGGCCCAGAATATTTGGAAAAAAGTCTTCTCTCACGGAAGCCCACCCACACATCACAATCTGCAAGCACATGTTGTTGGAAACTTATTTTTCACTACTCTCTGGAAGGTCAGAGTTTGAGATCATGTAGTCCAACCTCCTGGCTCAAGTAGGAAACCTGGTGCTAGCAGCCCCGCAATAAATGGCTTTCTGGCCTTTGCCGGGAGACCTCCGTCGAGGGAGAGTCCACCTCTTCCTGAAGCAATTCGTTTCACCATCAAACTGCTCTGTGAGACCTTAAGAACCGAAGCAGACCTGAGCCAGGTCAGGCCCAGGTCCACCGAGTCTGGTGTTCTGTTTGCACGGTGGCCAAAGAGCTGCCCAAAGCATCCCTCAAGCAGGGCAGGAATGCGACAGTCCCTCCTGCTCCAGTTCCCCCACAACGCCTGAGGGGAAGCTGCAGAGATGGGCTCAAACACGGAGAGCCAAACGCCTGCAATTTCAATTGTATCAGGCTTCTTCCCGGCTCAAGTGCCAGGAATTGGCAAAGCTGCCATGGCTCATCTTCCACAACTGGAAGACCCAACCTTGACGGAAGACTCTGCTTCTCAACCAGGGATATGCCTTCTATGGGAAATGGGTCAGGGGAAGGGGACAGCCGTGGGAGGGCTTCTGGAGGGTGTCCGAAGACGTCCTCTCAACTAAAGAGGGCAGAACAGAGGCACCCGGGAAGCAGGAGCGTGCATTTGCCAGCCTGCTTCTTCCGCTGGGCTTGAAGGCCCAACCAATCCCTTTAGAGCCATTTTCCTGTATTTAAATAGAACAAACGTCTAGGAGCAACCTCTCTGTAACCAGGTTTTGCTGGAAGTATTACATTGTTTGGATTTATTCTTTAGTTTATTTCATATTAATTTTAATTTTTATATACCACCCCATTCCCAGAGGCTGTGGGTGGTTTTTTTGTGCTGAACTCAAGGCTAACTGTGTTTTTGCAGCGCTCATAAGCTGATGCTGGTCAAAGAGCTGCTGCATCGTCTCCTTCTGTCTTTCTGTCTGTCTGTATTTATTTATTTATTTGGACTCTTTATAAAAAGATTTATTGGGACTTGTTCCTCTGCATCAGGAAATCAGGTTTTGATGTACGCTTTCTAACAAGCTGCTTCCCCCACGTTTCAACTAAAACTTACCCTCTTACTTTTCATTCAACAGATTTGCAAAGCAGCTAACAAGATTGGCTAAATTTGGATGGAATGATGAACCACGCAGGTGCCTGGAAGCAGTCCTCCTTTTTTGACAGTTTGTTGATGATGATGAAGATGATGACGACTGATTTTATTTCTATCCCACCCCACGGCCAAAGCTTTCTGGGCAGTTTACAACAAGGCAGTTGACTCCCTTGCAGTTGGCACCTGGAGAAGACCACAAAGGCTGAGCTGCGTCGCCTGAGCAGGGCACGGTGGGGGAGATACTCTGAGATGCTGTGCTCCCCAGCCATGTAGAGTTTTTCAGGTTAAAAGCAGCACCTTGAACTAGGCCCAGAGGGATGCAGGCAGCCAGTGCACGCAGGCCAGAGCTCGTCCTGAGTGCTCAGACCTGGGGTCCTGGTTACTGACCTGGCTGCTGCACTCTGCATGAGTGGCAGCTTTCAGCCCTCTTCCGGGACAGCCCCACGCAGAGCGCATTGCAGCGATCTGGCTGCCGAAGCTGGCAGCAGGCACTCCGAGCCAACCGCTGAGGCCACCTGCGCCTCAGCTGGATCTAGGAGCACGCGTGGGCTACACACCTGCTCCTTCAGGGAGACCGCAATCCCATCCACCTCCACTCGGTTCAAAGAACTCCCCCATCAACAGCATCTCAGTCTTGCCTGGACTGAGCTTCAATTTGTTAGCCCTCATCCAGTCCACTGGCACAGCCAGACTCCACTTTAGCACATCCACAGCTAAGCCTGCTGCTAGTTGGCAAACAACCTCTCAAGAACCTTTCCCAGGAAAGGAGTATGTACTATTGGCCTAAAGCTATTAAGGCCTTCCAGGTCAAGGGCAGATTTCTTCAGAAGGGGTCTCACCGCCTCCTCTTTCAGGAGACATCAGGCCACTCCTGCTCCCAGTGCGACACTGATCACCTCCTTGGCCCAGCTGGTTGTTCCTTCCTTGCTGCCTTTTATAGGCCAGGAAGGGAAAGGATCAAGGAGAAGGTGGCTGCATGAACCTGGCCAGGCATCTCTGTCAACATCCTCAAGCTGAACCAACAGAAACTCATCCAATGAAACTGGACCAGGCTGTTCCCAGATAAATTGTGGTTAGTCCTAACTAGAGTTTAATGAAAAAAGCCCATTTCAAAAATCCCATTCCTAAGTAGTCCCATGATCGCTGAACCCCGAACCCAGGATTGTTTATAGGTTAAACATGAGTTGCCTGTGGCCTGTTGCTCAGTTAACTCTGAGTTCTCAAAACCATAAACAACCCAGCATTTTCAGGTTCAGACGTCATTAAACCATCCAGGATGCTAACTGAAAAGTGATGTGGCAAGTACCACACTCACTCCCATGCACTGTCACCATTAAATATATATATTTATACATATACATACATACATACATATATATAAGTTTTTCATTTTTATACTGCCCAATAGCCAAAGGCTGTTTTGGATTTAAACAACCAAGGAATTGGCCATGACTTGTGAATTGGATCTAGCAACCTAGAGTCCCAATCTCTGAGAATTGGCAGACTATAAATAAATATAATAGTAACAGTAATAGGAGTAATACCACCACCACCACCACGAATAATAGTTGGCTTCTTTCAATCATGGCAGGTTGCTTACCTGTAACTGTTGTTCTTGCAGTGGCCATCCATGCATTCACACATACAGGCTCCTCAAATGCATGGAGCCCTGGCTTCAGGAAGTTTCTACAGCTGAGAGAGTTTTGAAGCAAAGCCCCGCTCCCCACCTTTGGCATCACATATTAGAGGGGTTTCTACCCATTCCTTCAGTTCACTTGAAGCTGACACTGTAGCCTCGGGATACAGGGAGGACCCAGCAGGCTAACCCTAACATAGGCTGAAACTGGCCACCTGCTTACCTAACGATTATAGGGGGACAGTGGGTGGTTTGTGTGAATGCACAGATGAACACTGGAAGACCAACAGTTACAGATAAGCGACCTGCCTTTCTTCTTTGTGGTCTCCATGCATCACACGGATGGGCAACTGGCAAGCTTACCTTCCTGGACTGGGCGTCACTTACTGAAGAACCGAAGAGAAGACTGCTCTCCCGAAAGCACAATCCGCTCTGGCATGGACATGGAGCCTGCAGTGCTTCACAAATTTTGTTGGAGTTGACTAGACAAGAATTCCAGCATGTAGAGCAGTCGTTGTTGTCATTGCCTGACTTGAGCAAGCCTTCAATGGTCCTGAGATGGGTAGAGCAGCAAGTTCGTAAGTCAGGGAAATTCTCTGCATCACCCAGGCTGCTAGTCATTAAGACGACACGGGAAGGCCTTTATTTTTGTCACCACAAAAAATAAAAACTTTCTGTGAACACAGGAACAATTCAGTCCTAGAACAGCAGAACGCCAGTGCTCAATAAACATCTCGGCATATGCAAGGTCGATCCCGTTGGATTCAAGGAGGGAGCAAAAAAGGCTGGCAGTACAATGTCCTTGCTGATACGAGAATTCGAAACAACCTCGGGAAGAAAAGAGCGGTCTGGACGCTGAACCACTTTGTCTCTATAGAAGGCTGGACGTGCACAGGGTGGGCATGTCGTGAGCGGAGCCGGCTGGTGCCGGAGGTCAGACTAGATGGCCCGGGAGGCCCCTTCTGACTCGCGCTGTTTCTATGTTTCTAAGACCAGATGTGGAGAATTCATTGGAACGGTGGGATGCTGTAACTGCCGCCCTGCCGTGGGTTTGAGAGGGCTTGCAGCACAACAGAAAGGCACGAATTAGGGGTTAGGGTTATTGAACATTTTGGTGGGGTGATGTTTGAAAGCCTCTGGAGAACACATCAAGAGGATGTAAAAAAACCCTGACAAACCCTGAACCTCTAGCTGGAAGACTGAAATTGTTGCCAAATAGACATGGATGGATGAAGAGTGCAGGAAGAGAAGGATCTGTTCAATTGTGTATTTATATGGGTCAAAACCCTCCTGGGATGTAAATGAATAAAAAGCCTTCCACTTTGTCTTGTAGGTTTCCTGGTAGAAGCGCAGTCCTTCGGTTAGGTTCCTCCATGCTGTGAGACGTAGGATGCATGCATCCAGATGTAGCACTTCGGGCTTCTCTGCTGCTCAGGGTGCCCTCCCCACACTTCCCAGGATTCCTCAGGCATATGCAGATTATCCCTGCTTCATTCCACATCCCTTGGATTATATGCACACCACTGTGGGCTTCTTCTCCCAACAGGGAGGCGTCCATAGTCACCATGAATATGGGCTCTGGAGGACTGGAGGAAGTCTCCTTGATGAGGTTGTAGCGATGCGTCCACCAGGTGGGACTTGTCTGGACAGATTTTGGAGTCCAGGGATGAATCCATCAAGGGTCATCCATGGGATCTTATGTATAGACGAGCCGAAAGGACACATCTGTTGCCAGGCTTGCAGTACTATAGCAACTGAGGCCACCATGAGACTGAGGAGCTCCTGGATGTGGAACGCTGTGAGAGCAGGTCACCTGCACAGTCCACTGGCCACCTGGATTGGAGCAGGCACTCTGGGGTCCAGCAGATAAGCCCGCACAGAGATCTAAATCGAGGTGGGCCCCAAAGAACTGGATAAACTGAGACAGATTTTTCAATATTTACACAAAGTCCAATAAAGTGCAGGCCGTAGCAATGGGATGGAGTAAATCCTGCCTAGAAGTTTCCCCAATCAGCCAATCCATCCAGGGTTACCCATTCAGGTGCAGGTAAACCTGAATCCCTTGCAGGCATTCCCATGCCCTTTGTGAAGACCTGTGGGGCTACGGAAAAGCCAGGTGGTGAAACAGAAAATTGGAAAGCCTCTCCTCCTATTTGGGAATGTAGGAAATGCCTGAATCCTCTATGGAGATGCGGAAGTGCATGTCCTTCAAATCTACAAAGGCAGATGGATCTCCTTAATTGCCTTGCTGCGATGAAGATGCCGATGTCCCGAAGAACCCGTATCGGTTCAAGCCCTCCATCTCATTTTGCTACTGCCAAGTGTCTGGTGTAGAAGACGCCTGGAAGTTGAGATGGAAGGCGGAGTTCTATGATGCTCTCTGAAAGCAGTGAGCCTGCTTCCACAGTCTAGGCTGCAGGTGGATCAGTACCCCCTAAATATCAACTGGTGGAAGGGTGTAGAACGTGCTTCTGTATCCTCCTTCCACAGTACATAGGATACAGGCAACTGATGGTATTGTTTCCAGTGCAGGAAGGAAGGGAGACAAGGGCGGCCAAAGACTGGGGTATGGAAGGAGAAGCCAGCCTGAGACCACGATCACAATGGGCGCCAGTCAGCGCCTGAGGGCCTGCGCCTTTGCTGGGATCTGGCTGAGGCCTCCCTGAGTCGAAGGGAGTGGTCTGCGTGGCCCCTGGATGGATGAGAGGGCAGGCTGGAGCGGAGCCATCGACGAGGCCTTGATGGCCGCTGGCGTGCGACTCTCGTCGGCCTCACATTCGCCCGGGCCCTCTGGAAGGAACTGATCACACTGTCGGTCTTCACGCTGAAGAGCCTCTCACCATCGAACGGCAAAGCTTCGATCCTGGAGCGAGTGGCCTGCGAAAGGTCAGCCGAGCGCAGCCATGCGTGCCTCCTCAGGGCTATCGCCTCGCTCGTCACGTTCGCGTCGCACCCCACCTGGTGCCTGGCTGTGCGGCTCTGCTGCCGCGAAAGCTGCAGGGCTTCTGCCTGGATTGCTCTGGCGAGCCTCCTTTTGTCTTCTGGCAGGTGCTCGCAAGGGCAGCCGATCTTCTCCCAGAGGAGGTGCTGGTAGCGAGCCATGGTAGCTTGATAGTGTGCTATCCGTGCTCCCAGGGCAGAACAAGAATAGATGTGCCTTCCCATCAGGTCCAGGCGGCGGCCCTCCCTCTCGACTGGAGCAGAGTGTGTGCGGCGTGGCCTTCCGTGGGCTGACTCGACGACCCTGGAATTTGGCCGAGGATGCTGGAACAGGAAGCCCACGTCTTTCTCCTGCACCCTGTACATGTTTTCCAGGTGTCTGGACATGGGTGTCATGGCAAATGGCGCATTCCATGATTGTTGCACTGTCCTCAAGAGAGTAGGGATGAACGGTATCGCAACGGGGGACACCCATATGTCCTCATAGACCGGGTCGCTCACCGTCTCCATCTCCTGCTGCTCTGTGTCCAGGCCCACACACAGGGCCATTCGAAGGACTAGCTCTGAGAAACAGTCGAGGTCTTCAGATGGGGAGTCAGGGCCCTGGTTTCCCACAGATGCTTCGGGAGATGAGACAGACAGGGCCACCGAGGAGCATGAGCTCGAGCCTGACGAGTAGTCCTCAACAGCAGAAGGGAGTCCGGCTGCTGCCTGCGCTGCAGAGAGGCGGGAGACAATGATCGGGGTGCAGCCGTGGTGGAGGTGGTAGCGCGGCCCACGGGCAGTGCCTGAGGGGCTGCAGGCTGAGAGGTTGGCAGCGGCGCCCTCGGCGGCAGAGGTGGAGGCCCGCCCAACGATGACTCTCCAGAGAGACGCCCCTGTTCCCTGAAGGGGGGCTCAGGATGGAGCTGCTGTTGGTGCTGGGAGCTGTACAAGGCGCTTGGGTCCTGAGGATATCCCCACGGGTTGTAGGACCTTCGATATCGCGGTGGGATTGAGAGCCTGTTCCAGTCAGATAAAGGAGAACGGGAACGGTCTCTGTGGTGGTTGGTTCCAGAGTGAGCCGGCTCCATCGGCGTCGGAGACGTGGCGCCCGAATGGGGTGATACTGAGGCTGTGGATGGATGAAGCAGGGTGAAAAAAGAGAGAGGGTCGCAAAGGCAAGACAAAAAGGACAACAAATACAAAGCAGTTGCAAGAAATAGCTTAGTGCCTGCAAACAGACTTCCTGGAACTACTGCGACGGCAGTCGAGAAAGGGCTGAGGGGATGGGCAGCGACACTTCTAATCCCACCAAAACTCTCTCAGCTACAGAAGCTTCCCAAAGGCAGGCTCCATGCGGGTGCAGAGACCTCACGTGTGACGCACAGAGACCAGAAAGAAAGAAATTACAGTTAAGGTTAGACAGTTCAGCATGACATCCGAACCCTAAGGTGTGGTTAATTAAAAAAAGGAAGCAGAAGTTTCTCATCTCCCTGCAGCCATACTAAATAAAGAGGGGAGATGAGGGAAGCACACAAGCCCAAGGCTTGCCTAGCCTAGTTCTTCTAACAATAAACAAGATTTTTATCATCATGTCCAAACAAGGCTGCTGTTTGGGAGGAGGTTCTCTGAAAAAGCAAGAAAGTAACTTTTGTGCAACAATCACAGAAGCCATCTCCTCTAGCCCTACCTTTCTTTTCCTCACTTTTCTCAGACAGCCTTGTTCTATTTCCTCCAGATGGCAATGCAGAGCAAGGCCTCATGGGTGGTGGCACCAACATGGCTGAACTCATGCCATACTGATATGCACCCCTCTCCCCACCCCCCATGTTGTCTTTTAGGTAGTTGACCAAGAGAAGATTGTTCTGCCATTTCTGATTTATTGCTGTCTTATTCAATTACTTTTGGCCTTTAATTTTCAGTTTCAATTAAGTTGTTGGATTTTTATTTTTGGTATTAGATTGCATCTGCTTTTGGCTTTTTTGCTCTTGTGATGGCTTGGATTGTTTGGTCTTGTGATTTTTTCTGATGGAAAGAAACAGCCATTGTATTTTTTTAAAAAATAAAGTAAATGGATACTGCTTGCTCACAATGAATATCCACCAAAAGTGCTTAATGTTACCTTAAATAAATGCCACTCGCGTTTAATCACTGTATTTTCAAAATTTGCCACATGTTTCCTGGGCAGATCAGAAATGGCTAAAGGCATGTAGTATGATGCAGGAAACAAATCTAAAAAGCCAAATCTCTACACTGCCTGGGAGAAAAGGAAGGCTTTGCTCTGTTCCTCAAAGTACTTGTTGGCTCCAGGTAGGCCTTTTTAAAGAGGGAGACCCATTTGTCCGATTTGACCTATCTGCAAGGGCTTATCCTGCCGAAGCATCTATTCAGCTGACACCCAGTAGGTCCAGTCCTGGATGCTCCTGTGCGTAAACTGTAACCCACTAGGGAGTCCTCGGATCGATTTAGGAGAATGTGAATTTAACAAACAAGCAAACAAACAAACAGAGGTTGGCAACAAGAGTTGACCACAGCCCCATACCTGTGTGAGTACCAGGGAAGACTTGGTTCTCCTCAGAGCCCTGATGGTCTGCGACCCACAGCTCTTCCTCCTCCTCCTCCTGTTCTTTCACAGTCATTGTCCTTTGAGGATGCCCTAACCAAGAGGAAGTCAAAAGGAGAGAAGGTATGTCTTGACAGGAGTGGTGGAAGCATGAATAGAGGTTGTCCAGTATCTGACTTCTGAGCTACAGAATCCCAGAGCTGGAAGGAGACTAAGAGCCACCTCGACCAGCTCCCTTTTCCATACAAGAACAGGAGAGCAAGAATGTCTCCATCAGGAGAGCAAGAATGTCCACAGCCTCTGCCCGAAAACACCCAGCCACAAAGCAGCCCCCCAAGCATAGAGTCCAGGGCATCACAGCCCAGGAGGATGCCAAATGGCCCTGTGGAGTGACGGGTGCTGGGGCAGTGGCAACAGACCCAGTGTCAGCACCAAAGCTGGCGTGGGCATTGCAATTTTTCTTTTAACCTGGTGCCAGCTGGCTGGCCATGCACATTTATTTACCTGCTTCTTATA
This sequence comes from Varanus salvator macromaculatus, assembly GCA_023646645.1. NCBI lineage: Eukaryota > Metazoa > Chordata > Lepidosauria > Squamata > Varanidae > Varanus > Varanus salvator. The sequence goes on from JAIXND010000685.1 coordinate 6,740,450, forward strand.
TTTCTATTTTGCCTTTCATCTGCTTGCAATGAGCCCAGAGCTTGCGTGGTCTGTTTTATCCTCACAGCACCCACCCTGTGAGGTGGGTTTGAGACATCCAGTGAGCTCCACAGCGAAGTGGAGACTAGAACCTGGGTCCCAGGGCAACACTAACCACTATACAACACTGCCTCTCAGCATTTACAGGTGATCCTTTTGTTAGTTTTATTTTAAGTCATAATCTTTTTCTACAACAATACAGTGGTTATTCCCTAGTAGATATGTTTTGCATCAGAGCTCCAGAAACAAAGCTTCCTTTTATTTCGTTAGTGGCGATGCTGTTTTAAGTAAGCTTAATGTGAAACTGCAGATGCTCAAAGTATATCTTTTTAAAAGAGTGAGGAAAGAGTATCCTTTGTAAACCATGTGTAATATCTGGTGGTATCTGAAGCTCCTCCCCTCCACCATTAAATCCAAGGTCTAAAATTATTCAGCAGCATTATCGCAGGGTCTGGTGCAGGCCCTCACTCATCTGTAATCCACGTGTATCTCTCACCCTTCTTCAGACTATGTGATGTTACTGTTCAAATCCCTGTATGCAGGGCTCAAATTCCCTTTCCACCATAAGCCCAGCTCTAACTTTGGTCCATGTAGCTTAATACGAAGAACAGAGATTGGCCATTATATTACAGCATCCATTCAGGGGTCCTTTCCAGTCCTGCCTGGAGATGCCAGGATCCTGGACCCTTCCAATTGCAGAACATGTGCCTTGCAACAAGGCATGGAAGCAAGTGCAGGATTTTTCTTACATGCAGGTGAACTGGCTGAAAGTGTGTGTCAGATGCCACATAAACCATATGCCTGACTATTCTCATGGTTTCTCTATGAACCCATTCATTCATACATCCATCCATACATACATATATACATACAACCCATGTAACACTGCATTCACCCACACAGTTCCTGTAAAATAAATACTCCTCCACAATCACGGGTCCTCTAGGCATCTGTCCCTTACGTGAGCTGGGACCTGGGGCCATCCTGGTGCTCTCCGATCCCTGGAGATCTAAAACTTGCTGATCTCTCTCTTGCTCCATCACATCCGAAGTTTCTGAACAGGAAAAGCAAACAAGAAAGAGGCTTCAAGGATTTTGGCCTCCTGGGGTGGCAGGAAGGGACACAGGCAGGTTCTAGAGATATCCCAAGTTCTACTGCCCAAAACAACACAATTATTTGTGTTTTCTCAGCCAACACTTTGATGCATCTTTTCCTCCAGTACTGGTCATGAAGCTCACTGGGTAATTTTGGACCAGCCACAGGCTCTCAGCCCAACGCCCTTCACAGGGCTGCTTTTATGAGTGTAACAAGCAAGCAGCCCCGGGTTCCTTGCAAAAGGAAGGAAGGTGGGGATAAATGCAACGCAATGTAACTGTAAAAACACAGGAACACACACTTTCACCTGGGTTCTGCTGGTGCAAATGCTGAACTGTTCAGAGCTGTTTACTAGGCTACCCTTTCCAGTGGGGGGGGAGGGTTCCCCCGATTTTCTTGGATTGCAATTCCCATCAGCCCCAGCCAACATGAAGATACTGATCACAGTGGTTAGCTTTATTCTGCTCACTCTAGCTTTCTTCCACAACAGCTCTGCAATCCCCAGCTTAGGCCGAGAATAAAATGACAGGGTCAAGGTCAAGCAATCAAGTTTCATGACCACGTATGAACCAGTGTCTCCTCGGTCCTCTTCCAGACCTTTATCTTCTACACTAGCGGAGGATTGGCTGTGATGGCGACTGCATTGTGTCCTGCAACACAGCCAGGCAAATTTTAGGCCTGCAATGCAACTTTGTTCTTCACTAGAACCCCAGAAGGAGGCAGGAGCAAAAGACATGCCCTCAGAAGTAAAGAATTCCCCGCCCAGGAATTTGTTCTAAGCATTTATTTATTTGATTTATATTCCGCTTTCCCCTTTTTAAAGAACCCAAGGCAGCTTACATCATTCTCCTCCTTTTGTCAATCTTATCCGTGCAACAACAACCCTGTGAGGTAGGCTGGGCTGAGAGTCTGTGACTGGCCCGAAGTCACCCAGCTGGCTCCATGGCAGAGCAGGGACTAGAGCCCAGATTGCCTTAGTCCCAATCCCACACTCTTAACCACTACATCACACTGGCTCCCAAGCACCAGAAATGAGTGCCATTCACAGTCGTTGCGCTCCTGCTCACTACCACTAATATCCCTACCAAGCCATTCATTTGTTTCTGCCAATCGTAACTGGGAGCCTGCAAATTACCCAGAGATCTACCAGTGGACTTTCTTCGAGGCCCGCTCTGCAAGGAGCCTTGGGTGGGACTCCGCTGCCCGACCTGCAAGCGGCTCTCACCGGGATTCCTGCAATGGCTTCCTGCGCCAGCCGATCCGGATCTTTTGTGTCCGTTCGGCCGCGCCGCTCACCGCCTTTCCTCCATCGCCACGGCGGTTCCCCAGAAAGCACGGAGGCGCATTCCCAGATTTTCCCTGCGTCTCAGCCCGCCTCCCTTCTCCACAATTTCTCCTCTATCGTTCAACGGGGAGGGCTTTGCGGCGCCTTTGTTTTCCGCTTCCCACCATGTGATCGGAGCCAGGCCAAAAACTCTCTTGCAAAGCGATTCCCTATAAGCTAAAGCCTTCCCACTGGGCCACGTGAGCGCATGGCCGGAGCCAGGGTGGGTGTGCGTGGGCATCGATTGCTTCGGGCTGGTGATCGGGAACCTGCCGGGCGGGAGGCTTAATATGGATGAAGAGGGAGGCACCGCATCGCCTTTTTGTTTTGCCTCGCCCCGAGCCTGGCGTATTTAGCAAGACGTCCCACGGGGCGCAGCACGAAAAGGCACCGGAGCGGGTTGCACGGCTGCAATCGGAATCTTTTGCGCCATTGCGTGGGAACGAGCCCTGTGCGCGCCACCGGGCTTGCTTTTGAGTAAAGCAACTCGGGGCCCGGCTGCAAGGCCGCTCGCCCCACCCTGCCCCTCTCTGGAGGGAGGAGAGAAATCACCGCGCGACTTGGAGCTTCTGGAAGGACGAACGGCATACTCGTTTACTGACTGAGTCAACATTTAATGTGCAGATGACGCACTATTGCTACCTGACAAAGATTATTGGATTAAGTCAGTTAAGTAACATGCCGTCTAAAAAATCATGCGCATGGAGTGATGGTTTGCTCGCTCCAGTCCCACTTGGCGACTTTGGGCCGGGCACTCACTCTCAGCCTAATCTGTCAGGACAAAATGAGAGAAAGCCCCGCCGTAATATGGCTGCTGAAAGCCTGACAGAGCACCCTCCCTCCTAAACACATTGGCCATGGTTTGATAGCATATGAATGCGCCCTGCCTGCTGCAGGAGATCCTGCTGCCCAGAAGATTCCTGCTTCCAGGAGAGGCCTGGCAATGAATAAAATCAGGCCCAGTCCCTTTGGACCATCACCTGGGAGCCTTCGAGTCTTGCTCTAGGGTGACAGAGACATGCTGCCCTTGGAGTTGCAAGGCACCCTGCTCCAGCTTTTTGGTGCAGTTTGCTTCCTTTCCCATGGGAAGTTGTTAGCACTAACTGGGAGGTTCTGTATTTTTAGAAGGTGGCTTTAATGTGGCTTGACTAGGGTTCTGGAGCCGTATCTTAAGGAATGGAGAAATGGGGGTAGAGATAGCAACAGAATCCAAGCTAGTCCTTTCAGGAAAAGGAGTAGGGGGGAGCCAAGGAGATTGAGGAATTAGCACAGGCACATGTGACGCTTTCTGCTTTCTGTAAATTATTTATTTATTTATATCCTGCCTTTTTCCTGCAAAGGGCTCAAGGCAGCTTACATCATTCTCCTCCTCCATCTTATCCTCACAACAACAGCCCTGTGAGGTAGGCTGGGCTGAGAGTCTGTGACTGGCCCAAAGCCACCCAGTTGGCTCCATGGCCGAGCGGGGACTCGAACCCAGGTCGTCTGAGTCCCAGTCCCAGCTCTTAACCACTACGCCACACTGGCTCAGATGCCCTGAGAGAGGACCCATACAGTCCTGAAATGCATTGGAGTAAAATATTTCTTTCTTGCAATCTTATTAGAACATTACATTTATACCCGGCAGTTCTTCCTCTTGAAAGGAACCCAAGATGCTTTGCAAAGTTCTCACCTTCTCCATTTTATCCCCACTACAACAACAACCCTGTGAGGGCCATGACCAGCCTGAAGTCACTCAGTGAGCTTGGTGGATGAGCGGGGATTAGAACCTGGATGTCCTGAGTCCCAGTCCAGCCATGTAACCACCACGCCACAGTGGCTTCCTTTACTCCATTGCATTTTTCATCTTTCACCCTTAAAGTCCTAGGACAAACAGGGTCAGGTTACCTAAGGAGGTGCCTTGCTCATCACCAACCTGTTCAGTTTTTAAGTACTGTAGGGGAGGCCTTTCAAGGGCTCTGTGCTTGAAGTTGTCTGTCTGTCACACACACCAGGAAAGGCTTTCTTCTGTGTTGCTTCCAAACTGTGGAAAGCATTCCCCTTGAGTAGCCCCCAGCTGTCCAACTTTTGGAAAAGGGGTCAAGACACATTTGTGCCTAGCTATTTAATCTACCATTGTTTTAGCATCTTAGTATTTTCATGCTTTTTAAAAAAGTGTTAAAAGTAATTTGACGTCTGAATTCGTTGTGTTCTACATTGCTGCCCTTTAGCAAAGAAGGCAACATGAAACTACAATTAATTAATAAAACTCATGAACTAAAACAGCATTTTCCCAGGCTGGTGCAAACCCTGAGAGTTTCCCAGGGACTACTCTCTGCCTACTTTGTTTGACTCCAATGAATAATTCTTTTAGTAGGAAACCCTGATGAGGACAGAGACAGAACAAGAGGAACAAAGGACGGAGATCCCAAACCTTGCCTTACTGGGTCTTAATTTTGATGGAAATGGGACCAGAGGCGCAAGGAACATAAGCAGCATTCTTCCACATTTGGGACATCCTACTGCTACAAAGGGTTTGGAAAATGCATTATAATACTGCCTTTCTGCAGATCAATGGACAGCAAGATTTCACACAAGAGCAGAGAAACAAAGAGTACCAAGAATGCAGTAAGTAGGAAAGCCAAATGTGAAGGGACCAAGCTCAGTAAAAAGGAGACAGCCTCCAAGACGAACTATACTTTGACGAAGTGCATTTTGCAATAAATCCTCCTTCAAGGCACTCTTAAATGACATTTCTCAACCAGTTTAAAACCCCTCTTGCTACTTGTTTCTGACAAATTCTTTTATATCAGGTCGAGAACAGTCAGTCCTACGCTTGGCTTAAAATACTGTTTTTTCCAGAGATTTTATTAAGTGCCTCAGGAAGGGATGGGTGTGAGGGAAATGAATGTACTGAGGCAAAATAACACCCCTACATTTCTTGTAATACATGAGGACGCTTCAGAAAGAAGGAAAAGAAAAAAACCATCTTAAATATCAATCCTGGAATGGGAATTAGGGAGTATCATTTAAGCCACTTTCAGGAAGGGGAAGAACACACTTTTCCCCTTTCTTTGGAAATCTCCCCCAATTTCATCGTAATTAGGTGCTCTGGTGCAAGACTGGCAGCCAGCCAGTCTTTTAGCAGTTTATCTTACCATGGAGAACATTTCAGGAAAGCAGGAAAAATGAAAATACAAGATATCCTTTCTCATCCCTCTCCCCTTCCCCAAGCCCTGAATGGGGCTCCATTCCAGATTGGCCTGAGCTGCAGCAGCCAGCTCAGAGCTTGGACAGGTGCTGCCCCATTTTTGTTGCTCTGCTGCCTTTCTCTATCAGATGCCAAAGCAAACGTCTCTCAAGCCTGCCCTGCTACTTCTGAGCACATTCAAATCCAAGATGTTTCTGTGGGGAAGTGTGACAAAGGAACCTGCAAATGGTCCATGCATCAAAGCAAGTCACAGATTCAGAATAAATGCATCTCTGCAGCCTGATTTAGAGATGAATCCATCTCTCACCTGGGCAGGAACCCCTGAGATCCTTACTTGTCTCTGATCCTTGGATCCCTGCTCTGTCTTCCATCTTTACTAGCACATCAGGAAAACCTGATCAGTAAGGAAGGGCAAGAGAACGTCATGGTCTTCCCCTGAGATTTGCTGGCTTTCAAATAAGACCTTTCCTCACTGGCTCACCAGAGCTGTGCTGCAGTGGCTCATTTTCTTTTACAACATTTTGCTCCGGATTCGAAGCCTCTTTTGCTTATTCAGCCTGAAGGCTCAGCTTGGGCTTGAGACTGGGAAGTCCTGCTAAGTACAAAAAGGTGATCTACTCAGCTGGAAAAGAGCGCCTGAAATAAACTAAACGGCAGCTCAGTTGAACAGCTCCCATGCACACAAACACCCCTCTTTCCAGCAGGCCAAGGTGGGGCGATGGAAATGCATCTGCAAACCAGGTGGGATTCTTGGCCTGTATTCCCAGTTGAAAGCAATGGTTTTCCCAGTTGCAATGTATGGCTGTGAAATCTGGACCATAAGGAAGGCGGAGCGCAAAAGGATTGAGGCCTTTGAGTTGTGGTGCTGGAGGAGACTCCTGCGAGTCCCTTGGACCGCAAGGCGATCAAACCGGTCAGTCCTAGAGGAGATCAACCCTGACTGCTCTTTAGAAGGCCAGATCAGAAGATGAAACTCAAATACTTTGGCCACCTAATGAGGAGGAAGGACTCCCTGGAGAAGAGCCTAATGCTGGGAACAACAGATGGCAAAGGAAGAAGGGGACGGCAGAGAATGAGGTGGCCGGACGGAGTCCCTGAAGCAGTTGGTGTGAGCTTGAGTGGACTCCGGGGGATGGTGGAGGACAGGAGGGCCTGGGGGAATACAAGGAATGCAACATTTCTCCAGGCCTTCCATTTAGCCCACCAGTCAGACTTCCCCACCCTCACCTTCTCCCAGTAAATAAACATAGAAATCTAGAGGAAACCACATTATATATATTTGTCCTTTGGCAAGCATTTAAGAAGGTCACACATCTGAGTGAGCATCTACAAAGGTCTTGTTCTCAGAGACTTGACTATTCAGAATCCATGGATTTTCCTCCTCTTTTGTTGTCTTGCTAAGAAACCCTAACTGAAAGGATATAAGGAGTGGAGCTATGGTTTGAACATCCCCTATTAGAGATCAACTAGTTCTCTGCAGCTCCCAGAGCTGCCTCATATGTAGATAATGGCATTGAACGAGCTGGGTTTGCATTTCCCTCACCTAAATTATGGCCTTGCGGAACCTCCCACTGATCCATAATGCACGGCTATTTCTCCTCTTCAGGCAATGTGATATCCCTTCTCAAAGCCATCCACTGGCTTGTCATCATACCATGAGCCTGACCCAGTACATCAGGGGTCCTCAAACTTTTTGAATAGGGGGCCAGTTGAAAGGCTGCGGTGACCATCGTGGGCTGGTGAGGTGGGGGTGCCTGGGGGCGCGGGCCGGTGAGGTGCCATCAGGCATGCGCAAGGAAGCATCGGGCATGCGCGGCAGTGGCTCGTTCGCTGAGAGATCTCCCAGCGAATCCAAAACCATCTCCGAGCGAGCGAGCCACCACCTCCCCACCCGCACAGCAAGCGTGTGCGCAGGCGGCAAATGGCGGCACAGGCCGGATGGCCATGGTGGGCCAGATCCGTCCCGCGGGCCATAGTTTGAGGACCCATGCAGTACATTCTCCAAATGCTTCACGACTTCTAGGCTGTGAAGGGAGAACAACTAAGTAGTCGTGTTCTACAGGAGTGTTTTAAAGGACCAGAAAATGTGTTTAAAAGTCAAATCATACTCAAATTCATTGCAATTCCTCTTCCTTATCCATAACAACATATTCTCTGGGCATGCGCCTTCTTACTTGAATGAACCTTTGGGGAAGTCTTTTTCTCCAATCCCAGGAGATCTAAGCTTCAGCAGTTCTTTTCTTGTTCCATTATATCTGGAGAGAGAGATCAGGAGAGAGTGAAAAATTGGAACGGTGCTCAGGAAAGAGATTTTGACCATCCAGGATGTCAGAAGGGACACAGATGGTTTGTATACAAATCCAAGAATTTTGCTCCAAGGGCAAAGAGTTTTTCAATTGAACGTTTCTATTCTCTCACCCAAACTGTGTTTTGATGTGATCTCTCTTTCCTCAGTGCTGCTCAGGGATCCCCTTTTAGATCCAGTTTTGTTAAACCTGGAAAATCAAGCCTCTTCTGGGAATTAGAAAGTCTTCTTAAAAGCAAGGAACAGCTATGCAATTTGGAGTGGAGGGTCTCAGTTACATTGAATACTCACGAAGATAATGAAGTCCATCCAAAATGAATGTGAAAATGGAGGATTGGGTAGTTCGAGCTGTTCAAATGCACAAATGTATTTTTGAGTGATAGGAATAGAAAGACAAGGTATAATAAAAACAACTCTTGGTTCCAGTGTCATGTATGTGTATTTCTTACATTTTGTTGAGAAAGTCCTAGTCTGCTCTCTGGTTTTGCTTAGAGATTAACTTTTAAAAACCCTAATAAGGATTTTTTAAAAAGCCGTATAAAGCCAGCTGCACCACTGTTATAATTCCAGGTGTATTTTGAACATCTGCTCTTTGTTAAGAGCAACTAACAGTGCCATCAGTGTTGGGGGATTACAGGTATCCAGTGCAAGGCAGAAACAGCATAGGGTGAAGCCTGCCTTTGTCTTCCTCCCCAACCTTCAAAGCACGTTGGCCTGGCCATCGAATCATCTTACACTGGCTCAAATAAGGGCGCTAGAGCGTGGGTCCTCAAACTATGGCCTGCGGGCCGCATCCAGCCTGCCAAGCCCATGCCCACATGGTGGGGAGGGATAAATTAGAATTGTTTTACCATTATTGTATTTTAATTAATGTTGTTAGCCGCTCCGAGGCTTTGTTGCGATGGGGCGGCCTATACATGTTTTAATAAAATAAATAAAATAAATTTATCCAGCCCGCCATTTAATTATGCGAGCCAGGGGGTGGCCGGTCCTGGGCCTGCCATCACCTCACTGTGCCTGCCGCCTCGTCCATTGAGGAAAGATTGCAACAGTTGGGATTGTTTAGTTAAAAGAAAGGCAAGTAAAAGGAGTCATGATAGAAGTGTGCAAAATTATGATTGGTGAGAGAATCGGGAGAGATGAAAAGCATTTCTTCGTACAGTGCAGAGTTTATGCAATTCCCTTCCAGAAGATGGTCACCAATTGAGATGGCTTTCAAAGGGGACTAGATAAATTAATGGAGAAGGCTATCAATGGCTACTAGGCTATTATATGCTACCTCCAGTATCAGAGGCAGCATGTCTATGGGCATCAGTTGCTGGGGAACATGGGTGGGAGGGTGCTGTCCTGCTTGTAGGCTTCCTGTGGGCAGCTCGTTGGCCACTGTGTGAACAGAGTAAGAACACAAGAACAGCCATTCTGGATCGGACCTAAGGTCTGTACAGCGTGGCAAACTGGCTGCCCACAGGATCCCTCAGGCAGGATGGATGCAAGACCTCCACCTGCCCAAGCTCCTCTGGGACTTGTGTGTGCCGGCATGCTGCTTCTGGTGAAGGCGGTAGCCCATAGCCAGCAAAGCTAGTAGCCATGGCTAGCCTCCTCCCTCATGAACCTGTACATCCAGATTGGCGGCCATCACCACTTCCCATGGCAGCTAATTCCATAATTTAGGAATAAACAGTGTGAGGAATTCTGTCCTAAACCTTCCCACAATCAGCTTCATGGGATGACCCTGGGCTCAGGTGTTATGGAAGAGGAAGAAAATGTCTCCCTCTCCACTTTCCCCACCCCATGCACTATTTTAAACCCCTCTATCAGGTCTCCCCTTGCTCACCTTTTTTCTAAGCTGAACGGTCCCAGCTGTCGTTGCTGCTCTTCATAGGGACTAGCAGGGCTCGTCTTATTTTTGCGTGAGTGCGGTAAAGCTTGTTTTCCATATTGGGGTGGTTCTCCTCTGCCCTCCAGACCCACTCCCAGCGCATGTCCCTGGAGCCTTTGCAAAGGATGGGCAACAGCTGGCAAGGCTGGACCGCCTCAGCACGCTCTCCGCCACAGACCCACCCTCTGTTCCAGCTGGCTATTCTCCAGGATGCCTGCGCTGTCCTGCGGAAACCTTTCCCCACCCAGCCTCCTTTTGAAGCTTTGAGTTGGCAATAGGCCATCCGTGCTGCCCTCAGTCATTGCTGGAAGGAACTGCCACACTTGGTGTCATCTGCAACACCATGCCAGCTGGACAAGCCCCTTTTGCTCCCCTCACCCCCTCCTGTTGCCGCCATGCTTCCCAACCTCCTCCACTCCTTTCTCACACCCTCACTTTGATGTGCTACTTTGAGCATATCAAAGCATCCTCTGCTCCTTTCTTTCCCCATCTGCCAGCATCACCCACCCCTCGTGCAGTTGCTCACTTTCCTGTGAAAAACTGCTCAGAAGGCAGAGTATTGGCAAATTTCCCAGAATGCATTACTCTGACGCCTTGGGGGTTGGTGATGGGGCACAGGGAGCAGTCAGAGCCGAGGCTGCCGTGTTTCTATCTTCACAATCCCAACACACACCCATCCAATGCCTTCCCTTTCTGAAGCACTTGAGGGGCATGGACTGCTACTGTGGTTTGGACCAAAAGAACCCCACACCTGACATGGATCACAATGCGTTTTACTAAAAGGTTGCTCAGGCTATAGAGGCAGCTGCTTTATTTGGCACGGGACTGAGAAATGCCCACTACACTTTGCAAACAACTTGCTGAGGCTATAAAGGAGGCAGCGAAAGCACTTCATGTGAATGAACAGCGTGGGCTTGGTGCAGGTGAAGTGTGTGGAAAATAAAGCACCCGACAGCCAAGCACAGCATGACACAGTCCTTAGTCACAGACGTGTGGATAATGGTTCCAGAGGAAGTCAGCTATGGCTGTCCGTAGGGCTTGTGTCTCCCGATGCAAAGCTTCTCCTAAGTGGGGATTCTGAGGCTGCGGGGCGGCCTGCTGTCCCTGGAAATCGATGGAAACGGCATCGTTCTCGGACTCGGGCCCGGGAAGCTGGGCGTTCTCCTCCAGCAGCACATCTCCCCTTGATTCACAGATGTTGTGAAGGATGCAGCACAAGAGGATGACATCTGCTACAAGGTCCTCCTCCACATCCAGGAGCGTGTAAAGAGAGCACCACCGGGACTTGAGGCGCCCAAATGCTCTTTCTGCGGGCAATCTAGCCCTGTTGAGGTAGTAGTTGAAGTTTTTCTCTTTGGGCGTTCCTGGAATGCAGTAGGGTGCCATGAGCCAAGGCTGAAGCGCAAAAGTCTGGTTTCCCAGGATGACGGGGTGCACCGAGACACCATGAACCATAGCAGGAGGGGCAGTGAAGAACGTGCCCCTGGCTAGCTTACCAGCCACCGGAGAATTCCAGAAGATTGCGGTGTCGTGGTTTCTTCCGGAAACGACAGCATACACATCCATGAACCTGCCCTCTGTGTCTACAATTGCCTGCAAAGCCATGCTGTAGAAACACTTTTTATTATGGAATTCTGGCCCTTTTCCCTCCGGAGCAAGGATTCTTACACGGGATGAGCCCAGGGCTCCCCCTGCATGTGGAAATCCAAGCTCACAAAACCCTTGCTGGTTCTCTGTCTCATCGCCAACCTTAATAACATCAGCCAGATACAGTTCATTCAGGGCTCGCACTGTTTCTCTGAAAATCTCACAAGCTGTTGATTTCCCAACCCCGAAGGTGGTGCTGAGAGGGAGGTAGCCCAAGTTGAATGCAAGTTTGTACAGTGTTAGCGCTAACCGTTTTTTCACAGGGACAGCCTGGCGCATTACTGTATTTTGTTTCTGGATCATCGGGCCAATTTCTTCAGCAATCATGTCAAATGTTTTCCGTGACATCCGGAAACTTCCACGGAAACGGGAATCATCCCAGCTGTCTAGCTCGAGCATCGAGGCCCACGCAGCTTCTGTGCGTGGAAGAGTCCAGCGGCGTGTTAAGCACATGTCTGTGTTCAGGTGCTCGGCCATAACAACGGCCGCAAACGCGGTGCGTGCTTGCTCAACGGCGGCAGACATTCTCCGGCGCAACCGCGTCAGGCTTCGCATATGGCCACGGAGCCGGTCTCTTTCGAAGCGGAGGACTGCCCCCTCCGCGGCTCCGATGGCACTGAGGTGCTGCTCCAAGGCTTCAATAGCCGCCGTGCGGAACCGCACACGCCACCGGAAGAGCTCCTCCGCGGAGTCCCGATACTCGACGATGCACTGCAGGCTAGTGTACATGGCAGCCACGACAGTGGGGTTGTCGCCCATGTCTTCCTCTTCAGACTTGGAAAGCTGAGATCTGCATTCCAGCTGCACAGTTGCAGCTGCACAGGCAAATCCTCAGCTCTGGGTGGAGGAGAAGCAAGCAGACACCAGCTGTGGACGGGGAAAGGTGTGGAGGGAAAGGAAGAGGAGGGGGAAGGATTCTTAATAGGCTGAGTGTAGGTGTGTCCCCTCTACTTCCTCAACCCCATTGACATCACTAGCATTAATAGCCACGATTGAATCACTAGCATTAACCTGCAGTGTTCTGCCCCATAACTTCTTAAAACGACCATGTTTGGTTGCTGCTGCGCACCATCAACTGGTAACAGAACTACTGGGAGGTTAACAAGTCTCTTTTCTCTCCCTTGTGTCTGGGCTCCCTCTTCTGACGGGGCCCAAATGCCGTGCTCTAAGCAGTTTATGAGCTACAACAAGCAAAACGTGGTGCCTCCCATGTTGGTTTTGTTCCTGGAATCTTCAAAACATTCTTGAAGAGTCACACTGAGTAAGGCAGGGGGCGAGGGTTGGGAAAGGCAAGGGGACAGAAGAAAAAGCACAGAGTTATTTCTGCACTAAAAGCATAGTTCACGTAAACACCTACCCCTACCATGGCTGGTTAACAAACCATTCGGCCTCTTCTGTTGGGCTTTTCTGTTTACTTCAGACATGCACTTGAGAGCTCTGTGGTTCTTCTACCTCTACAGAAGTGGAATTGCACTGACCCTCTCAGCAAAGGGGGCTACACTTGCAACAACGGGAAGGGAAGGGGGGTTACTTGGGTAAAGAGGGGAAAGGATAACAACACATACTCGTACAGTCATCCCATATTCTCAGTTTTCCACCTGAGGAGGAGAGTAGGAATTGGCTGACTACACAGGAGAGTCTGTCACCAGCTCAACACAACAAGCCACAATAAACAACCCCTGCTATGGAATGTCATGTTGTGACAACCCAGCATGATGGGTTATGTGTGGGTTGTTAATGATGAACAGCCCATGATAAGACCCCATGACCACAACCTAACCAAGTAGTGCTCACATGATTACAGCTGAACCAATTAAATGCCTTTAAAAGATTTCACCTGGACGTGGCTTGCTGTGTTCTTCAAACTTGGGTGGTGGGTTGCTACATATGAACACAGAAGTATATGCTGCTCATCAGTTGTTTCACTGCTGCTTTTATTATGTTCTTGCTGTTTTGTTGTGTTTTTGTCACTTTTAATCTTCCAGCACTTTTATGTGTTTTGTTGTAGTATGATGATGAAGGAGGCCAAGAAATATTTTAATGCATCAATAAATGTTTCACAAGGCTGCAAAGGTGACTGGCAAGAATAGTTAAAGGTGTGGGGGGGGTGGGCAGCAGGGGGGGGGAAGGATCACACACTGCATGCCAGGGCAGCAAAGGCTTTTTGGGAACCAACGAGATGACTTCCAGATGTGAAGAATACCAGCTCCTGAAATTCCCAGCCAGGCGTACAGGATCCTGGAGGGCAACATGTCTGGGTTGAATCTTGAAAGGCACAGTCCTGTTAGGAAGGCTACATGGCACCGTTTTGCTGTGGATCCCAATAACAATAATAAAGGCATTGTATAAAATCTGTTTTATTTACTGTAGGTGTATGCAGGTTTTAATTGTGGACAACTGTTTTTTTTTTGTCTTGAACAATATGGTGCTACTGTACTTTGAACTGATATTGTAGTTTTTATTTTTGTTCCAGTTTGATTTGGTTTAGTTTGTTAAAGTGCACTGAACTTCAATTTGATGAAAAGGGTGGACTTTTTTCTCAATAGAGAATCAAGGCAAATTAGGGTTTGAAATTTTAAGTGTTTTAGTCAGAAGTAGTAAAGATAATAGATTTTGTAGGAAGATGTCATCCGAAGAGCAGAGAAATGAGGCAGGAAAGCAGAGGAGTTTCATGAGTCTAAGTGCTAATGTATAAACCCAGCTGAACTGAGTGGGGCTTGCTTCTGGACAAATATTTGTTTCTGATATGTTTCCTCTAAAGAGCTCAAAATACTCTGCACATGGTCCTTCCCCCATCCCGCACTTTCTTCTCACAACAACCCTGCCAGGTAGGGTAGATTCAGAAAACAAGAGAGAGCATGCATGTAATGTGATCAAAGAGCACATGAGTGGGCTCCTTGGATGTGCAGGGATTTGAACTCGACTCTCTTCCTGTTCTAGTCCAAACTACTATAACAGGAGTCCTAGTCCAGCATGCCTGAATGGCCCCAGCTGATGGAAGGCTGAGCTAACCACTACTCCAGACCGCCTTGGGCTCGCGCTTCACCTCCGCATGCGCTCAGGGTCCCCGCCCCGCAAAATCCTAAAGGCTGCACCCCCAATCCCCGCCATCTTCCCTGCACCCTAAAGCCACACTCACCAGGAGTCCTTCAACAAGCGGCCTCCGCAGCGGCTTCTTTACTTAGCAAATCCCTCCGAGTCTTTTTCTATGTTTGGCAGCACCAGAAATTCTCACTGCACCTCTCCGAGCCCAAATGGCATTTCCAAGATGGAGATGGAGGGAGAGACGCGGAAAGAAAAAGGGCGAGCGCGTTTTTAACCAAATCAAGACCCACCAATCCACCCCCTTCTTCCCTGCTCATCGACCTGTCGTTCAGCCGGGAGGGCTTAGCGGTTGTGCTTTGCTTTTCCGCTCACCAGCATGTGACATGAGCAAAACCAACAACTCTTGCAACGGCGGTCTGAACACATGGATGGAGCCAGGGTGGATGTGTTCAGCCATCGATTGCTTCGGGCTGGAAATTTGGAAATAAGGGTCTGCCACGGCAGAATTGTTTAGGCCCGAGAAATCCCCCTTTTCGCATTTATCCCCACCCCCGCACCTCCTAAATTTTTAATCTGAATTAAGTCCCCTGCGGCTCTTGTGGATTTTCTCCCCGCCAGTCAAATGCATGGGAATGAGTTGCATGGCTGTCGTTACTCGGGAGTAGGTCTATGCAATTAAATAACGCTTACTTTATTTATTTTTGGATTTATATCCTGCCTTTTTCCTACAAAGGGCTCAAGGCAGCTTACATCTCCTCCATCTTATCCCCACAACAACAACCCTGTGAGGTAGGTTGGGCTGAGTGTCTGTGACTGGCCCAAAGTCACCCAGTTGGCTCCATGGCTGAGCGGGGACTCGAACCCAGGTCGTCTGAGTCCCAGTCTCATGCTCTTAACCACTACACCACACTTCTAAGTAAAACAACACAGAATCAGGCTGCAGGTATTTTTTGTGTTTCCATGTGTGAGAAATGAAATGTTACTGTTACTAAATGTTAAGGGTGAAAAACAGGAATAGGACAGGATCATTGAAGTCTCTTAAGGCAAATGAGAATCAAAACATGTAAATAGTTGTTCTAAGAGTAATAATGTTTCTTACATCAAAATTCCCGAAAAATACCAGAAGGGGTAAAATTAGGGGACAGTGGTACAACTGTCACCTTCAGTGGAGGACAGCAGACAATGGATTACTTTACAACTGGCGATAATGAGCCTGGAGAAAGGCCTGTTCTCATTGTCTCATCATCCCCACAAGATTTAAGAAACATTTTGGCATCAAGTAAGAATTTTCAAGGCCACTTTGGCCTGTTGACCACGCTTAATAGGCTTATGAATAGTAAGTGACACACCTCTCATAGAGAATAGGCTCATTAGCATGAACATGGGATGTATGAGCAGGAGGGGGGAACATATTAAGGAGTAGTATGATATAGGCGGATGGGGAAGATTGTGACTTCTTAGTAACCAGCCAATGGCGAAGTGGGGATAGTGTTGAGCATCTGGGAAAGGAATGTATAAAATCTCTTGTAAACGGTAAAAGATTGCTCTTTTGTTTCTCAGACTACTGAGGCATTGAGCCAGCCTTTGCAAATGCTTTTTGTATGGAATAAACTGCTTGTACCTACTCCAATCCTGTCTCAAGGAGTTTTAAATCTCACACATGCTTGCTCTGTGACTCCTTAGTGAAAGTGGCCAGCCAGCTCCTGGCTTTCCTCTCTTACCTGGCGGATAGTAGAATCCATAGTAGAATCCATCCTAAGTATGCATTTGCTTACTTAGGTTTTTCCTAGTGTAATCATGCTGCCCCTCCCTGCTTTTGCTAATTTATTGCTCCGTTTTATTTTAATGGCAGTAATTTTTGACATTGTATTGCAATTGTGCTTTTAATGTTTGTATGCCAGCCACACGGGAATTTTATTAAATTTAAGGGGTACATAAATATTACAAAATAAATACTAAATGGTGGAGGAGAAAGCTCCATTGGTCCAGTCCTGTGACCATACGTAAGTTCACATAAGCTGTCACATTCAGATTATTGGAGCATTGGTGGAGGTATCTCTGGACCTATCTGATTTGCAGCTTGTCGCCAAAGGCAACCCGAAGAAAGGTATTTGCTGAAGCATTTCTGTGAAATTCGTCTTGACACCTTCTTGTGCTGGAACGAAGAGGAAATGTGCTTTCGCCCTGCAAATAAATAAATATGTCCAAATACCAACAGTGAATTCCTCCTTCTCTTAGACTGGCTTCTTATGTAGCCAACTTCTTATCCACACATAAGAGGAAAGAGTCAACAGGCATTGAAGGAACCCCACAGCTGGGTGAACTGCCCTCTCTTCGTGTAAGAAAAATCTCAGTGTGGAGGCGGAGATACCCGCTATACAGTCCAATGAGGAGTGCGTTTGTGCACATGGAAGGCTAGCTGCTTGTTGAAGGAGAAAATGGAAAAAGCATGTTGGGAGAGGAGAATGGAGTAGCGCATTTGGAAAAAAGCATGGCTAAAGAAGAGACAGTCTAAAAAGAAGTGCTTTAACAGCAAAAAATATTGTGACATGGCAGGTGTGTCCAAGGTTAACTTGTCAAGAAAAGAGGCCAGTATCCAATGCACAAGCTAGGCTGGGTTAGTCTAATCCACATTTGTTTTGGCAGCAGCTGTCTCATATTCACAGTAACTAAAAAGATGCTGAACACTGGAAACTGTCATTCCAAGCCAGACTACAGGCACCTGTAGTCCAGACTGATCTGATCGGCAATGGCTTAGCTGTGCCATCTCAGCCTCACAGCCTTGTTCCACCCCAATTGCCTGGGGATTTCAGAATTTATTCTTGGCCTCTCTGTGCAAAGCATGTGTTCTGCCACTGAGCTATGACTCTTGCCCTACATTATCAGTGTAAAAGAGCCACACTTCTTTTTAAGTAAAAAGAAAATGAATGGACACAAACACAGCTTTGTTTCTCTCCTTTAACCCTTGAGCTTATTCTCCCCTAGTCAAATCAATGGGGTGTGTAAACTCTGGACAGAAAGAAAGGACATCCACATCCACAGGAAATAATTGACACAAAATGTGGCTTGGACTATTGGATTGTCTTTAAAAGAGGCTTAGGCAAATTCACGGAGCAGATTCTTTAGGAAGCTCATAATACTTTTATTTGATGCACATTCCATCGTTCCTTGCATGGAGAACATGGATTTTATGCTGCTTTCATGTGGTGCCTGGTGACCTCACAGCACCCAAGGCCCACACCACTCCCGTTACTTCATTTTTGGGGGCTTTTTTAAACCAGGAAGCTGCATGGGAAGTGATGCACTTGAACACCCTCATCTTTATTTCCAAAATAGCTGCTCGTTCCAAAGGAAATAGAAGCCGTGGGTGGCTGCAGTGCATCATTTTGAGGCAAAAATGAGGAAAAGGTAAACTGAAGATGGTAGAGAGAAGCCTGGTGACTGGAGAGGTGGGGAGCAAGGGAAGCGTTTTCCCTCAAAGGTACTGGGGGAATCCTTCTTTAAGCATCACCACGAGCACGTCTTTTGTTGTGCTTTGTAGGCCAAATACATGATTTGGCATTTGGGGTCAGACCCTCTCTTTGCCTTGCACTTGGCCAAGGTACGTGCCGCTTAGCATCACCTGTTTGCTTTCTGGGAAATGGGTTCTGGAGCAGAACACTAGATTCAAAAACGTGTGTGAAGGTCAAATTTCATCTCTGCCTCGTCTCATGTCCTGAGCAAGTTAGTTTTCTTTTAGTCTTACCCACTTGCCTTCTGAGAGACGATAGGCCTCCTGTGAAAGGAGGTTGGAGTCTGCCTCAGTACACACTGACCTGGGCTGCATCTAAAGACAACCCATGATTTAATTAACCCACGTTTTGCTGCCTTAGCCAGAGCAAACCCGTCATTTGCTTGCTAGACAATCAAATCACCCACAGGCTGGTTTTACCACCTCCATGCTTTTTAAATTCTTCCCTTTTACCCACTTCCTCCCCATGTCCTGAAGGCCTTGACAGTGCCAAAGTACTATCAGGGATTGATGTATCAGCCGCATCCTCCCCCCCGCGCCCCATTCATCCATTCTGCATTCTAAATGTGTGATCCTCCAGTTGCTTCCAGACCTGCTCAAAACATCCCCATGAAAAGCTCCCCTAGTCTCCACCTGTTCACCATCCCTGTGGAAGTACGTGAAACATGGCGTCTATTCCTTTCTTTCTGCAAGATGGAGGAACTACAGAAGAAATGTATCACTCACCTGCCAATACTGATCAACATTCCTCCATTTCGAGTCAATCTCCCCTCAAATTTGTTCCTCCAAAATGAATTTAAGCTTCTGCCCTACCTCCATTCCCAAACAGTCTTCCACTGCCATACCCTCTCACATGTGCTGGCAGCTTGGACAAAGACAGCAGCACACATGGATTTATGTAATAATTTTAATGTTTGCTTATTCCTAGCAGAAGGCAAAAGATTCTAGTCAGCTACTTAACACGGTGCAAATACTAAGCTCTGCATGGGCATCCACGTACCCCCAACAATCTATCTAGAGGGAGGCTGGGAGTATAAGTGGCCAGCACGAAAGCGGCTCCCAATATCCAAAACTGTTGGCGGAGTAATATGCCGTCCTTAACCACCAATAACATGAAGATAAATCTCCTGGACGAACTCGGCTATTGCTCTGCAAGTATGTCTCTCGTACCCCAGCATGACTCTGTGCTGCGCTGGGAGTTCACTGGGCCTGGAGATGCCTGCGGGCTCCGTGATCCTTTGGGGAAGACTACTTTGTCCACCTGGGTCCCTGGAAGCTGAGGGTTATCCTCCAAGGGTGCATCCCCATGCGGCTCACAGGTGTTGTGGAGGATGCGGCAGGTGAGAATGATATCCACAGGGAGCTCTTCCTCACTATCTCAGCTTTAGCTATCCAAATGCTCTCCACTGCTTGTCTGGCCCTGTTGTGGAAGCAGTTGAATCCCCCGCTCCCACCCCAGCTCGCAGTAGGGTGCCATAAGCTATGGTTGAACCACGAAAGCCCGGTTCCCGAGGATGAGCAGGCATGCTATCACCCCATGGGGGTGAGGGGCACTGAAGAACATGCCCACGGGAAGCTTATCTTTGGGAACTCCAAAAGACTTCCACATCATGAGTTCCACTGAAGACACCCATGCAAAAATCTACCAGACTGTGGCACTCTGGACTGCTCCCTTCGGGAACATGGATGCTCACGTGACAGGCATTAAGCGCACCACACGTCCAAGGTAAGCCCAGTTCTCCAAAATCTTGAAGGACTTTTCTTTCAGCACCCGGTGTTATGATATCCACCAGGTAGGGCTCATTCAGGACTCGTGCCAGCTCCCTGAAAGTTTCACAGGCTTTCAAAGGTGATCCTGAGCAGTACATAGCCCGGTTCAAATGCCAGTTTGCACGTCTAATTGCAAGGGGTTTGTTGTTGTTGTTATGGGAACTACTATATGCGTATCAGTATCCTGCCGCTGGATTATTTATTATTACATTTATATCCTGCCTTTTTTCCTCTTGCAAGGAGACCAAGTTTTCATCCTCCTCCTCCTCTCCATTTTATCTTTGGAGGAGTCTATTAGGCTGAGAGTCGGTGACTGGCTCCAAATCCTCTTGGTAACTGAGCAGGGACTAGAAACTGGATCTCAGTCCCAGTCCCAGTGCAACACTTCAACCACTAGACCACACATTGGCAAGAGCATCAAAGGTCACCCAGGACGTCCTGAGCTTGCACAGAGCCTTACGTCATCCCATTCTTCGACCACTAAGGGCCAGGCTGCTTCTGTTCTTGGCAAGCACCGTTAACACATGAAGGTGGAGAACTTGGTGTTCAGCCGCCACAATCGCAGCAACGGTTGTGCAGGCCCTTTCGGTAACAGTGGCAGTTCTCCAACACAAGCCCAACAGTTGGCTCCTGTGCACATTAAGCAGCTGGTATTCCCAAAAGCAGGAGATGCCTCAGTTGTCAAAATGGCAATTCTACAACGCTCTAATGCTTCCGCTTCTTAAGGCTGCAGATGCCATTCAACTGAGCTGCAGTTCTTCAAAATGCACCGCAGAAGGGCAGAGACGGTGACCGCGCGTTTCCATCCTCTCCCATGACTTTCTTTCAGCGCTTTGCTAACTGAGAAATGGCAAGATGGCCGGGGGTGGGGGAACGGACCACAGTACTGGCTGGAGGTAGCACCTGCCGTCACGCTGCAGCTTATGCGCGCTTGCTGGGTCAGGGGGTGGCACAGGGGAAGAACTGCGTGGAGGAATGCGCGGCATGGCAAGCTCCCCCTTTAGCCCTGTAACGGGAGGGGGAAACCCTGAAACATATTGCACCTAGGCGTTCTGCTCCCTGATATTATATAGCTGTGCACTACAAGCGTGATGAGGAGGTCACAACGGCCCTGCCCCATCGCAAGAGCCTTCATCCTTCCTTAACCCTTGCAGCATCAGCCCGGAGGCCGCCAGTCCGGGACGCTGTATGCTCATGTCCGAGAAGTCTGTCAGCTGCAGGAAGCACAGAGTGCTCTGCTCCAGCTGCTGCTGGTGCGTTTTGCAGAAAGGACCTGCAAGGATCATGGACTGCCTCGCGTGCACTTTGCTGACGCGGTGGGCTGAGGGAGGAGGGGAAGGAAGGAGACTGACAGGTTTCCCGTTAAGTTTCATCCTCTTGTCTGGGTGAAACGATTCACTCAGCCCGCTACCCACACTCCAGCAGGGCGTTCCTGAGGAGCGCATCTCTTCCTCTGAAGCACCCGACTATTCTCAGCGCCACGCTTCTTCTACCTTTTACAGCAACTGTCAGACAGACTCTTGGAAAGTACACGCTCCACAAGGATAGTCTAAGCTTCAGCTCCTTGTCTTGCCACTTTGTTTTCCGCTGGCCACATGTCCTCTCATACAGAGGCCTTGCCTTGAGAAGCGACCTCTCCTACCTTGCTGGGCTGGAAGAATGGAGCACCACTCTTTCTACTGTCTCGTGTCAACTTTATTAGTGTTTCTAGATAGCAATGAAGAAACTTTCAAAGAGTATGTCCGGAAAGGTTACACTGAGCATCTGTGACCTGGCGTCTTGTACTGACAGGCACCCTCTGCCCCCTGCTGGGCAGACCGAGGTCTGTATTCTTGGTCCTGCTGGCTGAGTTTTAGGTGAGGTTTTCTGGGGTGTGGATTTCGGGCTGAACTGGGCCTTGTGCTAGTGCTGGAGGATCTGCCGCCATTTCAGGGGCTTGAGGCTGCAGTGGCACTGGTGCCTCCACCTGCTGCTGCGGGACTGGCTGACGGAGACACGGTTCCGGGGACAGGGCAGGCACGACTGGTGGGTTTTCCACGTGATGCAGCTGGTGCTCCCTGTCTGGGGGCCCAACCAGGGGTACCTGAGCCTGTGAGTGATGGAACATGGAGGAAGACGGGGCATCGAGGAAGGGCTGTGGGCCGTACGGGAACTGCTGGAAGGGGGCTTGGGACGGTTGTCCAGGCAACGCGGCCATCATGGCAGCCGCGAGCCTGTCTAAGACGTGCGTCTGCCTCTCGATGGCGGCTGTCCTCTCTGCCATAGCCCTTTCGAAGGCCTGGTCAGAGGCTCGCATGGACTCCCGCAGAGTCGTCGACATGAGCTCCCCGCAGTCCCGTATGCTCCGGGCAGTGTGGCGCGTGGCCCACACGGACAGCAGGTGGTCCCGTGCCCTCCGCTGCGACTCCTTGGCGTCCAGCTCCTGCAGGACCTCGCAGGTGTGCTCCCCCGTGATCTCGATGGCCCGCACCAAGTCCCTCGCGAGCTGCACACGGTCGGTCTTGCGCCTGTTCCTCAGCCGGGCAGCTCTCTGCGCGTTGGTCAGCGACCCCTCAGGCTCCACTCTCTCCATGGGGGTTTTTTCCAGGGGCTTGCACTGGGCTTTCAGAGTGCTCGTTTCTCGGTCCATCCCCTTGAGCCGCTCCTCCTCCTCCCGTCGCTCTGCAGGGTTTCGGGGGTGGGGGGGGTTGAACAATGGTGTCAATTCACAGGCTGCTCAGTTGGCATATGGATATCTCTTATTACAATTATTTTATCATGACACTTCTAGGTGTTTCTAATTAACAAGTAGGATGCCATAAAGGCCACGCTCTAGCTACATTTTTAAACTCGACTTTTAGTGAACAGCTTGCTCAGCACAGGCTGCCAAAGACTTTTAAATAGTTTAATGCATGCTAATTCACATTTACAAAGCCTGTAACTAGGACACTTATCAGCTCCCAACGAAGCACTGCTTCCCCCACTCATAACGGGGTTTCCAAGGCAACTGCCCCATGCCGAAGCAGCAGCATCGCGACTTACCAGTGGCTTCTGCATACTGGGAACGGTCCTGCTCTCTTGACCCTGGTGGGAACCCTAGCAAAGCTGAGCCACTCCGCTCCTCAAACAGATGAGCCAAGGCCGTTTCGATCAGGGGTGCCTCATCCATACCACGTCCTTCCTGTTTTTTTGTTTCGGGTAGAATAATACTGTCATTTAGTAACTCCTCTTCGGCAGGCGGCTCCCCCGTTCGGGCCAGAGAGCGCATGATGACGTCATCCACATCTGTAAGGAAACGCTCCTGCTCCTTGGCCTGGGACAGCTGTGACGGGACTCTCTCGAGCATGGAGGACTCCGGCAGGAGGGAGGAATTCACTTCCATGATCGCCTCCGTGGCTAGATCGACTTCCGACAGTATTGTCTGAGGAAAACTGTTCCACGCTGCACTGCGCGATTCCTGCTCGGCCTCCTGTGCTGGGGAGCAGGTGGGGGAAGAACGAGAGCTGGTCACCAGGGCCCGTGACCGCACGCCCAGGTGTTCCTGCGTGGTCTGAAATACCGTGGGACTACTCGTCCGAGAGGAGAGGGTTGGGCTGCTAGTCCTTGATGCAGGCTGAGTCCTTTGCACTGCCAAAAGCGATGGGCTTCCTGAGCATGCAGTGCGGTCTCGTTTGGCCCGAATGAGATCCTGAGAATGTGAGGGTTGGCACTCTTGCTCCGTCTCCATGCGTGGCAGCTTGGTGGGAGGGGCAGCGCTGGACACGGAGGAGACGGCTGCTGATGATGCGGAAATACTGGTGTTCGCGGAGGACGGCCTGGACAGAGACAGGGCTCTGCATCCCGTCCCGCCAAGAGGTTGGTGGGACTGCGGTGGAGGCAGCTGGCTGGTGCAGACTCTCCGGGAGGAATCTGGACTGGGAGAGAAGTCCCTCTGGGACAAAAGGCTCACCTGCTTGGCGTGATGCTTAACTCTCAGCTGATGAGCTGCCGGGATGCCACCGCTGCCTGCATATCCCGTCGTCACATTCTTCTTGTTCAGCAGTATGGTAGCCAGCTTGTCATAGAAGGGCATGGTGCGCGGTTCCACGCCTGGCTGTTTGTTGTGGGCCGTCACCTCTTTGAACTTCTTTTTGAGCCCGTTGATCTTCTCCCGGCACTGCGCGGGGCTGCGTGTGAAGCCCTGGGCTGCCATTTCTTCCGAGATCCACGTGTACACGCTTTCGTTCCTGTAATTCCTTTGCAGGGTCTGCTGCGCCTCTGGACTGATCCACAGGTCGATGAACAGTCCCAGCTCACGGTGCGACCAGAATTTTGCGCGTATTCTCTGTGAGTCTGGAGTGCCGTTCACTCGGGAATGCACCTGCGATTGCTGCGTGCCCGTCCGCGGGGCAGGCTGGGAGGCAGGCTCATCTGTGGCGGAGAACAGTGAGGAAGAATGAGGAGAAAATGCCTCTTGGGAAGCCCCCTCAACCCTTCTAGGTTCTGCGGGGTGAGGACATGTCCCACTCACCAGGCAGGTCCGGTCAGTTCAGACAAGCCCTGCAGCTCACCATGAGAAGCACTGATGGAGGACCAGTGGGAAGTCAGCCACCAGTTCCTCGCTGTATTTTCCCCCCACCTGACTCCCACCACGCAGGAGGAGGGAGCAGGGAAATTCCTTGGAAAAGGGTCTCCCCCTCAACAAATTTTTACAGGCATGTTTCCTGCAGGTCTCCAAGGAAGTGTAGAGTTCTGGTACACAAGAAACTGACAATTTGGGGGTGTTCTCGGTGGGGACTTTGTAAGCAGGAGTGATGCTTAATTTGGGTGATGGGCAAAACTCACTTGGGGGAGGTTTTGGAGTGGCTGGAGGGTACCTTTTGCAGATAAATGCAGGCACTTTTCTGAAGGCAGCTGGTGAGCAAAGTGAGAAGTGGGAAAACTGTTTGTTTTGGAGGGAGGAAAGGGATTCAGCAGCAGCAGTGTTAAGGTTGGTACACAGTGGACTTGGAGCACAGCACATGTCAAAGACAATTCAGGATGGCATAGCAACAGAGAGAAGCATCTCAAAGGACAGTAAGCAGAGAGATAAGTGCCAGGCAGTTAATGCAACCCAAACCATCACGGGACCAGCATCACCGGCAGGCCAATTATCTGCACCTGGTGTGCGTGTATGTGTGCGTGCGTGCGTGTGTGTGTACTTCTAAACTGCCACATAATTATCAAGGCACCACTTAGTACATGCAATAAAGCAGCAAAACCACCCAACTGTTATCACAGGCAGTGCTGGGCTGCAGAACGCTGTTGGCGGAACACCCTTGCCGCTGTTGCCAGGGGAAGGGGCTGGCAAGAATGTGTGGCTGCTTTTGTTTTGCTTTGTATTTCACTCACCTGTTGACTTTGCAGCCTGGCAAAACAACCCTGTGACCTGGCTTTGCACATCACAACGGAGGGCTGTTAACACAACTGAGGACTGAAAGCCAGAGTTCACAACCCAGCAATTAACCGTGGATGGGATGTTTGTGATTAGCAACCCATCACTGAATACAGCTATGGCTTGGCTCATACTGAACAACCGAGAATGAGATACTGTAGTATAGACAGGTTTTCACTGAGCTGGTGCTCTCCAGGTGTATTGCAGACCTCAGTGCCAATCATTCCCTAGCCAGGCTTGGGGTTGATGCCTGTTACAGACCATCACAGCATTTGGGGGCAGCAGGTTAGGGAAGGATGACAGAAGACTATAAAGATAGTGAACTCAGTCCTAGTTAATTCATCTGGTTTTTCAGAAACGACCTGCCTACCCTCCATTCCCTTTTCCTTTCCTGTCCTGTCCTTTCCTTAGGGCTTTTTGGCAAAAAAAAAAAAAAAAAGGCAGTATAGAAACATTAACAGGAGGAGATGTAAGCTGCCTTGAGCCCTTTGTAGGAAAAAGGCAGGATATAAATCCACAAATAAATAAATAAATAAAAATTAATAGCAGGAAAATATTAAAGAAGACTTTACCTTTAGCTTGTGAATCTCTGCATATTCCCTGTGGTTTTTCTACCTTTTGAACAGTACCTAGAAAGTACAGAAGCATTATTATTATTAATAATAATAGCAACCACCACCAACTTGAGCATTTGAAGTGAAAAATGTATGATGAGATTTGGGGAGCTTATTCTAGTTAACGTATCATTTAGAGCAGGGATGGTGACCCACAAGAGCAGAGGTACAGTCTGACCCTTTGTGTCCTGACACTGCATGCCGTAGCTTAGGCTCCCTCCCTTGTCCCAGCCTGAGGGCTGCGGAAGGGAAGAGGCACCCCCACTGTTCGCACTGATCGAAGTTAAATAGTGTTAAATACCCGCAGCCAGAGAGCAATGGGGAATTCCCTTTACTGAGCATGGAATTCATCCTCCCAACTGGCCAGCTTCAACCTGCCTGGCTTTTCTCTAACTACGGAACGCCTGGACAGAGCACAGCCGAGCCTGACAGTCCCCTCCACTCTCAGGTCTCTGCTTTGTCAGCTCTGAATGCACCGGGATGGGTGGCTTTGTGGCTGCAGGTCTTCTCAGCAATGCCAGGCCCCTGGCTGATCAGCGCCTGGAGGAGCCCGGGGACCAAATGATGGCTAGGAAAGCACCCTGCCCCTTGATGCCATTCAGTCCAGGGAGGACTGAGTGCATTCTGACATCCCCTCTGCCATAAAATGGAGCCACCCACTCTTGATTTCAGACTGGATACAGAATTAAACCAGAAAAGATTATTCTTCCCTTCCTATATCCTCCCCATCCCCAACACTTACCTTGATTGTTAGATGGGACAGATAAGGAGAGCAGTACATAGTTGATTGGTTGTGCAGACATAAGGACACCTGTAACCAAAGATGAAATGCAGAATTGTGACAAATGCAACTTTCCTCCAGCAACCTCCCGGATCATGTCTCTGAGCAAGGGACATGTACAAACATATGTTGCTACCAAGTCTTACTTTGTATCAGAGGCCTGACTCACCTCTCTTCTGTAATCTTATGCCTTGATGCTAAATATTGGCAGGAATCACCCAAAGGAAGCACGATCTCAGCCTACTTATTGGTCTGTCTGATTTCCGATCCCTCTCTGTAAACCGCCTATCCTCCACAGAAATAATTTTATTTGCAAAATCTTCGCCTGTCTAGAGTTGTTGGCTAAGCTACGTTCTCAAGTCCTAGGCAGGTCTTTTCTGCTTACATGCTGCCAAAGTAGTTTAGAGAAAAGTCAGAGAAAAAGAGAGAAGGAAATCAGCCACATAAGGATTTCACAGCGTGCTTCCAGTGAACTCAGAAGCACTTAGTGTATAGTTACACAGTTGCCTAGAAAATACAGGACAAGATGCACCCCTATTTCCCCCTGACCAAATGAGGTTTATTGACCCAGTTAAAAACAGAAGGTGAGCTATGCTTGGTCAGGGCTAAAGTCCATCCCATCCAGCATTCTGATCACACAGTGGCCCACTGGATCCTCCAAGGGCGAGCTCACAAGCAGGACGCCAGTGCAGAAGGGCAAACGGACGCCCGCCTTTCCTATTTCCCAGCTCTCCCACAATTCCGCTTCATGGGATGCACAATCCTCTATTTGTATAATGCACTACGAAACTGAGAGTGTTCTTTTCAAATCCTTTCCTAATGACCTCCAAAAAGGAATGTGAGGTTTTGCACAGCAGCAGAAGCAGCGTAGACCAACGTTTTCATCGAACTGTCCACCACAACCTCCGATCTCCTTCTCACGCCTGGTCCAGAAAATATGCGAAAGGCGAGCCATTTGCCGCAGTCTCTGTCGCCTTCACACTCACTCGCACTGAACTGCACCTGTCATTCAATGCCCATCGCTGTGCTTGGTAGGGATCCTTCCAGAGTTCTTTGCTGCCTCTCACTCTTATTCTCCAGAAATCGCCCCCCACCCCCAGCTCCAAAACAATTAAGGGCTGCAGTGCAGGAAAAGAAAAACCAACTTCTCCCTTCTCCCCAGTCCTGGAGCCTCCTCTCTTCTGTGAGGCCAACAAAAAATAAAAAAAAATATTTTAAAAAATAAAAATAATAAGCTCTTATTCCAGGTTGGCAGGAACCCTGAGCTGAAGCATCCCTCTTAGGGACTGCGACATATTGCTGCAGAGGCCCTGCTTTTGCAGCTCTGCTGTTCCTTCAGCAAACATTTTCCAAGTACACGACGCTATTTCTGAGAACGCGCAAATCTGGCACGCGCCTCAGAAGAGCAAACAGTGTATCTGCGAACAATTTGGAAGCCAGAAGCTTCGCAGACCGAACCGGAGCTTCCGAGTGAATGTCTGGCGCATCCCGACCTAGAGGAAGGCGTCTGTTACCTGAGCAGGGGGCACCAACCGCCTGGTTCATTCCAGATCCGTCATGAGCAGGGGAGACGGCACCTTCCCACTTTTCCATCTTTACCATCACATCAGGAAACCCTAATAAGCAGAGACAGGTAAGGAGAGGTCATTGTTGGCAGCTTGGTTACACTGAAATCTTGGTTTCCTGCCAGACCTCACGGTTTTCAAATCAGATGTTTCCTCCTTTGCCTCACCAGAGTTGTGATCTGGAGTGCCGTTTTCTTCCATGTTCTTTTGCTCCAGAATCAAATTCTCTTCCCCTCGCTTAGTCTTGCAGCTCAAGTCAGGCTTGAGATTGGGAAACCCTGTTAGGTGCCAAAGAAGGTGATTTCTTTTAATGGGCTTGAAAGAAATACTTGGAATACTCTTCAAGGCTATTCCTTCGAGCCCTTGCACATGTGTGTGTGAGAGGGTTCGTTGGACCTCACAGAGAACTAGGGCTAAAAAATGACCTTGTGCTCTCGGTCTGGAAGGTTCCTACAAACTAGACTGCAGTTTGCAGGGAATGGCAATCAGTGTTCATAGGTTGCTGATGCACATCAGAAAGAGTCTGCACACAATGTCCATCCTCGAAAATCATGGGCTGATTAACCCATGATTTGCTGCTGCCCTGTATGACCAATGCCAATATTGGGGTCTGCTCACTGTCCCCCTAGCTGGCTCTTGCTTGCAGTGGTGTCATGCACAGCATAACACCCCCAAACTACAACCTTGTCCTTTAGGGAGAGTGCAGCCCCATTCAAAACAGGTTGACAGTCTGCCAACAAAACAGATGATCCACCCACCAACAGGACTGCCACTTGAGTCACAAGGTGGCCTGGAGCAATTTTTATCAGCTTAGGCTGATATACCATGACCCTGTCTGGACAGATGGAACCTGGCTACAGTAACCCACGCTCTGCTAGCCCCTTCCTCGGATTAGTGTAATATGCTCTATTGGAAAATGGTCCAGAAACTTCAATTGATTCATAACAGGGCAGTGTGGTTGTTTTTGAGAACCGGCCTATGAGATCATAGTGTGCCGGTCCTCTTTCAGCTGCACTGGTTATCAGTTGAAGTTTGGGTCCAATTCAAAATGCTAGCATTAACATTTAAAGCCCTAAATGGCTCGGGTTCAGATTATCTGAACGAAGGCTGCACCCTGTGTGTACCTACTCAGGCCCGAAGATCATCTTTTGGGATGGAGGGTGGTTGAAGCCCCATTAGTGAGGATGCTCAAGGACAGGCTGGACATGCACATGGAAGACTGGAGCCAGGGGTCAGACTAGATGATCCGGGAGCCCCCTTCTGACTCGCTCTGTTTCTATGATTCTCAGGGAACCCCCTCCAAAGGAAGGAGGGTGGCAACCAGGAGAAGGGCCTTGTCAATTGTGGCACCCCATCTATGGAATGAGCTCCCCAAAGACACACACCCAGCACCTCCTTTTTCTTTTTGGTGCCAGGCGAAAACCTTTTTATTTTCCAGGTATTTTAACAATTTAACCTTTTAGTTTTAATATTATGGCAATATTTTATCATATATTGCTGCTGTATCTATGTGCCAACTCGGTAACAGTTGCTGTAGATTTATTATTGCTATTGCTGTGATTTATTGGCTGTATTGTTCTATTGTCTTATTGTGACATGGTGCTTCTATTCCTTTTGTGTATGTTTTTAACTTTCTTAACCACCTAGAGAGCATTTTGGCTATTGGGTGGTAGAAAAATGTGAAGAAATAAGTAATAGCACATACTGTTTTCAAGCACCTTCTTGGCCTTTGAGTCCCACTGTGCACGTTTTTTCTCCTCCAGTAAATTGGAGGAGGCCACATCAAGTACCCAACAGACCCAGCTCTCTAGTCTACAGTCCGTCAAAACTTTGTTCCCCTTGAAGGACCCACAAAACATATTTTTGCAGCAATAAATTAACAAAGCTGGCCCTCTGGAATTCTGGGAAGCAGTGAGAAAGTCTGCAACAGATTCTGAATGAATTATCCTTGCACCCCATGTTATGAATGCATCCTTCACCTGAATGGGAAGTTGGGGGGATGCTGTTTTCTTCAGGAATGTGATGATCTACTGCCCACAGTTCCTCCTCTTCTTTCACCTTTATCTTTATGTCAGGGAGCCCTGATCAAGAGAAAGATGTCACAAGATGAAGTAGGGACAGATCCTCCAATCTCAAGTGGCTGGCAGTGAATTTCTGCTCAATTCTATGCAAACCTCAGTGCTGTTTTGGCCAATATATTAATGATCTCTCCAAACTGGATAGTCATCTCCAAAAACAGACGAAGACAAAAAATGGAAAAGATACCCCACATTACACAAGCATTCAGATGCTATTCAGCCAGTTAAACTTACTATTCCCCTTATCATGAAATATTTCATGTGAGTTCCTCCGGCATTACACTAGTCTTGTGAGATAGACCATTTGTTCAACTGACTCGATGTTCAGTCCTGGCTACTCTGTGTATGATTTTTTAAAAGTGCATCTGACAATTAATTTTGAATTAATTCTTAAGGTGTCCTGATTTAGCTGAGTGAGAATCTAGAAAGGTCTCATACCTAAGTTACCATGTGCGAAGGCCTCGATTTCCTCCGAGTTCAGATTATTTGGTACCCATGATTTTTCTTCCTCTTCTTCTTTTACTTTTACTGTCATAGTAGGATACCCTGATCAAGACAAGGACATAAGGAGAGAAGACAATGTGCTAGATGTTGACCAACATCTAGAAATACCAGAGGTTGCCCAGTATCTATATACCCGTTCTGAAAGTCGAAGTCTCAGTTCTCTTGCCTTGAAAAAATGCCACTGATCCATAGTTAATGGTTATATTTCCTATTTTTCAGACTATATGCAGTTTCTCAAACCCATATAGCACTTCCGTGCCCTGCCATGAGACCTGTGCTATTCCTTGTACGTTCCCTTCATTTTTAGGACTTAAAAGCTGTGAAGAGACGATGACTGGGGTCCACATGTTCTACAAGTGCGTTTTAAAGGGCAAAATAAAATCACTATACAACAATATTTTGCAAGTCCCACTTCCTTATCTATAATGACAGATTCTCTGAGCATCTCTTCCTTACCTGAGTGAGCCTCTGGGGAAATCTTGTTCTCCAGTCTGTGAAGATCTAGAGTTTGACATTCCCTCTCTTGTTCCATCCTATCTGGAACCTCTGATCAGGGCAGTAAAACCAGAAACAGTTCACAGGAGAGAGATTTGGACTATCTGGGGTAGCAGAAGGAACAGTTTGTTTGCATACAAATTGAAGAATGTTGCTTTTAAAAAAAGGGTTTCAGATTTAATTTTTCTGTTCTCTCACCCAAGCTATGTTTTGATGTGATCTTTCCTTCCTCCAGTGCTCAGGGGTCAGGGATCCAGTAGTATTAAACCTGAAAGAACAAGCTTGTTCTTTGAATTAAGAAAATGTACTTGAGGGCAAAACCCAGCACAAACCTATGAAATGGAGCATATGAGTTACACTGTGCACAATAATTAAGTGTATCTTAGGTATACAAGGTACAGTGAAAATACTCTTTCAACCTAATGTTATCATTAGATAAGACCTAATTTTCTAAGAAATCTCTAGTCTGGTAGTCAGTTATGCTCAGAAGCTATCCTAAACCAGACTTTTCAGGTAGAACTACTGAAGTATGATTAACTGGTTAAATTCAATACCTCTATATATTTTCATACCTCCTACACATTGACATTCACTGCAGTGGTGTTGGAATTAGGAGGGCAAGACTGGGACTCAGGCGATCTGGGTTCCAGTCCCCGCTCAGCCATGGAGTCAACTGGGTGATTTTGGGTCAGTCACAGACTCTCAGTCCAACCTACCTCACAGGGTTGTTGCTGTGGGGATATGATGGAGAGGAGGAGAAAAATTATGTAAGCTGGTTTGAGTGCTTTGTAAAAAAAGGTGGGATATAAATCTAATGAATAATAATAATTCACTCTCTCTTTCTAGCAGAAGAACCACCACAAAGGTGAAAACTCTAGGAAGTGCCAGTCACTAAATTTTCTAAACTTTCTTTGAAATCACTGAAACCTTCAAAAGAAAAAAAGGCATGCTGGGAAGGCAATCCCTGTGCAAAAGGAAGATAGCCAGCTTATTTATTCATTTACAATATCTGTATATTGCTACATATTCAAGGAGATCCACAGCTGTAAACAGGACAAAGTTAAACAAGTTAAAGTATAAACACAGTTTGTGTAAACTCATTAAAAACAATGTAACAGCAAAACCACAGCTGGTCAGCAAGAAAGGGCTTCCCAGAGCAAGGTTGTTTTCAGTAGCACTGAAAACAGTGCAAGGTTAGTGCTTGACCTCCCAAAACAGGGAATTCCACAGACATGGGGCCACTGCACTGAAGGCTCTTCTCCTGGTGGATCCAGCTGGGTCATAATTCAGTGCGGAAGCACGAGAAGAAACTCCTCTGATGACCCCCACGACCAGGGAGGTTGGTAAGAAAGAAGGCACTCTCTCCCAAGTTGATCCAGGGTTTGCATACTGATACTAAAACTTTAAAGCTGGCCCCGTAGAGAAGAGGTAGTCAGTGCAGGTCCTTCACCAAGGGTGTTGCATGGGGAAAAGAGGAGTCGTGTAACAGCTAAGCTGCTGCCTTCGGTGCGGACTCCGGCTTCTGGAGCAGCCTTAAGGGCAGCCCCACACACAGCACGTGGCTGAAATCCAGTCTTGAGGTTAACAGCACATGTTTCACCATGGCCAAGCTACCCTTGTCCAGGAGAAGTGGCAAATCGATTGGAGGTACTCAGAGCCACTGCAGTTACTTCGGATTCCCCTGACAGCACTGGGTGGAGAAATAGTCCCAGACTACAAACTTGGTCTTCCAAAGGCAGCTCAGTCCCATCCAGAACAGGCAGTGAACCTATCTCCTGGACTCAGGAAACATTCACCCACAGGACTTCAGTCTTGCCCAGATTTAGCTTGTTTATTGGCCCTCATCCAGCCTATCACCAAGTTCAAGCATCCATCTAGGACTTACACAGCCTCTCCTTAAAGAAGTACAGGGAATGATAATCAGATTTGCAGATGATACCAAACTGGGTGGAATAACAAACACCCTGGAGGACAGCGTGAAGATCCAGGGCAATCTTGATAAGCTTGAACGCTGGGCTGAAAGCAACAGAATGAGATTCAATAGGGACAAATGCCAAGTCCTCCACCTAGGGAAAAGAAATCAAAGGCATCGATACAAGATGGGGAATGTGTGACTCAACAGAACTGAAAAAGAAAAAGACCTTGGAGTTTATTGTGGACAATATGAGCCAACAATGCAATGTAGCTGCAAAAAGGGCAAATACTATTTTGGGGTGCATTAAGAGAAGCATTACTTCCAGGCTTGTGGCAAGGGGCGGCCTATAAATTTCCAAATAAATAAAATAAATAAATAAAATCATGAGCAGTAATAGTTTCCCAATACTCTTTGCTAGTCAGACCTCATCTGAAATATTGTGTCCAGTTTTGGGCACCAAGATTTAAGAAAGATGCAAAGAAACTAGAGGAGGGCAAGAAAAATGATGCAGGATTTGCAAACACTGCCCTGTGAGGAGAGACTGAGAGAACTGGGCAGGTTCAGTCCTGAGAAGAGAAGACTGAGGAGGGACATGATAGCACTCTATAAGTACCTCAAAGGCTGTCACAAAGAGGCAGGTCAAGATCTCTTCTTGCTCATACTAGAGTGTAGGACACAGAATAATCAGCTTGAGTTGCAACAACCCAGATTCAGGCTGGACATCAGGAAAAGCTTCCTCACTGTTAGAGCAATACGACAGTGGAACCAGCTGCCTAGAGAGGTGGTGGGCTCTCCCGCACTAGAGGCATTCAAAAAGAAACTGGATGGACATCTGAGTGGAATGGGGTGAACTGGTGTCCTACAACAAATGGGGGTTGGACCTGATGGCCTTCATGCCCCCCTTCAACTCCACTATGCTATGATTCCTACACAGTTGTCACAGGAAGACAGTGCGGTTTGTCATCAGTGAGGACACGTGCATCCAGAACCCCAGGGGCCATTCCCATTCAGAAAAGCCGTTGGGGTCCAGAGATATTGGACAGCATTGGAAATGGTAATGCGGCAGTATCTGTGAAACTCCCATGGCCAAACTGCAAGGAGTCCAAGGAACAGTCATCCAACGTTACTCTCTAAAACTGACCCTACGTGAACTGGAACCCCTGTAATGCTGTCCTGAATGCTGAACCCTTGGAGTTGATCCAAGAGGGCTGCACACTTCCCAGAGAGCCCTGAAGTGCTAAGGAAGTGGCTTATAAATGCAATAAACAAACACACTCCCCTATGTCCCTCGCCTGATAAATGTCGTTCAGGTTTGATTCAGTCCCATAACCAAGCTGAAACCCAGAATGGAATAGGGGTCTGGATCATCAGTATCCTGAATCTGATCTCACAAAATCAGGCAAATGGCAACATCAGGTACTCCGACTGCAGCTGTGTCAAGTTCATTGTGGGGAGAAGTGATTTTGTCCTCCAAGTGTGATGCAAAAAGGTCTTTGAGGGGCCCCGAGACCTATTTGCTGGAGAGAATGTTAACAGCCCCTGGACTGCCTGGAGGAGCTCCACTGGATGCAATGGGCCACTGCCTAATTGGCACAATTATGTACCCTGGAGCACGTTTTACCCTCTTCGCTTTGAGCTGTTCAACATTTGCACCCTAGCGGATGCCCAGCTGGTTCCACCAACTGCAGCTCCCATGCATTCCAAGGCATACAGCTGGACAGGGCACGCTTGTGTAATTGCGTCTACGGCTCTCTGAATCGTATTGTTGCACAGCGAAACTAGGATCTCGGCTATTTCATCATCTCTGTTCACTGGGAAGTCCCCAAGAGCATTCAGGAATTTATTGGATTCCGTCAGTCTCCTGGGATGGACCATCCAAACAGACCACCTACTTCGTCAGGGAGGAAGTAATGCTGTAAGTTCATGCTTCACTAGGTCATGATGTTACCTCCCTAGTGGGATAGCTTGCAACCCTACCCCGCAGTTTTCAGACATGGAAAGAAGACCAAGTCAAGGGTATGCTTGGAAGGATCTTGACTTATAAACTGTGGAAACATGGTCCATCATGAGGATGGGCCCTATAAAGTCCAGCCAATGGACAGTAATTGTGAAGAATAGCATCTAGCTTTACAATATGTGTGTGTGTGTGTGGGGGGGGGGGAAGAATCAAGAGTGATTTGTTTCTCCTTTCATCCAATGTCAGTGCTTAGTTATTTCTGGATTTTTTTGTGGGGGAGGCACTTGATTATTTCCACTTGTGAAGTAAAGTGGAACTTTGAAACTTGTACTTTGAAAAGTTCAAATCTGTACAGTTGTACTTCTTTTTGCTAATCTGAAATTCCTACCTTGAGCTGTGCTGTTCAGTAGACACCTCTTTGAGGGAATTTTACAAAGTCTCTCTGGATTCTCAGAAACATACCTGTGCTCTGAATATTAGAGTGAGGGGAAGAAATGAAAGGAGCATTTAAAGGGTGATTGTAAGTAGCTCTAATTTGGAGATTAGGCCTGTAGAGTGGTTATTGGTGGCAAAGAAAAAAGGAATTTATAAATTTTGAAAGCAAAAGGACAGGAGAAGAGCAATCTTCTTCACAGATGAACTAGTCAGAGCAGGGCAAAGACATTTTGCTCTCTCAGGTAAAGTAGCAAATTATGTTCCTCTTCCTATTAAAAGGCTAGTCAAGTTATTTTCTTTTCAGAGGCTAGAAGTCTCAGAAACTACTGTCCCTCTCCCTACTACTAAAGACACTGGCCTACTGTCCGTGGCACATGGGTTATTTAACCTGTGATAAGCCACCATTTAACATATGCAATCCCCTGAACCTCAGTTCCTGTCATCCAAACCTGACTGCTATGAGTTAATCCTCACATAAGTCTTGGCTTGTTGAAAGGTTATGCAAGATCTGTTTATTCTATGAATTGTTTAATTATCATATTACTCCTGATGGCTTAGTTCAAACCACATAGCAACCCCCAGCTGGAGATCGTATATTCAAAAGGAGGCCAGCACAAGCTACTGCTCCTTGGAGGTTGATTAACCCAGGATGGGCTGCCATGTCATGCAAACCAATCCTCTGTGACTCAGTTTGTAGGAAATGTTTAACCTATGATTTGCAGGGAACAGTGGAAGTGAACAAGCTGCCTCCCACACACTCAGCTCCTGCTTTTGTAAACAAACCAGGAAGAGTGCATTCCTAGGTTGCTGTTGTGCCATGCCGATTCGGCAGTCTGTTATGCCTTGTGCTAAACAACCCAGAATGTTAACCCACCCACAAATCCTGGGCCAAAAGCCATGGAACTGGTGGGCTGAAAAGAAAAATTGAACTGTGGTGTGTGGACAGAGGATAGCTAGGGTATGGAATGCTTTGCTGAGCCCCTTTCAGCTTACAGGATGGTGAAGGAAAGCCTGGCTTGGTCCTAATAGGTCCTATTCCTATTAGGTGAGTGCACACCAATATTCTGTTGCATGTTCCAATTATTATTATTATTATTTAGGTAAAATCCACTTTAATTTACTAAAGTCATTAGTTTCCATTCAGTGCTGCTGCTCCTACTATCACATCAGTCTGGGTTGCATTTTAATATAATTTAATAAACTGCCTTGAACTTCAATCTGGTAAAAGGGTGAAGCAAACTTTTGAAAAAAATGAAGGGAAATTGGGTCTTGTGTGTGTACATATGCGTGTGTGTGTGTGCATATATACAAATGTGTTTTACCGACAAGAAGGAGCAAAGATAGAAAATCTCTGGAGGAGAAATCCTCAGAAGAATGGAAAAAGTGAAAAATGATTGTCGAACGAAACCGATTTCAGCGGGTCTAAAAAGCCGCACTTCTACACACAGTTGCTCACGTGTAAGCCTAACAGAACCGTGTGGGGCTGACATCGAGGACTAATTTGTTACATTTCTAGCCTCCTTCTCCTCCGTGGAGCTCAAAGCTGCTAATCCCCTCCTTTCCCCCTCAAAATAATCCTACCAGGTAGGCTCGGCTCCGAAAGCGCAAACACGTATGTGACTCAAGGTCGCGCGGCGCGGGCTTCATGTGCGAACGTGCGGGGGCTCGAGCCGAGGTCTCCCCCGTGCTCGGCTCAACCGTCTGATCCCGCCCGGCGTGAGGAGAGTTCAAGGCACGTTTGACGGGCCGTCGGAGGGCAGGATGGGCTCAGCTCCACTCTACGCTGGGCTAGGCTGGCGCTGCACCTCTGCCCGCAATCGGCCCGGGGCAGCCCCGGGAGGACCCCTCTCCTCCCCCACGCCCTGAAAAGCCACACTCACCACGAATCCTTCCAGATCGTCCAACCTTTCTTTGCTTAACCGATCCCTCCGATCCTCTTTCTCTGTTTGGCCGCGCCAGAAATTCTCACTGCATCTCCCCGATCACACAATTACGACTTCCAAGATGGAGAGAGGGCGAGCGAGTTTTAAAAACAAACCGAGACCCCGCGCACCTACTCCTTTCCTCCTTCCTCTTTTATATATCGTTACACGGAGAAGGCTTTGCGGCTTGTTCTTTGTTTTTCCCCTTCCCACCCTGCGATCCG
Organism: Varanus salvator macromaculatus; assembly: GCA_023646645.1. Classification (NCBI taxonomy): domain Eukaryota; kingdom Metazoa; phylum Chordata; class Lepidosauria; order Squamata; family Varanidae; genus Varanus; species Varanus salvator. The sequence goes on from JAIXND010000685.1 coordinate 6,778,137, forward strand.
TGCAAGACAAAAACTCTTTTGCAATGCAATCCTCCAAAGCCAAACCCTCCCATTCGGCCACCTGAGCGCATGGATGGAACAAGGGTCGATGCGCTCGGCTGTCGATTGCTCCCGGCTGGAAATTCAGCGCCTGCCGGGGCGGAACTCTTTCGAGGGGGCGGGGCGAGGGGAGGGGGAGGGGAGCCGCTGCAGCTTTGTTATTTCTCCCACGTAAACGCGGAGGCGGGGCTGCGCGGCTGCTGCGGGAGGCTCGTGCCTCCTTCGCCGGGAGTAAGCCCATTGGACTGAGCGAGGCTTACTTCCGAGTAAAGCAACACGGGATCAGGCTGCAGGTCTTTTTGCTTTTGCCTTTTTCTTGCTTCCTCTCCAAGGGGGACTTTGGGCCAACCTGCTGTTTCCTCCGTTCCTGGTGGATTAGAGCATAAAATGAGGGGGGACCGGACGCTGCCGTGAACTAGTTGGAGGATAAAAGCCGAATTAACTTAATAAACAAAACGCATCGCGCCCTTTTGTGTTGATGTGTTTCAATATGCACAGAATCCTACGTTGTTTAAAAATAACAAATACGTTAAAAATATACTTACACTCAACTACAGAGAATAGCCTTCATAGTCTGTTGCAAAACCAAAAAAGTGCCTTGCGGTAGCTCATAAGAATATAAGAAAAGCCCTGCTGGATCAGACCAAGGGTCCATCTAGTCCAGCACTTCCTAGGCACGGTGGCAAACCGGCTGTCCACAGCATCTCTGTGGCAGGATGGGTGCAAGACCTCCGCCTGCCCAAGCGCCTCAGCAGCGGGTGCAGCCAGTCCTGCCGCCTCTGGTGAAAGAGCTCGTGCAGAGCCTCCTCCCTCATGAACCTGTCCAATCCCTTTTTAAAGCCATCCAGATCGGTGCCCATCACCGTTTCCCGTGGCAGGGAATTCCGCAGTTTAACTATATGCTGTGCTCAAAAATATTTCCTTTTAGCCCTCCTAAACCTTCCCCCAATCAGCTTCATGGGATGACCCTGGGTTCAAGTGTTATGAGAGAGGGAAAAAAAGTGTCTCCCTCTTTCTCCACTCTGCATTATTTTTAATGCCTCTCTCATGTCCCCCTTATCGTTTTTCTAAGTTGAACAGCCCCAATTCTAATAGGGGAGATGGTCCAATCACCGGATCATTTTTGTTGACCTTCTCTGCACTTGCTCCAACGTCATAATGTCCTTTTTCAGGTAAGGCAACCAGAACTGAACACAGTGTTTCAAGTGTGGTTGAAGCAAAGATTTGTATAAGGGAAGTAAGATTTTGGCAATTCTATTTTCTCTGCCATTCTTAATGAGGCCTAGTATAGAGTTTGTTTTGATTTGATTTTTCACAGCAGCTGAGCACTGGGCCAACATTTTCATGGGGCTGTCCACCACTACCCCCAAATCCCTTTCTTGTTCAAGTCACTGCTAGTTCAGATCCCATCAGTGTATACTTGAAGTTGGGATTTTTGCCCCAACATGCATTATTTTACACTTGCTTATACTGAACTGCTTTTGCCATTTTGATTTCTGTTCTCCCAGTTTGTTTGTTTGTTTATTTAAGGTTTTTGTATGCTGTCCCAATTACTAAAGAAGTCTCTGGGTGGCTTTTGGTTTTAACCACCCTAATGAGTTTTGAGTCATCAGCAAACTTGGCCTCCTCACTACTTACTCCTAGTTCCAGATCATTTATTAATTGGTTGCAAAGCATTGGTCCCAATACAGAATGCTGTAGGGACTGTACTGGTGACATCTCCCAATTGGGAGAAATTGCCATTTATTCCTACCTTCTGTTCTTTAAGCAATTAGTCATCCATAAAAGGGCACTTCCTTTATTCCATGAGTACTTAGTTTGCTCAGGATGAAAGGAACTGATAAAGTCCTGAACAAGGGGAATGTGACAAAATTTCAGATTCGTGAAAATTCCCATGTACCTGTAACATCTCAAAATCTTGGTTCTGTCTTCTAAGACTCTCCAAAAATAGTAAACTAAAGTCCTGCTTCTGTCTTCTAAATCTTTCCTAAAACTAGTAAAAATAAAGTATTTTAAATAAATCAACCCTAGACTTGTAGTATACAACTACAAAATTTCATATATGTACTACAACAGCTTTTGAACTTTTGGTCTGAACAGGAGCTGGCAGAAAAATGTATGAAGAGTTGGATGCAGCATCTTGAAGAAGAAATATTGTCCCAACAATGGACAAAGGATATAAAATTCACTGCAGGCCAAGCATTAAGAGAAAATTGGTATAAGATGTACTTCTGGTGGTATATCACTCTGAAAGATGTACAGAAAATGGGCAAAAACTGTAATGGAAAATGTTGGAAATATAAAGAGATTTTACCATATGTGGTGGACATGTGATAGAATTAAAAGGTTCTGGAAGCAGATATATGCAGAGATGCAGAAAATACTTAACATTGACTTTCTAATGAATTCCAACAATATGTTATTGAGTATTGTGCCAGAGACCATTAAAAAGATTGAGTTATTTAAATGTATGACAACAGCAGCAAGAATGATAGTTCCTCCAAAGTGGAAAGAGAAGATCGTTCTGCTGTTGAAGATTGGGGAAAAAAAGCTTGCAGAGTATGGCAATGATGGCAAAGCTAAGCAATTGTATCAACAGAAGGCTAGTTAAAGAATTCACCCAAAGATGGAACACTTCTTATGAGCACTTTAAATAATTGTTTAAAAAATCTAATTTTTACAAATGTCTGTGATTACCATTCTAAATCAGAGCAATTTAAGTAATTTTTTTAGACTGGACAAATTTGTGTGTGAGAATTGAATGGGTTGGCTGGAACAGTGGCTGACAGAGACTTTCACTTTATTATAAATGTGTTCAAATGTTAATATTGCATGCGAAATTTTGGAATGACCCTTGACACCGTCTTTCCTATATATTTCACTTCTTTTTTATTGTACTTCCTAAAAATAATTTTTAAAAGTTGGGGGAAGTGCTCTTTTTCTTCTTCGTAGGATGTGAAGATGACTTTGGAGTGCTGCTCTTTTTTTGGCAATTTCTTTGCCAAGTACAGATGTCAGATTAGCTTTGTGACTATGTAGTTGTGGGTCTTAATCACATAGGCCCATAGCTGGATTCCAGCTGGAGGTGGGGCAAGGAGGATGGACTCTTGCCCAGATCACTTCGAGGATGCTGCCTTTGACTGCCTCCAGTGGGTCAGGTGAACCGTGGCCCATAGATTTTGGTGGCACTTCCCCAGCTTCAAGCGGTCCTCCACAACATGGCTCAAAGCTGTCAGGCGACTGCCTCATCAAAGCCTGACAAGGAAGGCACCACCTTGTGTCTTTCTCCAAGATAAAAGAAGCAGAGAGAGGGCTGCCTGCCTTCCTCAGCAGGTGCGCTTGAAAAAGGGGCCAGAATGTAGCAGAAGACAGACTGAAATAGCAATAGCAGAAAAGGATAAAACCTCAGCAATATGCAGAATGATTTTCCCGGGGAGAAGCACAATGGTGGTCAAAAGAGAAGAGGGAATAGGCGGGAATCCACTGGGGACATGCAACATGGGTTCTTTGGTTAGTCCTGCTGCAAGCGTCCAGCTTTGCTCAGGCACAGGCGTCCCACGTGTGTGATGCATGGAGACACGGGAGACGTTGACAGGATCCAGCACAGCCTCCTTTTATTATTTATTTATTTTTGGATTTATATCCTGCCTTTTTCCTACAAAGGGCTCAAGGCAGCTTCCATCATTCTCCTCCTCCATCTTCTCCCCACAACAACCACCCTGTGAGGTAGGTTGGGCTGAGAGTCTGTGACTGGCCCAAAGTCACCCAGCTGGCTCCATGGCTGAGCAGGGACTAGAACCCAGATCGTCTGAGTCCCAGTCCCACGCTCTTAACCACTACACCACACTGGCTCTCCAGCTAGTCATGTGAAGGGACTGAACTCAGGAAGGCTGATCTAGCAGCTGGAGGGTCTTACACAAATGGTATAGATGTGAATCGGTTCACTCTTGCAAAGATGTCTGTGTACAACCAGCAACATTTTGTAAATGGTAACTAAAAAAACGGTCTGATGTCAGTTTCAGAGCTGGGTAATGTACTTAGATGTATTCATTTATTATTTTCAAAGATAAAAATACAAACATTTTATCCATATTAAAAGATTAAAAAATCTAAAAATATCCTGTAATGGTTACATCCCGACTAGAACCACTGATTTCCAAAACAAGCGTGGTGTCGACAGCTGGGGTTCCTCCTTCACACATTCAAAGCCCAGACCTTTCCTTGCAAAGCCTTCTTTATTGACCAAAGCGCACAAACACCCACTAGGGATCTCTGGGCATGCATGAGCAGTTTGTTGAACCCAGTCTTAGAAACTCCAGACTCCAAGTCTCCTCTCGCCAGCTGTACATCTTGGTTATTCCCAGGGACTTGCCCACCTGGGGAGTCTGGCTAGGCCCAATCCTGGGCCTCTCTTCCTCCTCCTTCTGGAGATCCATCAGCAGCCCTGGAGAACATGGGCAGCCATTTTCCCACTCCCAACACTTGGTCCAAGTGTAAAGTCATTTTAGCAAAGTAGACAGACATGTAGCCTGACAAGACAGGATGGGAGAAAATCTGGTCAACATTTAAGAATATTGTGACTTACTCAATTAACCCCTGCTCACAGATATTACAGCATAAAGAATATTTGCCTAACAGAAACAGAGTGAGTCAGAAGGGGCCTCCGGGGCCATCTAGTCTGACCCCAGCTCCAGCCGGCTCCACTCATGACATGCCCGCCATGTGCATGTCCAGCCCATCCTTGAACACCCTCACTGATGGGGCTTCAACCGCCTCCTGTGAAGCCCATTCCATAGCCTGGGGGTCTTAACTGTCAGGAAGTGCTTCCCGGCCTCCACATTAACATTTTGCTGCTTTAACAATGGCATACTGCCACTGCCTGGAATTTGGCTTTGTGTGGATAAGCTTGTGCAAACTGCAGCAGTGGCTGAAACACTGAGGTTCTGACTGAAGAATCTACCAGGGCAGATGAGAGGCTCGCATTTTGATGTACACTCAGGACTAGCCTGTGGAACTGGAACCGTCGGAAACATGCCTACTAGCACCGTATGGAGAAGTCTGTGCTCCAAGTGGCTGAAGGGACTGCATCGTCCAGCATCTTGCAGCCACAGGGTCTGTTGCTCGGCTTTCATTCTCCGTCTTTAGCCCCAGAGAGCATCTCTGAAGCCATTTTAACTAGCTGAAACTCTTGCATGTTCTGCTGTGACATGTGATATTGGCCACATGTGTACTACAAACCTAGCTGGTAGGCAAGGTGGATTGGTCATGTAGTTACTATGGCTCTAATATCTCAGGGCAATGCTAATTTTCAAAGTTCAAAGCATCCCACAGGCAACATTTATCGGGTATTTAATGAAACCTCTGAGCAACCTCTTAGATCAGTAATCCACACTTCTCAATACAGGAATGGTTAAGAGGCCTAGTAGAGATAAGAAGCCTGTGCAAGAGAAAAAGAGAGCTTTGGGGCCTGTGGAGAGTAAAACCCAGCAAATCTCTCTCCCCAGCTGAGGGAACGTCAGGGGCTACTTCTGCAGCATTTTCAGCCCAGTGCCGATTTTTCTGCTTTAATTAGACATTAATCTCTCAAGAGCCCCTCCTTCTTCAGCCTGACCTAGTAAAGGAAGCACTCGAACTCCGAGAAGAGGAAAACTGGTTTGGATAAAGGATGGAGGGGAAGACCTGGAGAGAGCAGAAGCGGGCACAGGCTGTGAGACAGTGGGATCCCAGAACTGGAGCAAAAAAACACGAAGCAGAAAATTTTCTGGACTCTTTGCATAGACTTTGCTAGGAAAACCTGGGAGAAGTTGGGCTGTTCACACTGATGAGTTTTGAGATGCCATGTAAGCTACAGAACTTGACAACATGGTTGGACTGAATGGTCTGGAGGATCATATTTCTCTTGCAGCAGCTCCTGGTGACTTTGCTTCAGAAGGATCATGTGCTGTTGCAACTGATTCTGTCCTGGGAGAAAGTGTGTGACCTCGAGTGTCCCTCAGAGCCACCCGAACCCTCCAGATGCCCTGCTCCTGCCTGAATAAGGAGTTCGGACCCAGTTCTCTGAAAAGCAGCTTTCTGTACAACTCACGACTTAAAAATGGGGGGAGTAGTGCCTTTTATACTCATTGTTTGCACAGGGAGCTGCCATGTCTTCCTGTCTGTCCTGCAATCAGTTCAATAGTCTTGTGACTGAAATCTGGTATTTACTTAATCACCTCTTTTTCAGTGGAAAGCATTGCCAAAGCATCGAGCCTGTCTCCTGGCGGGTGATTCTCCTCTCGAGAGCAGAAGACATCTGCTTTGCTTCTGCAGTCATCCTTGGGGTGGTGATCTGATCATGCACAGGAGATGAGCACCTCTGGACTAGTGTTGCACTGGCAAGACGGCTGGTCAAAGCAACAGGTTCTTTTGCATGTGCAGTGAGGGTGGTGCATGCTTGATCCGGGCTCTCCCTCGTCTTGTCCCTGGGCAGCAGAGACTCCGGAGGTAACCCGGAGAACAAGCCTGGAATGGCCTCTCTGACAGAACGGACGGGGCTGACGATTCCGAGGTAGTTTTCCTGACTGCTGCAGAATTGCAGGCTGGTCTCTGGGGCAGCCTGTCCAAGGCTTCCACGGGAGGCAATATTCTGTGGAACAGGGACAAGAGGTGCAGAAACTCACCTTGCAGCGGTCGCAGAAGCACCGAGGCCTCCTGGACAGCGCTCACCTCGACCCTCCCACCTCTGGCTCACAAAGACACTCAGGTAGCGCCAGTCTCTGCTCAAGCACAACATTCCCGCCATGGGCTCCTTGGCTGTTCAAGCTGCAGTCTGCCTGAGAGCATTTGGGGAGCTGTCGTCTCACAGCCACCTCCAGAAATACTTTTCTTTCTGGTCTGTGGGCAAAGAAATTAGTGAAAGCGAATACCTGCCAAAAAGAAAGAGAGAGAGAGAGAGAGAGAGAGAGAGAGAGAGAGAGAGAGAGAGAGAGAGCACACCTCCTGGACTCAGGATGCTGCTTGCTGCATCTCTAGGTTCAACTGATGGGCACAGGAATGAACATAATGGGTGTTAGGGAATGCATCCCAAATCTTCTTCTTCTGCACTCCTGAGTGCCCACCATTTGTCAGGCTCACTTTTCATAGCTCTAAGCAATGAATTTCTTCCAGCTGCAGTAGCAAAACTGTAGCAGTGGTTTCAGGCCAAGAGTCTTCCAGCCGGGAAAATCGGAAGAAGCGTTCCAGTGGTGAGCCATCTTTGTCAATGTGCCACAAAATCGCTGCAGCCTGACAGTCAGTCACTCCTCGGCTTCTGCTGCCGCAAAGCGAGAGCACTTCAGCTGCTCCCTAACGTGGTTCTTCACCACCATCGGCATCCAGGCCAGCAGGTCGTTTTGAACTGTCTCGGGTGGACCTCTCGGGCTATGGCTCTCTGCAGGCACAGCTCCGTGGCTGAGTCAGTGGATGCCCCAAGAGTAACAGCCCTCTGAACAGCCCTGGGTCTTTGGGACTCGCAGTTTCACTGTGACCAGGAAGCATCAGTTCAGAAGCACTGGAGACCAAACTGCAGACAGTCAATAATTTCTGAAAGGGTGTAACCTGATTTTCTCAGCTTCTTGATCATGCTGTCATACACAGCTGCCTTCATCCATTTGCCCTGCAGCTTCTGTGCCCCGCATAATCAGCTGTACACAGTTCTCCATGTAGTTTTTTGGATTCCTCCTGCTTCCGGGCCTTTTCCATGAGGTGCCCACAGGCTCTGACTCCTGCCTGTGTCCATGGCTTGTCTCCCCCAGAGAGCGAACAGGGGAAGCAGAACAGGCGTCTTTGCTAGCGCTTCCACGGAGCCATTTCTTTCTGTCATGCTGTGGCACACAGAATGTGCACCTGCAGTCATTTTGCCTGTCACGTCCAGGTTGGTGATGCATCGGAGAAGGCCTCTCTCAACCTAGCTTTTTAATCTGTTGTCAACTAAAGGCAACCTGAAGAAAGGTGTTTGCTGAGGAGCTTCCACAGAATTAATCTTGACTCTTTATTCTGGTGCTGGAAGCAAAGAGGTAGTGTGCTTTTGTCCTAGAGAGAAATAGAATTTAAATTAAATAAATTTATCCGAGTACAACCTGTGAAATCATTCTGCTAAATTGGATTCTTTTGTAGCCAAAACCACTGCATTTGCACACAAGGGGGAAGGATGAGCAGACTTGGGTGGGCTATTTCCTGGGCTGAGATAGTAGGGGAAGAAAGGAAGAAAAATGCTAAATGGAGAACCTTGAACTGTCCAGTGAATAGAAATGTAATGGCTGGAGGGAAGAAAATGGAAAATGGGATTGCAGGCAGGGGAAACAGAATGGAGTAACTTGGAAAAGGGAATGGCTAATAGGCTTTTACCTTGAACAGAAGTTACAGGGTCCACATCTTCTAAGATTAAATGTGGAGAAGTGGGGAGAGAGGCCAGAAACAAATGCGAAACCTGTGTTCGGTTATTTCAATCTATGCTTGTTGTAGTAGAAGCTGTTTTGTAGCTTGTGGTTAACTAAAGCAATCTTGACCATAGCAAACAGCTTGGGACAGAGTCAGACCATTCGTCCCCCAGTCCTGCACTCCCTACTCTAGCTGGGATTGGCTCCCTGGGATTTCAGGCCTGGGCCTTTTCCCCATTGCAGCTACCTGAGAATCTGAGAATTTAACACTGGGCCTGTTGCGTGCCAAGTGCATGTTCTGCTACTGAGCGATGGCCCTGTATTAGCAAACTAAGACAAATAGGTACACCTCTTTTTAAGGGAAAATAAAAGACATGGGCACACAGCCTCTGTGTGATGTTAGATTCACATAACACTTGAGCTTGGGATCCCCAGAAAAATGGCGGGCCAATGGATTCAGGACAGAGAGAAAGCGCTTCCACATTTTTGTTGTTGCTGTTGTTGTCATGGGCTGTCTAGTTGTCTTGAAGTTATGGTGACCCTATGAATGAAAATTCTCCAAAATGTCCCACTGCTACAGGCAGTTCTTCCAAGTTTGAGGCTGTGGATTTCTTCATGGATTCAATCCATCTCACAGTTTGGTCTTCCCTTTCATCTTCTACCTTCGACTTTCCCTAACATGATTTCCTTCGCTAATCAATCTTACCTTCCCTGATGTGTCCAAAGTATGTCAGCCCCAGTTTTGTCATTGTTGCTTCTAAGGAAAGCTCTGCCTCGCTTTGATATGGAACCCATTTGTTTGCCAACTTTGTTTGGCCAAGTTCTCCTCTAGCACCATGTTTTCAACACATCAACTTTCTTCCTGTCAGTTTTCTTCACTGTCCAGCCTTCACACCCAGACACTGTGACTGGGAATACAACAGTGCGGATGATCTTGGCCTTGGCCTCCAGTGAAACATCCTTACACTTGATGATGCTTTTCTATTTCCTTCATTGCTGCCCTTCCAAGTCTCAGTTTTCGTCATAATAATATTTAAAGTTTAAATATTTTAATTATGATTTTATTGATATCCTAAATATTTTAATTATGATTTTGATAGCCTCAGTCATGTGTTATTTTGTTGTTGATTGATGTATTTATTAGCTATTTTATATTGTAAGCCATCCAAAGACAAACTGTAATGGATGGGATAAAAATATCCTAATAAAATAAATAAATAATTGCTGACTGCAGTCTCCCTTTGATGACTGAACCAAGGTATGTTAAATCTTTCACAATTTCTATTTCTTCACAGTAAAGTTCTGTAATTCTTCTGTGGACATGCTTTCTTCTTTTCGTAATACAGTGGTACCTTGGCTCACGAACGCCTCAGTTGAGGACCAAATTGGGTCACGAACAGAAATTTCAGAATAATTCTGCCTCAGATCATGAACTCCGCATTGGGTGACAACTGCGATTGTGCCCATCTTCCCTGCACGAGCACAACCGTGTGCGGGGGGGCGGGGGGAGATGGCCGTGATCATGCTCGGGGGGGGGGGAGATGGCTGAGATCATGCCCGTGTTCCTCGCCCCAGCACAACCACAACTGCACCCATCTATGGCTGTGATCGTGGTCACATCCCACCATTCCTTGTTGCAACACTTTCAGCATCGCTTTGCTTGCAGGGGAGATTAATGCAATGGTCCTATAGTTGCTGCACTTTTGTGCACAATTAATGTATTGAATTCACTGTCACAAGTTGCAGTGTTAGTGCCCGTCTTCTGCTTATTCCATCACCACATCTGGAGGGCATCAGGTTGGAGAAAGATGACACTGATAGACTGTAGGAGCACTGAATTCTGTCCTAGTTCACTCATATGGCTTCTCCTCCTCTTCTGTTTCCTTGGGGATTTGGGCAAAAAAAGGCAGTATAAAAGTATTGACAGCGCAAAATATTAAACATGACTTTACCTTTGGTTTTTGAGGTCTGTGCTTTTTATTTGGCTTTATTACATTTTGTATTCTACCTAGGAAATATAGATGCATTATTATTATATTATATTATATTATATTATATTATATTATATTATGATGATGACGACGACAAGAACCACTTACTCTGGGATTTAGAGTATGAAGTCTATCATTTGGGATGTTTAATATAGTTCAGCTGTCACTTAGCTCTTCAATGGCAAATGTCTAAGTTGCAGACCAAATGCATCCCACAGAGTTTCCCCATACTACCTGCGAAGGCTCGGGTTCCCTCCATGGAGCCCATTCTGGGGGTTTCCGGAGGAGGAAGGGGGGAAGAATCACTGCCATTACCTCCAGTAAGAGATAAAGTAGCGATTTCTCTTTAGTGGTGATTTCCCTTACTGAGAACTCTGCCCATCATCCCAAAGGGCTGCTTCCTTCTACCAGAGCATTCCTGGCTAAGTGAACACCAGGCACAGAATAGCCACATCTGCTCAGTTATTTCACTCTCAGGACTTTACTTTGCCTAGCTTAGATTCTCCAGAAAGGTGAATTTGCTCGTTGCAGCTTTCACCCAGTTGAGAACTTCTACCGTTTGATGCGGCTCTGCCCCTTCCTCACACCATGCTTCCCTTCCCAATGTAGATCCTCTCCCCAGCATACAAAATTGGATGCAAAAGAAACCGGATCACAATTGTGTGTATTTCTTCTCCCTCTCCTAACTTCCACCTGTTTCAAACACTTACCTTGGTTGTTAGCTGGGACAGAAAAGGTGAGGAGTAGACAGCTAACTGGCTGTGTGGGCACAGATGCCTGTAATCAAACATGAAATGGGGAATTACAATAAGCTCAACTTTTCCTCCACTCCCTGCTAGATCATCTCTCTGAACAAAGGTCATGTCAGACATATGTAGATGCCAAATTTTGCATTACTCCATGCCTGAGGTTCAACTCCCCGCTGTCTAGTAGTCTTATGCCTTATGATAAATATGTACAGGTAGGAATCAGCTAGAGGTTGCATGATATGAAGTCACTAATTAGTCATCCAAATTTCCCATGCTGCCTAACTTCCAGAGAAATAAGTTTGTTTGCGAAATCTTCTGCATACACTAAAACTAAGCTATGCTGACAAGTCACAGGAAGGATTTCTCCAATGAAATATATACCAGATACTCTGGCTACTTATTTTTAGGATGCAGTTCCTGATAATTAAATTTTAATTAGCTAATTATAGGATTCATTTCATTTTAATTTCTGAACTTCCCTCTGCTTGGTTCGTGAATAAGTGTATTCAGCTGGAAACTGGGAGTTATTTAATTCTTTAGCTCTGCCGCTTTGATGCTACTTTCCGTAGCTGCATAGAACCTCTCGACCCGGCGCTTGCCTGCCAAAGTAAGTCAGAGAAAAAGAGAGAAGGAAATCAGCCACATACTAAGTATTTCACACAGCGCTTCCAGTTAACTCAGAAGCAATTAATGTATAGTTATGCAGCTGCCTAGAAGCCAGAGATAAAGTGCTTCCCAATCCCCCTTTTTCAGTGGAGGGTTTATTGGGCCAGTGAAGTATGGAGGAGATGTCCAGCATCTCACCCAGCATTCTGCCCACACGGTGGCTAATCAGGTGCCCCAGTGGAAGGCTTAAAAGCCTGCACAAGAGCAGCTGGGGTTGAACGGCATACCGCCCAGTACTGCAGCATTCAAATGCCGTCCTACTTCACCTAAAGCTATCCAGATCGGTTGAATATGTGCTATCTATCTATATATTTCTCTCAATTCTCCTCATACTTGTCTTTTTTTTCTCAGTTAATAACCCAGATTTTTGTAACCTTTCCCCCAGGAGAGTTGCTCTACTCCCTGACCACTTTAGCATCCATGTTTTACATCTCTCTGAGTTCCACAATATGGGGTTTTTTTTTCGTTTTTTTTTCAGTAACAAGAACAGTGCATGGTTTTCCCAACATGACTGCACCATGGACTTCTGTGATAGCGCCAGTTCTACTCTGCATTCTATTCATAATGCTTTCCAATATGGAACTTTCCTTTTTCACATCCACTGCCCACTGGAGTGACATTTTCATTCAACTAAACACCACAAGCTCCAGATATATTTCTCATGTCCAGCTCAGACCCCAGCAGCCTATGCGATAATTTGGGAGTTTTGTCCCAGTGCACAATGCTTTATTAATTTATTAATTATTATATTTGTATACTGCCTCATAGCCAGCGGGGCTTTCTACTGGACAGCATTTACAATTTTAATGCCCATTCCACCAATCTGAAAAGGTTCTTTCAGGGCTCTTCACTGTCCCTTTCTTACTCTCCAGAAAATTCTACCAAGCTTCATAGCAATAAAGCACTCCAGCAAAGGAGAAAGAAAACCAAAATGCCCCCTCTCCTTTCCCCGCTTCCTGGATTTATTTGTTAGCCCTGAACAAGCGTCCTCTTCCAGGCTGGCTGGAACCCTGAACCAGAGTCTCCCTCTTAGGCCTTAGGCAGACACTGCGGGACCCCCGTTTTGCCACTCTGCTCTCCTCTTCCATCAGATGCCAAAGCAAACACTTCTCAAGTCCATGACCCACTTGTAAGAACATTCTGGAGTGAGGGAGTGAAAAATTAAGAAAACAAAAATGCACCGCAGATTCAGAATGGATTGCCAGTGCACCCCAACTTAGAGGAACTTGCCTCTCACCTGCGGAAGGAACTCCAACAGCCTGGCTCATCCCAGGACCTTCGGGAGCAGGTTCACCTTCTTCCATCCATCCTGTGGCATCGGAAATCCCTGCTCAGGACACAGAGTTAGAGAAGGTAATGACTCCACGCATGCCTGTCTCCACATACCCCTACCAGGCCACTCGGGTCATCGATGGAGGCCCTCCTTCGCGAACCCTCCCCAGATGAGGCGAGGGGGAATTGGGAAGGAAGGGGCTTCTCTGTCGTTGCACCTCCCCTTTGGAATTCCCTTCCAAGGGAGGTGCGACTGGCACCCACTTTATCTTGCTTTCAGTGCCAAGTCAAGACTTTTTTATTATTTGTTTTTAGATTGGATTCGGTTTACTGCTGGCTTATTGTTTTATTGCCTGCTGTTATTTATTTATTTATTATTTGTTAAAATATTTCTATGCTGCCCCATCTCAACAAAGCCTCGGGGTGGCTTACAACATATAAAATTATCACAATGCATTTAAAACCCTTCCACCCCCCCCCCCCCGGTGCATCTCGGCAAACCCTAAAAAATATCATTCAAAATTAAATATAAACAAATTATAAACAATAAACTAAACAATTAAATAAATACACAGTTAAGCTATAAACAAATTATAAACAATTAACTAAACAATTAAATAAATACACACAATTAAACTATAAACGAATTGACAAATTAACAATTGGGTTCTTGGGTTCTTGTGCTTATTTCCTCCTGTTCTACATATTTGTTGTATTTATATTGTATTTTAATCCTTTTTGTTTATGGTTTTGGTTCACTATTGTGATTTTTTAATTTGTAATTTATCTCTAATTTTATATTGTGCTGTCAGCTGCCCAAAGAGCCTTTGGCTATTGAGTGGCATACAAATGCAACAGCTACATAAATAGATAAATAAAAAAAATAAAATAAGGGCTGGCAACTTCATTTCACTGGACTTCTCACTGCTTCCCCTCAGACGGGAGTCAGCAACCTTTAGCCCTCAAAGAGCCATTTGGACCCGTTTCCCACACAAAAGAAAACACCGGGAGCCACAAAGCCCTTTTGACATCTAAAATGAAGATAACACTGCATATATCGTTTTTTACCTTAATGCTATGTATATCTTCATTATGATTTAGCTGCAGCTCTTGTTCAGTCACTAAAAACTGTTATTTTTAATCTTACATTATAAACTAGTAGGACGCCTTTCATATATTTGAATAGGAGAACAGCTTCCTGAAGAGTCAAAGTCAGTGCTAAAGGGCTGCATGTATTAAACAGCAAACCCCATAAGTTCATCAGCAGTAAAAGCAAATTAATCTACCCACGTATCATTAAACCTTTGGTTTTCTTCAGAAACTTTTCGATTTATCCACGGTTGGCCTACTGGAGGAAGTCGCAGATATAGGTGTGTTTAGTGACTGATTAGCGGATAAACAGTCAAGTGCTGTGAATTGTGGCAGGTCCCAAGCGCAGCTTTTATCATTCAGAGGAAGGAGAGTACATTTGGACAAAGAGAATCTTTTCAGCAGCTTTCACTTCTTATAACATGAGAGCCTGCAGGAAGCTTGCTCCACTCTTTCCCTGCACAATAGCAGAGGAATGTAGCAATTTACTTAACCCACTTGCGCTAGCCAGCCTTCCTGAGTGGATGCCTCATATCACCTATTGCTATTTTGTAACTCGGAGCCTCGGTGGTAGATCGGCGGCTGTCACACCTGTTTTGAGCAACGGAGTAGTGGCAGAGGGATTCAAGAGCCACGTGTGGCTCTGGAGCCGTGGGTTGCCGACCCTTGCCCTAAGATCTAGCAATTGCAAGTGAGATGGTTTCTCTGTCCACTTACCAGAGGTCTCGTCTGCAGACTGATTTCATTTGATGATATTTTGTTCTGGAAGCAAAGCACCTTCACTTTGCTCACTCTTGAAGCCTGAGCTGGACTGAGGCCAGAATATCCCATTAAGCACCAAATAAGCCAACTCAGGTGGCTTGCATGTCGCATCCCACATATACGGGAGGGGTTCACGTGGTCCCCTCCACAAACCCCCCTGACAGAAGTAGTTGTGGGACCATCACCAATGTGCGTGCCTGCACATTCAGTATTCAACATGCACACCCAACACATGTACATGAGAGCCAGTGTGCTGTAGTGGTTAAGAGCGTGGGACTGGGACTCAGGCGATCTGGGTTCTAGTCCCCGCTCAGCCATGGAGCCAACTGGGTGACTTCGGGCCAGTCACAGACTCTCAGCCCAACCTACCTCACAGCGTTGTTGTTGTGGGGATAAGATGGCGGAGGAGATGTAAGTTGCCTCGAGCCCTTCGTAGGAAAAAGGCAGGATATAAATCCAAAAATAAATAAATACATAAATACATAATTGTGTGTAGGATCACACATGGGTGGCCACGCCCCCTACATGTGATATGCGCATTGGCCAGTGTGAGGGTGCATTGGCCAGTGGATGAATCTGTACACATACAGTCACCCTTCACACCAGCACCAAACAGGCAGCCATCGGAGAGAGTGGCCAGCACTTGCCGTTGTCTGGAGCAGACCTGGCTAAGCCACATAATCCAAGCCCAGCGATCCTCGGCACGTTCACCATCATTCAGCATTATATGAATGAGTCTTCTGCTCCAGGCCAGGTGGTCCAGATGTTTCAGAGTACAACTCTCTAAGTCGTCCCAGCATGGCTGATGCTCAATAATTATGGGAACTGACTCCCAAGTAGGGGGTGGCATAAACATATCCAAAATAAATAAATGAACTGCAGTTCAAAACACATACCAGGAAAGGGTGGGGCAGAAATTCAATAAAAAAAATAAAAAAAAATATTCTGAATCAAATGGGCACATAATCACAGGCACATTCCCCATCACTTCCCCATGGGCTGCACATCTGATAGACTTACTGCACACACATATTCGCTCTATAAGACACACAGACATTTCCCCTTACTTTTGAGGGGGGAAAAGTTGAGTCTCATAGAGCAAAAAACAGGGTAAATAAAATATCTGTTCTAGAGCTTTATTCCAAACTAGTAAGGCTTATTTTCTTTTTTTACTTAAATTTCTCTATCACTTTTCATTTCTCCTCTTAGGGATGTGTAGTGTATAATCCTATGTCAGTGATACCTTGATCTCTTTTCTCATGCTAAATTGACTTTATGGGGCAATCCAGATCTAAAAATTGTCAAAAATTGAAATATTTTTGTGGTGGACAGAGATACATAAAGACATTTTAAGTTTGGATCACTTGATGATATGTTCTTATTATTTTCTGTCCTGGCTGCCAAATATGATTTGCCAGCTATGGCTAAACGGCAACACTTGTAATTGCAACTTTCGCTAATACCTAAGTTGGGCCTGGATGCTAGTTACTGGAAGGCCCATATATCAAGGTCCAAATCATGTGCGATCCACATATATAAATACTTATTGTTGGTGCATAAATTTAATATGTAAGGTTAGGATTAATTGCCTGGGTTGGCACAACAGGATAACCCATATTTTCCCTCTTTACCCAATTGTTACTTCTGTCTTTAATCTTTAAAGCCCAGGACTGCTCTGGGCCAGAGATGCGGCCCTGTTTGTGAACCTGCTCAGTTTTTAAGAACTGCAAGAGAGGCTTTTTAAGGGCACCACTGTTTGCAGATGCCTGTTGGGCACAAGGGTTTTCTCCTGCCCTGCTTTTTAACTGCAGAATGCGCTTCCTCAGGGATTATGACTGGCCTCCTTTCTTCCAACCTTCAGAAAGGCCGTCAAATTGCATTTCTTTAATTCAGCCTTTGTTTTCTGGAAGCATATTATTGTTTTAGTGATTAGTGGGAGTTTTTCTGTGTAACCATTTTTGAAGTTTGAATTTGTTGTGCTGTACCTTGGTGACTTTTAGGCAAAGAAGGTGCCAAATGGAAATGGAGATGGAAATCAATTAACACATGAACTAAGTCTTCATTTCACCAGGCTGCCACATCTGGGTTCTACCTGGTTCCTTTGTTTTGTTCCACTTAATAATTCTTTTAGCAGGAACCCCCCAGTGAAGGTAGAGACAGAAGAAGAGCTATAAAAAGCAGGTCCTAAAGAACCTTTTCTCATTGCATCTCAATGTTTTTATTCATTTAATTTAATTTCTATACTGCCCAATAGCAAAAGGCTCTCTGGGCAGTTCTATTTTATGGAAATAGGATCTCAGACACAAGGTATATAAGGGGCATTTCCCCATATTTAGGACATCCTGACTGCTTTTTAGAAGGCCAGATCCTGAAGATGAAACTCAAATACTTTGGCCACCTAATGAGAAGGAAGGACTCCCTGGAGAGGAGCCTAATGCTGGGAACAATGGATGGCAAAAGAAGAAGGGGGCGGCAGAGGAGGAGGTGGCTCGATGGAGTCACTGAGGCGGTTGGTGTGAGCTTGAGTGGACTCCGGGGGATGGTGGAGGACAGGAGGGCCTGGAGGAATGTTGCCCATGGGGTCGCGATGGGTCGGACTTTGCAACTAACAGCAACAACAACTGCTACAGAGCATTTGGAAAAATTAATTATGGGATTGCTTTTTTGGAGTGTGTGAATTGTGAATTTTCATGCAACAGCAGAGAAACAAAGAGTGCCAAGAAGTAGGAAAGTCAAAAGGGAATTCATTAATCTTTGGAGAAAAGAAGAAAAGTTTTATCTAGGCAAAATGCATTTTGAAATGTTACCCTTCAGGGAAGTTTTGAAATGTTTTCCCTCAGGGGCATTTTGAACAACAGTACAGACCCACTCTTGCAATTTCTTTTTGAGAAATGGGTTTACACCTGGTTCAGAACAGTTATTTAAGAGCACCCCTTGAAGGAGAAGGTGGTTCACAAAACCTGATACATACTGTTTACTAAGCATAGTTTAAGCAGTTTATTAACGATAATGCTTGGCTAGGGCACATTTGGTGAAGAAGCCAAACTAGGATAAGATGTAATGCCATGGAAGGTCACAGAAAAAGGAACCTAGATAGAACTGGGCATTTGTTGACTTGACACTCAGAAATTAGTTACAAAGAGACTTGGGAGTCTAGAAGGACATCCTGAGAACAGTGATGGTTACTGGGATTTTGGGTCAACCAAATGGCATAGGTGAGAGGCACGGATGGATGGGAATAGGCTGGAATAAGGATGTGTGAGGGATCTGTTTGGGGCGGGAAATCCATCAGGTTCCCTGGAGTTGATTCCCCAGACTCCAGTCCACTTTGCAGTGGTCCAGAGTCTGGGTTCCCCGTGAGTGTGCCCAGCGCCCACGTGGCTCTCCACAGGAACCCAGCTCCACAGGTGGTGCCACAGTGCTTCTCTCCTGTGCCAAGAGCAGCTCTTGCTTGGGCGGCCGCACCTGAGGCTGGTAACGGGGGGCCTGCCAGGAAAGGGCCCCCACACGACCGCCGTGTGAGCAGCACCCCTCTTCCGCACCACCTCAGCTGCCATGCAGAAGACTGCCAGTTGTGCAACTGGGGTCCGTGAGCATTTGCAGACTCCTCCTGACTCAGCTCGCTTTGGAGGATCAGGCCAAGCCCAAGAGGAAGCCAGCAAACGCTTGGCGGGGCAATTCCTATCGGGTTCCCCTCAGCCCTAGGCTGGCATTTCACAGGTACTGAAGCTGTGCTGTATTAGATCCTCTGGAAGCAGAAGAGGAAGGAAAACCTCTTTCTACTGTCATTTTCCTGAAACTTCAGCCCAGCTCCAATAAAACACTACAGGGCTATCAGCTGACCCTGCACTTGACCCTTTTACTGCTGTGAGAAGGATTTCTGGTGAGCAGGAAAGAAAAAGAAAAAAGATTTCCCCCCCTGCTCTTGAAGCCACCTCCCTACTGGGAACCTGGACAAGGCTGTTCTTTTGGGCTGGGAAGACACCAATATTTTTCTGCCAATCTCTATTTTTGTGGGTCCCCTTTCCACCTCCATTTCTCAAGACTGTCATGCTAGGTCCAAGAATAACCAAAATCTAGATGTTTCCAGAGAGGGGAAATATGAAAAAGTAACCTATGGATGATTTATATGTAAAAACATCCATCTTTTTAGAAGAAATGCAGTAGTGCAGTCCAAATTAAAAGTCAAACCAATCTCTCACCAATGCAGGAAGTTGCAAGAGCTTTGAAGGTCACTGACTCTTCATGGGCTCCAGGGGTCCTGTTTGCCTTCTTCCATTTTCACAGCTGCATCAAGAAAACCTAATCAATAAAGAGGGATAAGAGGGTTTAATGGCTGGCAGTTCAGTTTTGGTGGAAATCCCAGAATTTCCCTTAAGATGTCAAGATTTTCAATTGAGATATCATCTCCATTGTCCCACCAGAACTGTTGTCTGGAGCCTCATTTTCTTCCATGATCTTGTACTCCAGCATCAAAGCCTCTTCCCCTCCCTGGGAGCTCAACTCAGGGTTAAGAGCAGAAAATCCTATTATGTACAAAAACTAGAGATTAATCAGCTTGAAAGTAGCACCTGAAATACATTAAAAGCCTGTTTACTGAACCCCTTCCACGTGTACATCCAACATGTGCGACGGGGCTCGCAGGATTGCACCAAGAATCAGGACTGTAAACCTTGAATCTGCAAGTCTCCTACAAACCATAGCAATTGTTGATTTGTATGGAACGGCAAATTAAGGTTTCTCCAAATCAGTAATGTACTAATTAAACTGACTACATGAGGAGGAAGAGGAGGGAGGGAGGAGCACAGGACTCACTCCCAGTCCTCCAAACTAATCCAGCCGCTCTCCTCCCTGCTAAGAGAGAGGATCATCCTGGCTGTACCTTCAACAATAATGTGAACTTCCTTTTGATTTGTCCCACAAAGCCTTGTCTCATTCCTTACCAATGGTCTTTTCAGTGGCACTGTAGAATTTCCACCAGGGATGTGCAGCCGCACCTCATCCCTGCTCCCTTTCAGTCCACTGGATAAGACTGCAGTATTTTGGCCCCCTTTGGTACCAATTAAATATTAATTCATGCTGTGTATGTGTGATTTGACCAGTTGTTGCTGGTTTTAACATGTGTTTATGCTGTTTTATTGTGTGAGCCACCTAGGGAGGCTGTTCTGGAAGTTATAGGTGGCATATAAATATGTGAATAAATGAATAAATAAATAACATTTTTGACAGTCCAGGGTATTTGCAAGGCTCTCCTCCAGCACCATGTTGGAGATGCAGCCATTTTCTTCCTGTCACATTTCTTTGCTGCCCAGTTTGCATACCCATATAATTGTGGCTAATGGAGTACGATAAAAATCTAACAAATACTGTAAATAAATTTCTCTTATCATGAAAAACACTTTGTAATCCCTTCCGTTGTTACTCTGCTCACATGAGTTAGACCACCTGTGTGAGCAAGTAACTGTATGATCTCAATGGGCACTCCTCATGTTCTGTCCTGGATGCATGTAGATTCTCTAAAAATTGAGTTGCCAACAGATGCATTCTGAATTCATTCTTTAGCTGATTTAGCTAAGTGAGCATCTGGGAAAGGTCCCATTCCTGAGTTAACGTTAGAAAAGCTCTCACCTTCCTGGGAATCCTGATAATTCATTATCCACACTTTTTCTTTCTCCTCTTCTTCTCTCACCTTTATTCTCATAATATGGTACTCTAAGAGACATAACGAGCAGAGATAAAATTCGATAGTAGCAGCAGATGTTGTGTAGTTCTCTTCTTCTCATACCCATACAATGTCTTCCTGTCACAATATGATCCCTGTGCTAGTTTCTCATAAGTTCTCCAAGCAAAGACTTTTTATTTTCAGAGTAGTTGAACTGCTGCTAGACTTAATTGCACGGCCGACCTCCCATGCCATTTTCTCCTTGCAACGACCCTGCCAGGTAGGCAGCGCAGAAGCGCGCGAGGGAGCACGCAAGAATGTTATGCACGTGTGTGAGTAGTCCAAGATCCCTCGTCGGTGAGCTACACGGATGAGTTGGAGTTTCGACTTTGTTTCCCCCCCGCCCCCTTCCTGTCCAACCCAGCCTGCCGGGTCACGATACGAGTTCTACTCCAGCACATCTGAACGGCCTCAGATGACGGAAGGCTGCTCTAAGTGCCATTTGCTTGGCTTTCACTGCATCTCTCCAGCATCGGCCAAGGTGAAAAACCTTTATGGCTGCCCCCACCCGCATCCCGTCATCTCCCGTGCGCCCCAAAAGCCCTACTTACCAGACGCGCTTCAAGAAGCGGGATCCGCAGTAGCTTCTTCGCTGAGTAAATCTCTCCCCTGCTTTTTCTCTACTTGGAGGCACCATCACTGCATCGCTCTGATCCTAACTACAGCTTGCAAGATGTAGAGAGGGCGTGCAAGTTGGTTTTTCAGCACAACTTCCCCGCCCCGCAAAGGGCAACTAGAAGCTGGTTCTTTGTTCCCTTCCCGCCCGCCATCCGCTCGATGCCAAACACTCTTCTGCAATAAATCCCAAAGCTAAAATCTTCCCACTGCCTGATATGGAGTAAAGATGGATGCTTTCAGTCATCGATTATCCAGGGCTGCAAATTCGGTGCTTGTCAGGGCTGAATTTTTTAAGGGGGCGGGGGGCGCGGGACCCTATGCAACTTTGTTAGCCCCGATTCTGTGAGGTCTTACTTCAGAACAAGTTTCCCGGGGTTGAATGGCCTTTCTTTCCGCCAGGTATAATTCATAGGAGCAAGCTGCAGATCTGCCATCTGAATCTCAAGCACCATTACTTGAAAACACCGCAATTTAACTGTGAGCCTTACTTCGGAGTAAGCCACATAGAATCAGGCAGCAAATCCTTTTCCTCTGCTCACTCTCTGACAATCCTTGGGGCAGGGATCGTAATGCAATAAAGCAGAGTACACATTTATTTTTCTGTTGGTTTGCCTCAATATTCAGAGAATACTATCATTTTGAAAATGTTTTGACATTGATCGGGCCCAATGGCATGTAATTTTGCGTATACCTGTTCAGGATTGCATGGTTATGCATTTCGATTGCCACAAGACATGGTTGCATTTACATGAGAAATTAACATTTAAAATTTCTAGATTAGTCAATGGGAAAATAGCAAACAAATGAGATTTGGAGAAGAGAGCAAAGCTCAGTGGCCATACATGAGTGGTGTTTCAAGGTACTCTAGAGATACAGGGGGGTGTCCAAACAATGCCCCTCCAAGACTGGGGAGGGACAGGAGTGGGGGGGGGTTCCCTTTTCTCAGTACCCAGTAAGAAAAACCCCGTATGGGGGCTACAAGCTGTGCTGGATGAAAAGTGGCCTTGGAACTACTTCACCTGTCTTAAAATGAACTCCTGAAGATTTTACCAACAATGAGAATAAAGTGAGTTCCAGAAAACCTTTGCAAGCTCCCACTTTTTCTTTGGGCTTGTGGATCCTTTTGTGACAAATATTTGACACTTAGGCCTATGCATCTTGTAAGTTCCCTTTATCAGCTTAGGTTATTTTGCAAACATTTCTCCTAAGTAGGGTCATTGGTTTTTGACATCTTTTTCATAAATTGCTAGATTCCTCCTATGGTATAATTATTTTTAAGCCCTGAAATACAGTGGTACCTTGGTTCACAAACGCCTCAGTTCACTACCAAATCAGGTCACGAACAGAAATTTCAGGAAAACTTTTCCTCACTATCGGGGGTGGGGGGGCAGGGAGATGGCCACAATCGTGCTCAGGGCCGTCTCCCCCCTCCCCCGAGTGTGCCCGTGATCACATCCGTCTTCCCTATGATTAAAAAATAATATTTACAGAACGGATTAACCTTATTTACATTGAACGTCATGGGGAAATTTGACTTGGCCCATGACCAATTAGGTCCTGACCAGAGTCGTGGAATGGATTAAGTTTGTGAGCCAAGATACCACTGTAATGATGTATTTATTAAATTTATATCCTGTCATTTTTAAAGAATTAAAGTTTGCATCATGTTCCTTCTCCTCTCAATCTTATGCCCAGAACAACAACCCTGTGGGGTAGGTTGGGCTGAGAGTCTGTGAGTGGCCCAAAGTCACCCACTGAGCTCCATGTCTGAGAGGGGACTAAAACTTGGATCTCCTGAATCCCAGTCCCATGCTCTTAACCACTATGCCACACTGGCTCTCACACATATTCTCTCTTAATATATTCCCATATTAAGTTTGATTCTAAAGGAGGAATTCTAAAAGAAGCATTCATGTTGAGCAACTGTGTCTTAGTGACTCAGGATGGGAAAGGCAAATTTTCCCAGCTGAACTCTGGAGAGGCCAGGCAAATCTTTCAGGTATGAAAACTGAGGGGGAAAAAACCTGTTTACTGGGCTGTTGTTCATATGTCCTGCTTTTAATGCAAATGGAAGAAAATATCATGCAATGTGAACAGGATCTATGAAAGAGAAGGAGATATCTGCTATATATATCTCACCCTAGCAGATATTAAAAAAACTACAATCCTAACCCAGAGCTGAGCAATTTATAAAAATATTGCATTGGGAGGAATCTGCTCTAAATTTCCATTCAAAGAAGTATCATGTAAGCAGCACTGATACAAAATTATTTAAATTTGAGCTGGCTTACAGGGACTCCCAGACATCTCACACGTCCTCAGAGAGCCCATCACTGCTCCACGGATACAGCAGCTTTCTTCAGAAGGATAAGGGCACCAACCCCCCTCGATCTTTCTGCACTCTTTGGCCGCCAGCTCAGCAATGTCGTGGGGCAAGGTGTTTTAGAGCGGCATCCTATTACGATCCCGTGAGTCCTCCCCACAGCTTGGAGGCTTATTGGTATCCTATGCAGAGTGGACAAGCTGTGGAAGCACTCTTCACCACCCCTTCCCCCCTTCCTGCATTTTCCACTAGAGAGGCTTTTGCACCATCTCAGGACTATCCTGGGGAAGAGGGAGGAACGTTGCAAAGGCATCAGAATACCCAAACCTTGTCTCTCCAGTCTCCTCCCCTGCT
The DNA here is from genome assembly GCA_023646645.1 of Varanus salvator macromaculatus. NCBI lineage: Eukaryota > Metazoa > Chordata > Lepidosauria > Squamata > Varanidae > Varanus > Varanus salvator. Next base: position 6,802,118 of record JAIXND010000685.1, read on the forward strand.
GCTCCACAAGGTCGCTTCTCCGACCTTGCAGAACAAGAGGAGAGTGAAACTCCAATTCCCAGCCCCAAAGTCAGACCTTGGATCTGCAATCTGAACTATCCCTTCGCCCTGAAACACTGTCCAGGGATCATGGGCCAGCTTCCCTAATCGTTTTAAAAAAGGAAACTTCCTCAATGTAAACCTAAAAGAATTTTAAATTTTGTTCAAAAAAATGTTTTGTTTGCAAGCACTTTGTATTTGTTCAGTGTTCTTATGTTGAATATGAAACATGTAGAATCTTCTTAAGATACTGAAGAACAATATGAAAAGACATACCAGATCACAGAGGTATCTACTTAAAAACTATGCTAATACCAGGAATTTTTGTAAATTTACAAAAAAAAAAAAAATGGCTAATTGTTCTTGGAAAATGGCATGGGATATATTACCTGCTGCTTCATGACCAAACTAAATACAGAAATCCCACATCAGAAATCCCCAGAGATCAATCTGTTACATCAATGTATTTAAAATTTTATTTTATATCTGTTATAAATATCTGTTTTTACAAGGACAATACTTTTAGAATACTTTTTTTTTTTTAGTTGCCAAGATGCACCGAGGGGGGGAGGGATATATTGTTTATAGTTTATAGTTTTATAGTTTTATTGTATTTTATTTCATTGTATTTTAAATTGCTGTAAGCCGCCCCGAGGCTTTGTTGCGATGGGGCGGCCTATAAATGTTTTAATAAATAAATAAATATTATTATCACTAGAGAGAGGGGAAAAAGGGTACTGGAAACATTTGGTTTCTTCATCAGTTGCTCCCTACTCCCTGTTTTTGAGGAAGGAGGAGATCCAATCATATCCACAGGAAGAAAGTACAGAAATTTGTTGAATTTCTTAGCAAAGAATTCATGGGGCAGGTTTGCCCCGCATATGAAGCCAGCCTATCCCTGATGCGCCTGCCAGGTGACTGGGGCTTGTCACTCAAACTCAAGCCTTGAAAAATGCACAGCACTGCCTCTTATTCTCAGTGCTTACAGAGAAAGCTGGTGCGACATTCCGCCTGTCTTGCAAACAGTTCAACTGCCCTGTGATGAAAGTCTGGAATTTGCTTAATCATCTCTTTCTCAAGAGATGGCATTGCTAAGGCATTGAACTTGTCCTCTGACTTCACATTCGGTAGGAAAGTGTTTATCCTCTTCAAAGCAGGGGCATATGCCCCGCTATTCATCCTCTCATCATCGGAGAGCTGAACACAAACCTCAACAATGTCACTATTTTTTTTGTCTCCAGACTGTTCTCCAAAAGCATGTACTGGAGCGTGGAAGCATTTTTTGCAACGATAGATTTCTTTCCTCTTTCACAAGATGGAAAGTTCTGTCTCTGGTCTCTGTCTTTGTAGCACTGAATAGGCCTCTAAAGCTTGGTTAAGTGTGTTTTCTGGGAAACTGTGGTTATGCACAGGAAACAAGCAACCCTGCAACACTGCCGCACTTGCCAAGTGTCTGGCAAGATGGCTGGTCAAAGCAACAGGTTCTTTTGCATGTGCAGTGAGGGTGGTGCATGCTTGATCCGGGCTCTCCCTCGTCTTGTCCCTGGGCAGCAGAGACTCCGGAGGTAACCCGGAGAACAAGCCTGGAATGGCCTCTCTGACAGAACGGACGGGGCTGACGATTCCGAGGTAGTTTTCCTGACTGCTGCAGAATTGCAGGCTGCTCTCTGGGGCAGCCTGTCCAAGGCTTCCACGGGAGGCAATATTCTGTGGAACAGGGACAAGAGGTGCAGAAACTCACCTTGCAGCGGTCGCAGAAGCACCGAGGCCTCCTGGACAGCGCTCACCTCGACCCTCCCACCTCTGGCTCACGAAGACACTCAGGTAGCGCCAGTCTCTGCTCAAGCACAACATTCCCGCCATGGGCTCCTTGGCTGTTCAAGCTGCAGTCTGCCTGAGAGCATTTGGGGAGCTGTCTTCTCACGGCCAGAAACACTTTCCTTTCTGGTCTGTGGGCAAAGAAATTAGTGAAAGTGAGTACCTGACAAAAAGAAAGGAAGAAAGAAAGTCACTCACCAGCTTCTGTTGCCACAAAGGGACTCGCAGTTTCACTGTGACCAGGAAGCGCCAGCTCAAAACCACCACCGACTATAGACAGTCAGTGATATCCGAAAAGACATTGTTTTGTTGTTCTCAGCATTTTGATTGTGCTTTTCATATGCTCACTTTCACCCATTTGCGCTTCAACACTGATACCAAACATGGCCAGCTGCATGCAATTCTCCATGTGGCTTTTGAATTCCTCGTACTTCTGGGTCTTGTCAGTGAGGTACTTTAAGTCTCTGACTCCTGTTTGTGTCCATGGCTTGTCGGACCCAAAGAACAAACAGGAGAAGCAGAACAGGGAGTCTTTGTTAGAACTTCCACAGTGTTTGGGATACTGAGCAGAATGGGATCGAGGATCCTAAGAAAGGATCCGGACACTGGCCTCCTGATGAGAACTACTCCACGCTGCAACATTTTGTTATAGAGCCCACACACGTGAGATTAAATGAGGGAATGGGGTGGCCAGAATTCAAGGCACAATGGCCGTTCTGCTCAGGACAACTGGATTTATAGTCCAACCCGACATTTGGAGTGTACCAGCTTGGGAAATGAAGATACCGATAAAGAGCAAAAGCACTGAACTCAGTCCTGGATTCCAGTCCAAGTGGACTTTAATGACCAACCCTCCTTCTCTCTTCCTTTCTTTGGGGCTTTTTGGCAAAAAGGCAATGCAAAAATATTAACAAGAATAAACATGCATTTACCCTTTGCTTGTGAACCTCTGTTTTTTCCCCTATATTTTGTACAGTACTTAGGAAGCATATAAATAATGACAACCTGTGGGACCTATGGGACATATTATTACTAGAAGAAAACTATCCTTAGGTTTAGGATGAGTACTCTAGTTAATGTATCGTTTAGATTAGGTATAGCAAACCTCTGGCCTGCCAGCCAAGTCCATTCTGGAAAGGGTCCTCAGAATGGTTGGAGGTCCCCCGCCCAGTGTGCTGATCCCTTTCCAGTGTGGGGGGGGAGCGAAGCAGTGACTCCCGCATGCAGTGCCCCCCCACGACTGGAATGCTTCACCCTGATTGGGCCTTTCCCAGTTAGGGGAAGTCCAGGCAGAGGAAAGACAATCCTGCCAAGCCCCTTCCACAGCATGGCCTCTCACACATCCTCCCCGATACAAGAAGGTGAGTGATGGGCAAAGCTGTTCCCACTTTGCTGGCTGCTGGCTTTCCCTGCAGCTGAATCTGCACCCAGAGGCACTCCAGGATCAACCAGTGTCAAAGGCCTGCCCGCCCCCTCACACCATTCAGCACACAGAGGGCTGGGTGATTGGTCCTTCACCATCCCCCAAATTTAATTTCCTGTCCCATTTTTAGTGCAGAATTATATTACAGCTGGGAATCTTTCTTCTTGCTCCCCCATTTCACCCCTCAACCCTCCAAGACTTGATTATTAGTTAGGATAGTAAAAGTGAGGAATACACGGCTGATTGGCTGTATGTACACAAAGGCACCTCTGCCCAAATGTGGAAAAGTCTATTATTTTCAATAGCAAGGTTGTGGAATTGTGACAAACTCAGTATTTATTTTCTATATTGACCATTAGGCAAGGGGACTCTCTTTGGCTTCACTCCCTGCTAGAACATGTCTCCAAATAAAGCTCATGGTCAGACAAATGTAGGTTCTGAATTTTGCACTGCTCCATATCTGAGGCTGAGCCCTCGAGCTCTTGTGGCTCAGCCTGTGGGCAGGAACCCGCTGGAGGATGCAAGAGCTCAGCCTGGGACCAGTCATCCAAATTTGCAGCCGCTCCCTGGGAGCTGCTTATCTCCCACAGAATGCCTTCATTCAAGAAATCTTCCTGCCCGGATGTTATTCAGGTGATCTTTATGGAGTGATTTGGGAAGACTTTGGCTGCCAGTTAACCGCTAAACAATATACATCAGACAAAGCAAACACCCAACATTGTTCTAGGTGGATTTTGATTTTGTACTGCATAAGGGGAAAACATTGGTACACTTTTAGAATTTTATTAGAAACATGCTTGTAAAATCACATCAAAATATGATTTGCACAAAACAGAATGAAAACTTTTTTGTTGATCATAGTATTGATAAAGGTTTTTACTCTAGAAGTTGCCTTCCAGTGTGGCTCTCTGCAGTCAGAGGATTACAAGGATCCAATGGCAAGCAGAAAAAGAGCAGAGGCCAGGAATGCCTCCATTCTACTCTTGTCCTCCAAAATATTTAGACAGGCAATAGATGGCATGGCTTGGGTTCCCTGGAAGACAGTGCCTCCTCTTTCCTCCTCCCACCCGCTGTTCTCCAGAATCCTGCCCCCACCATGTGCTGGCTCCAAAAATGGTCTTCTGTTTTCAGAGCCCAGCCAGGGCAGCTGCAGGGATGAGGGAGGGCGCCCCAAAGTGTCCCCATAACCCTAGAGGGGGACCTGAGAGTTTTGCCATTTGGGAGTCCCTCCATAATGATCATCAGCTGCTTGTGACTTGTGCCCCGAAAACTATTGTAGCTTTTTCAAATTTGGTTTTAACTTTGGCTTTTAACTTTTGTACTGTAATTGTTGATGTCTTATTGTTACTTCTATTTTGTATTTTTATTTTATGGCATTTTATCTGTTGAGAGCTTTGGTAATTAGGCAGTATAGAAATTAATATTAATAATAAATCAGTGTTCAATCATTAAACCATGACTTAATAGCACTGATTAATCTGCATTCCCAATAATCCCTTGTATTTCTGCCAGCATTTCTTCCAGACAGCCAGTGTGGTGTAGTGCTTAGACTGGGAAATTCAGGGTCTAGTCTTCATTAGGCTGGGAGACTCACTCAAAGATGACTTTGGACCAGTGACTGACTCTCAGCCTGTCTACCTCACAGGGTTATTGTGAGGATGAAACAGAGATGAGGAAGAGGAAGATTCTATAAGCTGCCTTGGGCTCCTTGCAGAAAAAAATGTGGTATGGTAAATAATTTAAAAAAGTTGTCTCACTAATGTAATACTGTCTTCATTGGTTCATAATTTGCCAGGTAAAGAAAGCGGTAGGTTAGCCTCTCCCATTAAACAGAAAATTACATTGGAATCTGACCAGGAGGAGGGACGGATCATCCTTCAATTGCCTTAATCTATAGCAAGCCAGGCAGAGTTGTCGAACGGCCAAAGTCCTTCACTCACGGTATTTTGCAATCAGAACAACAACCCTGTAAGGCGGGCAACGCAGGTGTTCTGCTCCCGCGTTTCTGCAGGGACGAACGGTCCCCGGCCGAGCCCACGCCAGGAGAAGGACGTCGGGGATGCAGAGGAGCAGCCGCGGCCCCACAGCCGAGCTGCGCATCGCCGCGCTCTGCTCCAGGATCCGCGAAAGGGATGGATTTATTGCACTGCCGTCTCCCCAGTCACATGATGGGAAGCGGAAAACAGGGCTCCGGGCTCCGAATCAGCAGCCGAAGAAAAAGCGGTGCCGCAGTGAAAGCGGCACTTCCCAAGCGGACCCTCCTGGAAGGCGCAGTCGGCCGGGAGGCGGCGGCCGGGTGAGCATTGCCCGTGCAGGAGTGAGAAGGCAACCAGATCCGCGGGCCCCAGGAGGAGAGTCTCTTGATCCGGGAAGCCGCGGGGCGCCGGAGCAAGAGGCTGGTCAGAAGTGCCAAACGGGGAAGGGGAGTTGGAGCAATTCCCTGGGTCCGCTGGGTGAGGGCTGGGCGATCGGCAAGGATTTCTGATTCCCGGGTGCTGAGCAATATCCAGCCAAGGAGGATCCTCCCTGCCCCGCCTTAAGCAGTGCTGCTGAAATGAAGAACGCTTCGGGTCACCAGGAGTGGTTTTTTCCCATGGGAAGTCCGCGACCTTTGTCTAGTTTTGGGACTCCACTCCAAACAAATTCTTCGGCTCACTATTTTTAATATGTCTTTTGCACCCTGTTCTACCGGGTGGGTGGTTCTTGGGAGTTGCAGTTTAAAAACCCAAAACAAGCCTGCCCAAGCCTGAGCTTTAGGTTCAGGAACCACCCAAAACTGAGAAGAATAAATTCTAAAGCTTTTGACGGAATGCTGAACTCAGCACTGAACGCAGTGAGAAAGGTTTTTAGTTTAATATTCTTCGTTTTTGCTTTGTGTTTATTGCTTCTCTTTGGGGCAAGACCATCTCTTGGATGTATACCTTTGGTGAGGGGGCTTGAGATGGTGGTTTTGCTTCTGCTTTCCTTCCTCCTCATCCTGCATCTCGAGTTTTAAACATGGAGCATCTTACACCAAAATTCTATCACAGTCACGGGTGCCCTGTGTGTTTGGGGGTCCAGTTCAAGGTGCGGAAGGTGACCTTTAAACTGTCAATTTGGTGTATCGAACCCTCATACCCAGGGGCTGAAGCTGTACCAACTGGGGTCTTGATCTGGCTCTTTCCAGGTCACCATGTCACTTTTTCTGAGCAATATCCAGCAATATATCACCATATATCTGCTTTCTGGCTTTTTCGCTTTTGCATGTTTTCCCACATTCTGAAAGGCTTGGTTTCTCTTAAGGCTAACTTAGTAGCATTAAGAGCTTTAAGCTAAAATAGACTGGTAGTTCTAGTATCTGCTCCTACACCTTTTGCCTGCAGCCTTGCTCCCCAGTGCAGTGTGGCTCTGGAGGGAGCATTGGGAGAGCCGCTCCAACAGGCATTATTGGCTCGCCTGGCACCGTCATTATTTGCTTTTCGGTGCCAGGCAAAGACCTTTTTATTTAAGAAATATTTTAATTGTTAATTTATTAATTTATCAGTCTAATTGTAAATTAAATGGTAAATTAAATTAAATTGTAAATTTTAATTATTTATAGGTTTATTTATAGTTTTAATTTGGGACTTTGAGATGGGCCAATTTTAGATTGTATAATGTGTGTGTTGTTTGTTATGTTTGGTTTATGTTTTTGTTTTATATTATATTTGTTGTGAGCCACCCCGAGGCTAGTTGGCAAGGGGCAGCATAGAAATTTATCTAATAAATAAATAAATAAAATTGGCAAGGACAAAAAAGTCCCTCTTGCTCATTGTCTGGCTGTAAGAGAGACAAGTAACACCAGCAAATCATTTTGTATTAAAAAACCCCAAACCAACTCTTTATAGTAGCTGTACACTAAAAATAATAAAAAATATATTCTTCACTCCCTCCTTCTGGCCCATAGAAAAATCTTAGGGCAGCCTTGGGCTATAAGATCAATAATGGCTTATGGGGCAACCATGTTCTTCTTGATTCTGGTATGATGAATCTGGGTAGGAATCTCTTTAATCTGGGCTAACTAGGCTTATTTCAAAGTGTTTCCAAACGTACAAAAGTGTTGTTTGTTGCTTCCTTATGATCTTACCGTAAGGTTTTGGGTTTTTCTGCAATTAGGTCCGTGGTCTTGCAAGTCTTGCCTTGCTCCTCTTTCTCTTGGAGAGTTGGTTGATGTCCCTTTGTACTGCTGACCTTCCTCAACTCTGCAGGTCTTACAGATTTCATTAAATCACCGACCACTTTCCTTCTGGATCAGGAACTGCAGGCAAAATGCAGGTGCTTCTGGGCTGAAGTTGCCAGAGAGTTTGGAAGGTGTGTCCATTGTTGAGCTCTCAGTGCCTCTTCCTTGACATTGTGGTTGCAGGATTGACCTTTTGATCTGCTTTCAGGATGTATCGCTCTGGAATGAGCCGTCCCTCTTGGGTACAGGGAAATTCTTTCTTCTGTTGGCATTTATGTAATTATTATTATGTTTCTGTACCACCCATAGCCATCACTCTCTGGGCAGTTGACAACAATAATCAGAATCATCCACTCAGGCACCCATCCTGATCCTAACCAGGCCTGGCTCTGTTTAGCTTCCAAGATTAGGCAGGGTCAGGCATTCCAGGCTGTATGGAAGCTTTATGTAGCCCCCGTCTCCAGGCTGGATGTTACGGCATCTCACAGCTTGGGCCTGTGAAGGAAGAGTATTGGACTCAGGGGACAAGGAGGGAGGACAATCATCATAATTTTAACTTAATTGAGTAACTCTGCTGGGAGACGTCGTAGACACATGCACTGCACTGCCAAAACAAACCTTATGTGATTCTGGGTTGTGTTTTCTGTTCTTCAAGTGCCTCAGGAATAATGCTATGGGGACTTTCAAGACAGAGCTGTCCTTGGCTTCTTATCAAAGTATTTTAGTTTTCCTTAATCAACAGTTCGGCGGGTGAGGGGTGAGCTCTTTGCTTCTTGCTGTTAAAGTAATGTCTAAGCTTAAGCCCAGGAACTCGTTGGCAGCAGGATCCATAGCTGGCTTGTGATGGGAGATATTGATGCAGGTTTGGCTTTTTTAGTATTTTATAGCTATATTAGATTTCAGGGGTTATCAGAAGAACTTGGTTTGGACCTTTTCTGTACAACATTTTTTCTTTTCAATGGAGCCACACACTTAAGCATTGTTCATGATGCATCTATATAAAACCATTCTGAATTTGAACATATTCTGAAAAAAAAATTGTTCCTATAATTGTTTAAAACCTTATACTTACTCTAAATGCATATAAGAATCTATATATATTTACAGTTTTATCTTTTTCCAGTTCACAATCTCTGATTAATTCAGCATATTGCAACCCCAAGAAAAGTGAGACAGCCGTGTAAGATTTGTGCTGGATGTCTGACAGGACACAACTTCAAGGAAATTCTTTTTCATTCATTGGCATTTATTGGCATGCATTGATTGGCTTTTCTTCTAGCTTTATTTTGTATAGACATTTTCCACTTCCATCCTCTCCTTTTCAATATTCTTTTTGCCTTTCAAAAGTCTGAATCTATAAAACCATCAACTTTGTTCCTATATTTTTTTCCTTTTATTATCATTGCTGCAAAATGAACAGCAATTACTTTAATGTTTTCTGCATTCTTTAACTCATTTTCCCACTTTATCTTCAAGCACTTCATTACTTTTGGAATCAGTTGTCACACAACCATATAAACCATGCTCTCATTGCTGATACAGAGACATCTTGTCTGTCTGGATTTGATGCAAAACTCTTTCTTTAATCTTTCTATGTATTCAGCCAGATCTTCACCTTTCTATCCACGTGTCATGACTTAAAAAAAACAAAAAACAAAAAAACTAGTCATGCTTAAGTTGAAGGAGCATAAACAATCATAAGGGAATCTGCCTTTACAGACACTCCAGGCCAAATCCTTAGCTAGAGCTTCATGTAGGTCACATCATTTGCTGAGGACAAAAAAGTCCCTTTTGTATGTGGCCAACTGTGAGAGTAACAGGCTACGTCAGCAAGTTGTTTTACATTTTTAAAAATTCTGTATTTTAGGTGCACACTAACAACATTTATTTTTATTTACTTACTTACTTAAAATTTCTATATGCCATCCCAATACTAACAGTCTCTGGACGGCTTACAAAAAACAAACCAGAAAACCCAAAAAGAAAGCAATCATAATTATGATAATTTATGATAATAAATATAATCCAATTGGGATCAGGTGCCGCCATCATCATACAAAGCAAATTTTATACATTTAGCTTTTTGTAGTTATTACAAAAATTATTGTAATTAGCAGAAATGTCATAGCAGGGAACATTACTCAATAAAAGCAGAACGCATCGATCAAAAAGGGAAAACATAATCACCAGAAAACATTCAGTTACATTTTGTACATGGTTTTCTTGACCTACACTTCCTTTTAGGACATTTAGTGTCGAAACGTCTGCCTCCAAGCTTCTCTTTACAAATTCTAACCCTCTGAACAGAGGTTTATTTTATATTTTCGACTCCCTGATGTCCCTCTGATAGAAACTTAGTAACTGACTCTTGCTGTTTGGTCATCAGGAAAGCTGCATATTGTTCATTATGAACCCAAGCCAGGTAAAGCATTATAGGTTAAAACCAGCACCCCAACCACAAACGACCCATGAAGAGAAGCCATGGCTTATTGGTCAGTTGTGAACTGCGGGTTGCTGAGCTTGGTTAATTATCTCGGCTGGTGTGTGCTCACCTTCAGGAAGGGTCCACTGACCCGCCCCCCGTTCCAAAGCCTCCATACTCACAAGACTCTAAAGGGATGCACTCAGCAGCCTTTACCTTTTGTTGTGGCGCTGTGATTCAGCCAGCTTGGAGGCTTCCTGCTCAGGGCAGGGCCTCACATCCCCTCTTAATTCTCCCAGGCTTTAAATCACCAAATGTCCAACACAGCTCGATGCACCTGGCCTTCCAGTAGCACTCCTTCCCTGGCTCCAGGTACCAGGAATTGTCTGCCCCTGCTGAAGTATCCCCAGGCCTCGCTGCACCTGATGCTTATCAGCGACTTCCGCAAAGGATGTGATGCCCAGGTGTGGCGATGCCTGCAGCTCCTCTGCCCCTTCTTGCTGTGGCATTCCAGGCTCCCCATCAAAGGAAATCCAAGTGTAAGGGGGACACTCTTCCCCTTTGTGTTTTAGCATGAAGCGTTTTCCTTTCCTTCTCCAATCCCTCTTCCCCTCCTGCTTTCCACTTACTGCCTCCCAGAATGTCACAGCCTCCTCCCGGGGAGGCTCAGCTGTGCAGCTGAGTTTCACTCTCCCCAGCTGTGCTAGACTACCTTTATTGGCTCGAGGCCTGTCCAATAAATTTCACATTTATCTTCAGGTCTAGCTACTTGTGTTTCTCAGCCAGAGCATGAGAATGACTTGACCCAGTGGGAGCTGGCAGCCTGTTGCACCTGGATTCAGATACAACACCACTCCACGTTTCAACAACGACCCACCGTTCAACACAAACCTATATGCTCAGCCTGTGAACTTGGGTTGTTGTGCATCTGAACCCAAGTCTTCGTGATCTTGTTCCCTGCAGCTTCCCTGCATCCATCATTTGCAACCTATAGAAACTGTGATTGGTTCTGCAGTGATGGCAGGTTGAGGATGACCTGAACATTAGGAGTTGCTTAAAAAGTGTGCATCATCATCATCGCCGCCGCGGCGGAGGTACTATCTTGCACATGCTCATTTATATGTACAGATACATATTTAGACATTTCTATAATTCAATTAAATATACAGTAAGTTTCACTGTAGTTTGGAAGACTCTGACCTGTGAACTTTGATCACTCTGTTGCTTCACATGCTGTTAAAAGATAACTCCAAAGTCCAACGGTTCTTTTTGATGGTTCTTAAACTTTCAACAGGACTTGGACTGGATATTCCTTGACTATAGGGTGCCTTCTTCAGCTGGAAACCTGTCCTGTGTAAAAAAGACTTGTGGCCTCTCTTCAGTCAGGCCACAAGCCAGCCTTCCCAAACATGGTATCCTCTAGGTGTGTTGACTCAGACTCCCATCTTACCTGGCCCCCGTTATGTTTGCTTATTGGCTCCCTGTGCCCTCCCCCAGGAACTGTTAGTCAGTTTTACTGCCTCTGAATGTGGTGGATCCATTTATCCATCATGACTCATAGCCAATATGTGAACTTTTGTGCTGGTTTAGAGAACAGTCCCTCTTGTGACGCCTGGAAGGGGGGCTGCAGCGGCACCTCCACATTCGCCACCCTTCTGTAGTTCACCAGGTGGCTTTCCCCCCTAGGTGCAGGATTCTGAGCAGGAGGAAGGAAGAAAGAAAGGCTCCAGGATCACCAGAGTGCCTCCTTTCCCCCATTCTGGAATTGCTTTCCTGATCTTGGCGAGCAGCCAGGCATTCTTTCTGTACTGGCTGCAAAGGGTCAGGAGTGGGGAGCTCCAGTTCCTAGCTCAGTAGCCAGAGGTTTCTGACCTTGGATTTGGGAATCAAAAATGCTCCGATGCTGTCTAGGAGCTATCAGGCTCCTCCTCTGCTGTTTTTTTTACATGCTGTGCTGTGTTGCCTTGTGCAAGCCACCTTGCAGTTCATTGAGATGGAAAGGTGGCATAGAACTTAAACACATTAAACATAATATAATAAAGGAGGAAGATATGTGACCTTATTAAAAGCATTATGCCCAGAAGGTCAAAGGATGCTGATGTAGGTCCTGGAAGCCTCGACATAAAGATGGTGTTTTGTGCATAGAACTACTTTGGAAGTCATGTCAGGAGTATAGAGATAATGCGCATGGAGTTATCGGAACACTTACAAAGAGCAATGGAAGTGCTAGATGTTAATGCTGATAATGATTGCGCCTCATGGGAAAATCCTTTCAACTTGAAATATTTTGCCTCCGTTCAAACATGCTGTATGTCGGTGTCTTTCCCTTTGTGGAAACTGCGCTGACTGTTGAATTCTTGCCAGCTGATGGTTCAAGGCACTGAGTTTAAAGGACTTGAGTTCAAATTATGACTGACTCTATGGGAATGATTTTACAGTCTTAGAAAGCTGCATCCTGAACTGCTGCTCCATTTCTGACTTTGGAGATCCATACTTAATTAGGAGGGATGGAGAAAGAGGGGGAGGGAGGAAGAAGAAGGAAGGGAAGGACAGTCTGTGTGCACATGGAGGTACACACATCGTATATCTTTTTGTACAGCCTAGGCCACAGCCCTGCACTGAAGACAGGGTGCTCAGTCTAAGTTCTGATGAGTTCAGACTCAAACAATCCCCGGCAGTCTCAGCTTTCACTGCTTCCAACTGCCTGAGAATTCCTCCTTGGAATGCAGTCCGTGTAACCATCAGTCTGGAAATGGGCCTGCATCAATTTTCCTGGTCCTATGACCGAGGTTACTTCTCTGCTCATGAAAACAAACTCTGTCCGTCTTTTACAACCGTGCAACCCTGTCGCAAACTGAAAGGTCTCTTTGTCCATCTTAGAGCACAGGCTGTCTCCTTCTGGGCTGAGATCACAGGCACCGGATCTGCTGCTGCCCCACATAATGTAACATCATTGCTGTCGCTGTTCCAGCCCCCCGGATTGCCTGTTTCCTCCGAGGGAAATGGAACTACTGGCGTTGGCAGCAGAGGCGTCTCAGGTACGGGGCCAGGTGTGGAATTCTTGGGAGAGCAGCAGGAATGGAGCTTTATTTAACTTTAAATAAGTTAAAATTATTTGTTAATTTATTATTACATTGTATGTTTTAAATTTGGACCTTGTGATGGGCCAGTTTTTAACATTGTGCATGTTTTTAGGTTGTTGTGAGCCGCCCTGAGGCTTGTTGCAAGGGGCGGCATATAAATTTGTTAATAAATTGTTAATAAATAAAATTACAAGATTTGTCTTGATCCAGTTCTGAGCAGTGGTGGGAACAGCCAAGGAGTTTTCCACTTCCTTTTTGCAGAAAAGAGCCCTGATCAGCAGGCAGCCAACTCAGTGACATATCGTTGGCATTCCCATGCTGCAAAGGGGTTCAAGGTACAGGCAAAAAAGTAAGGGAGAAACAACCCAGGAATGAAAAAACAAACCATGGATGTTCCGATCATGTGCCAGACAATCCATGAGTAGGTGAATAAATCATGGTTTAAATAAACCATGGGTTAGCATTATATGTGGGTGCAACCAATTTCCTACTTGCTGCATCCTTAGTTCAACCATAACCTCTTTGGTAACCCAACACAAGCCACTTTCTTATATTTTCACTTAGTAAGAACAGCTTAACTTACAGGATTGTTGTAAGGATTAGGGAGAAAAACTAGGGAAAGCACTCTGATTTTATTTGTTGATTGTGTTAGTCAATGTAAAAGCTGCCCTTCTGTAAGAGGGACCCTCAGTCCAGTGCACCCTTTAAAACAGCCACAGTAGAGAGTCAGTATGGTGTAGTGGTTAGAGTCTTGGACCAGGACTGCATGAACCTCTGGGATCAAAGGCAACATGCTTGTGTCCCATGGCTGGGAAACGTGGCAGGAAGGTGTGGTTGCCCACGTGTCAGATTTGTGCCATCCCACTGGGACATCTGGTTGGCTGCTGTCTGGGGAGAGTGCCGGGTGCCTCTTATGATTGTAGGACTGAGAAGACCGGGGTCTTACTGGGTGGCTTTGGGCCTATCCTACCTCCTAGGGTTGTTGTGGGCCTAATATGGGGAGGAGGAGGGTCATATACACTGCCTTAGGCACCTTGATGGAAAGTCAGAACACAAATGTAAAAAATATATAAATTCCGAAAATAATAATAGATAACCACGGAGCCATAGAGTCCACAGCAATGGAGTGTGTGGTGCTTTGTTGTGTTGCTCTTTTCCTGCAAGTGTTGCTTTTATTTCCAGAGTTGCGTGGCTTTTGAGGACGTGGCTGTGTACTTCACGGAGAGCCAGTGGGCTCTGCTGGGTCCACCTGAAAAGGCTCTGTACTGGGACGTCATGCAAGAGAATTTTGAAAACTTGTCCTCCTTGGGTGAGAGTTCTCTTGATCATCCTTGGATGGAAAAGGTCCTGCTTTCCCCACACACTTTTGACGTTCCCTCTAAGGGACTCTTTTACTCTAAGCCATCGAGAGAATCCATTTGGATTAGTGTTGTTTGTAATTGCGAAGTCGTGTCCGACCCATCGTGACCCCATGGACAACACTCCTCCAGGCCTTCCTGTCCTCCACCATCTCCCGGAGTCCACTCAAGCTCACACCAACCGCCTCAGTGACTCCATCCAGCCACCCCATCCTCTGCCGTCCCCTTCTTCTTTTGCCATCTATTGTTCCCAGCATTAGGCTTTTCTCCAGGGAGTCCTTCCTTCTCATTAGGTGGCCAAAGTATTTGAGTTTCATCTTCACTATCTGGCCTTCTAAAGAGCAGTCAGGGTTGATCTCCTCTAGGACTGACCGGTTTGATCGCCTTGCGGTCCAAGCGACTCGCAGGAGTCTCCTCCAGCACCACAACTCAAAGGCCTCAATCCTTCGGCGCTCAGCCTTCCTTATGGTCCAGCTTTCACAGCCATACATTGCAATTGGATTAGTGAGCAGCATACAAATTTAAAATAATAATTAAAATAAAATATAAAATAAAAGCTGGATCTGACCGAAGGCCTGCCCAGTCCAGCATCCTGCTTGTGCTGCTGGGCAGGCACCTGGTTCTGGGCAGCCCCCAGGCAGGCAGGCAGGCAGGCAGGGAGGACAGGAGCTCTTTCTGGCTGCAGTGCTCCAGAGACTGGCTCACAGAGACCGGCGGCACCTGATGCTGGAATGGCCAGTGGAATGGTTATGTTGGCTTATCGTTTCCCATCATGTCATGCCCTGTGGCCTGCCTTGTGGATCACGGTGATGGAGGTGCAGCATGTGACATGAAATAAACAAGCCTAAGGGAGGAAGTTGTGCAGCTCAAGTGTTATTACCATAGAATCACAGAATAGTCGAGTTGGAAGGGGCCATGAAGGCCATCAAGTCTGACCCTCTGCTGTTACAGGATTCCCCCAGAGGCTGTCTTGTCCCAAGCTGCAGCCTTTCATACTGCAACTCCCAGAATTTTCTGCCAGCCAGCATGGCCAATCCTGGCTGGGAGTTCTGGGAGTTGTAGTCCAACATACCTGGATGGCTCCAGCGTGGAGAAGGCTAGTGTAAAGTGCTTCTTCCACTTGAGACAGCTTTTTTTCTGCATTGCACCAGTGTACAGGTGGGCTTCGGAATTACAGAGGTGATGCACACGGAGTTACCTCAAGCGTGGGAAAGAGCAAGATCAATTCTCCTTGCACTCCTTGCACCCAGCAAGACCTAGTCCAGAAGGGGGGGTCTTGTTTTCCAAAGCACCAACCAGCTGCTTCTGGGAAGCCCACAGGCCAGAAGGGAAGGGAGCAGCCCTTCCTGCCTGGAATTCAGCAAGAGCCAGGATGGTCAGCCGCATCTTGCCAGAACCCAGGATTTGCATAATATTTGAATATGTTGAGGTGCAGATGGAGAAATAATGCCTTGAGTTTAAATAGTAATGCAGCATATCTCATCATAGCCAAGGTCTTGTGTCTGCTCGCATTTCAGAGCCAAAATTTCACCCAACTGGTTGTGTTTCTTTTCATCTGAACAGGATTTCCGGTTGCAAAGCCCAGCTTGATCTCCCAGCTTGAGCAAGAGGAAGACCCCTGGATTTCTGAAGATCAACAAGTTGAGCCAGACACAGGTGGGGAAAGAGCAACCCAGCCCTTGGGAAGCTAATACTGCGGCACTAAGCTGTATTCCCCAACCAGGTGCCCTTCAGATGGGTCAGACCTCAATTCCCATCCTCCTCAGCCAGCATGGCCAGTGCAAGTGGAAGCCCAACACGTCTGCAAAGCACCATTTGGGGAAGGCTGCACAACAACCTGGAAATGTTTGCAAAATCCAGTTTAGTTTGGTTCTTCCCTTTTTTGGAGTGATTAAAAGTTCCTTCTAACTACATTTTTTCTCCTTTTCTGCAAACAGAATTTCCTGATGTGATAATAAAGCTGGAAGAAGAAGCCTCATGGGTCCTGGACCACCAGAGGTGTGAGGACAGTATGGTCTTTCCAGGTACCAGCTCAAGCAAGGGGTAGGATTGGGGGCCAGGGGATGATCGTAAAATAAAGGGCCAGAGTGGAAAAGGTACGCCAACAAGTGGGTAGCAGATACCTGCAGCAGGCAAGCCATAACTAAGCAGCAAACAAATGCATTAAGAGACATCAGAAAACAGTAAAGCTAGTAAAGTAAATAAAAAGAATCGAAGTTAAAGAGAAAAGTAGGAAGGTAAGAGATCTTTATGGCAGGCATAAAATAATATAATAGAACAAATGCACAGTGGGTCTGTTCACACAACATCCCACGCCCACCCCGTGGTTTACTGACCCACGGTGATGCCGCATATGCCGGGGAAGGGGGCAGCAGCTGCCACTTCGAACATGCGGTCCTTGTGGGCTCTGCAAGGATCAAGCAGCCTCGCACAACCTTTGCGGTCTGTGGTGGGTTGGCACAACACAACAGCCCGCAAGCAAACATGGGAACTGCACCCCCCCACCACCTCTCCTTCTCAGAAGTTGCACAACCCACTGCTCTCTTTCTCTTTCTGGGGATTGTTGCTTGCTTGCTGTAATGCTTTGTCGCTCCGCCAGTTTCTCTGTCCCCCAAGCCGTGATGAGCAACAACGGGTGGGCAGCTCAGTGGAAATGCCAGCCCGATGTGCAGCTGCTGTGAAAAAGGCAAGCTCGTGGTTGGACTGAGTTAGGCAAGGAACTGCAAATGAGGCCGCCAGTCCTGTGCTGCTGCTCCACACCTCCCTGGCGTGACTGTGCCTCGCATAGCAGGCACAGCTCTGGTCACTGAACCCCAAATGGGATATTGCAGGGCTGGAAAAGGGGCCACTAGCATGACCCAGGGGATGGAGCAATTTCCCTGTGAGGAAAGGCTACCACCGCTGGGGTGGTTTGATGGAGAGAAGGCATGAGTGAGAAGTGACGTGACAGAGGCGTGCAAAATTATGCCTGGGGTGGACAAAACGGACAGGGAGACGTTTTTCTCCCGCTTTGATAACACTGGGACTCAGAGGGGTCACCCCATGAAGCTGATTGGCGGGAGACTCCAGGCAGATGAAAGAAAGAACTTGGCACAGCGTGGAATTGAACTATGCCACTCACTCCCATGAGAAGTAGTGGCAGCCACCAGTTTGCAAGGATTTAAAAGGGGATTGCATGCATTCATGAAGGGGGAGACTACCCATGACTGCTAGTCCTGTGTTGCCTCCAATATAAGAGGCTGGGGAACATGGGTGGGAAGGTGCTGTTGTGCTTATATTTGACTTTGTGGGTTTCCCACGGACAGCTGGTTGGCCACTTTGTAGAATCCTTAGCAGGGCTCTTTTTATCTGTTTATGGTCTTATCTGAACTTGGTGGGAAGTATCACAAGATTAAGTAAGAGATGCCCTGAGAGTAAATAAAAGAAAGAACCAGGGTAAAGACAAACTGACCAGTAGGGTCAGAAATAGCTGTGGCAAGGAAGCAATAAAATTTGGCCTCTTAAATAGGATGGCTTTGATATGGAAGGCCAGCCTGGAAAGGGTAAGATGGAATCTCTTTATGGAAGGAGTTCCAGAGTCTGTATCCCAACCAGGCAGAGGTTTGGAATGGAAAAGGGGGGGCTGCAGAGTTAATAAGTGGGGACATGATGCAGTTGAGCGTGTGGCCAAGGCGGTCTGGCTCATCCAACAGTCCCAGTGAGGAGTTGCCCTGAGGCCCACTGTGCTGCAAGCAAAGAGCCCTTTCAGCATCACTGAAGGTTTGCCTTAATAAGTGTGCAGAACAGCTCGCTTGTTATGTGTGCAAAATCCAGATGTTCTGCTTCAAAATAGCACTTTTCTGTGGAGGCAGCCTTTTTGTCAGCACAGAAATGGCAGCAAAATGTGCCTCGGACAGCCCAGCCTCTCTTGCTGCCTTGGAAGGCCGCTGTGCAGGACGTGTGTCCAGAAGTGTTGTCGGCTGTTGCAGGAGCGTCACAGCTCTGCCCCTCATGGGTCATGCCTCTATACTGCAGAGGGAGAAAACCTTGTGTGCCTTGCTTTCTTCTGAAGCTTTCACCAGGTTTTTTCCTCCCTTTTGCCATGTGAAGGCCATGCTTTCTCTTCTCAGTACTTTGACCATGTTTCCATCCCAGGAAACATAGATCAAGTACCCTCTTTTTGCATCTGAAAAAGGAAACAGGACAGCCATTCCTGCATACCCTGTCCTAGGCTGCCCTTTCCACCCTGTGCACCCATGGGATGCCCCCATGCCCTGTTCTCACACAGATTCTCCTCATCTGGGTGCAGTCTCCCATCTGGAGAAGCCATGGATCTGTGCATCACATGGCCTTGGAAGAAAAGGGCTATTCCTCCTCTTTCCCATTTTTCTTCCCCCCCACATAGCAGTCAGTCAGCATTCTGTGCCCACTGAGCATGCCCAGCCCACATTTGGCTGTTTCACGTTCCCTCCCACCCTCCGCTTCACACTCTGCCCCTTGAAGGATAGTTTGTGCTTCTGCAGATCTTGAGGTTTTGTTTACACCATCCTCTTGTGTGTTCCTGGTGGCTACATCCCTTGGCTACATCCCTTGGTAGATCCCTCCAAGGGATCTACACTTGGAGAGTGGGTTAGATTTTATTTATACATTCATGAATTGCCTTTTGACTAAAATAGGGGCCCGGGCTGGCTTATAATTTACAACAGTTAAAAAAAGCTTCCCTCTCTCCAATTCTGAATTCTGGGGTGATCTCCCAGCTGGAAAATCTGGAAGAGCCATGATTCCTGGTCAGTTGGGCATGCTAGAAGAAAGGGACCTCCCACCCAGAATGGCGCTCAGGTGAAGGATCTGAAAAGCCAAATGATCAGTAACCCTCAGCTCTTGACCAATCCCTGGCTGGCTAGTGGCACACTACTTCCAACACAAGATATCAGAATATCCGATCTGACTGCCTCGTTTCACCTCCCTTTTCTTGATCCAGGTTTTCCTAACGTTGCATTAAAGCAAGAGCAGGAAGAGGAGCTGTGGGCCCTCGATCCCCAAGGAGACGAGGAAAATGCAGATATTTCCACTGATCACACAGGTGAGGCACCTCTTCATCTAATTTTTGGTTCACAACCCAGAATTTTAAAGGCTTCACTTGACTTAGTTGTATCTTCTCGCATCACAATTCTTGCCATAGCTGCCTCTTTCTGGGTTCTTTCTGGATAGTCTTTGGACTGGTACCAAGTCGTTCTGTTGGTCCATCTTGCTTAGCATTGTCTTCCCCATGGCTAGGCAGGCAGTGCGCTGCCATCGAGTAGCAGTAGGCACCTTGCTTAGCATCCAGCAAGTTTTCAGCTACACCTTCCATGGCTGTATTTTGTCGTGGTGCCCCAGACGGTTCCTCTAATTGCCAAATTACCGACGACCCAAAGGGTTTGCGCCGGAGTTTGCAGGCTACACGAACAAAGGCAGAAGGTTGCTCCCCACCCTCCAGTTTTTCTGCTCGTTAGAATCGCCATGGTCTAAATGTATGTAGATCTAGCTGCAGATGCCCTTATTTTTTTCTCACCTTTAAGCGCCTACTGTCTCCCTGAATAATGTGCATAAAATAAATACAGCTCTGCTCTTCAGGATTGTTCACACTCTCTGCAGAAGTTGTTTTGCTCCAAGGCAGGTCACCGGGAGGTTCAGAGGCAGTGGAACATTTTGCATGGGCAGGTAGCCCATTGTGGCTTACTGAAGCTTAAATTGGCCACAGTAGGGTGGAGCTGCGTGCAGTCAGCTATTTTGAACTGGCCATGGCTTGTTATGTCAGGTGAGCCAAGAGACAGTGAGTTAGGCCAGGACTACTAAACGAGTCTATACATAATTAATTTTAATAATGGTAGAATGTTCTGTTATAAAGAGATATGTAACTTAGATGTAGTTAGTGCTATGAATCTTTTTACATTTTATTAAAAAAGGTAATGTCTCAGTTTTGCTCATTTTCTTTCTCTGTATTTTTAATGATGGGGTTAGGGTTTTTTAATGTACAATAAAAAAATTAATACAGTAAGTCCTCAGGTTACAAATGTCCAGGTTATGAATATCCATACTTATGAATGAACTGCCACAAAGCCTATCAATTTAAACATTTGAGTTAAAGACAAACGGTTCGTAGTAAACAAGTATGGGAACTTTTGGAGTTTTGCAGCCTACAGCAGAAAACTGCCATCACCAAAGACAGAGAGGAAGAGAAGGGGATGGGGGACTGGGGTCTCCCCTTTCTTCCCAGCCCATCCAGAGAGGGAAACCCTTCTAACATTTCCTGGTGCAAAGAGGAGGCACTGGTGAGTGAAAGGGAAGTGGGGGAATAAGAACATAAGAATGTAATAAATGAAGAAGAGCCCTGGTGGATCAGACCAAGGTCTGCAAGAGAGCAGGTGGGAGAAGCAATCCAGGAAATGTATGGTCAACCGTACAAAGGGTTAAGGTTTGGTGTGGGGGGAGATATTAATGGTTTTTCCACTTTTGTGCGGGGTCCCATACACTTAACCCCTGTGAATGCTGCTTTCCCTTAACCACCGTGGATGTAGAGAGCTGACTGTATATGGAAGCTTTTATTTTATTTATTTATTTATTTTTCAATTTATATCCTGCCTTATTCCTACAAAGGGCTCAAGGCAGCTTACATCATTCTCCTTCTCCATCTTATCCCCACAACAACAACCCTGTGAGGTAGGTTGGACTGAGAGTCTGTGACTGGCCCAAAGTCACCCAGTTGGCTCTATGGCTGAGCGGGGACTAGAACCCAGATTGCCTGAGTCCCAGTCCCATGCTCTTAACCACTACACCACACTGGCTTCTTACATGTTTTAGATGCATAGAAAGGTAAAATATATACATATACTAATCCAATTTGCATATAATGTATGCGATCCAACTTACATACAAGTTTGACTTCAAGATGTTCCCAAGAATGGAGCTTGTTTATAACCTGGGGACTACCTGTAGTAATTTTAAAATCCTGGCATAACCCATGGTCTGTAGTTTAACCCTTACATAATCCACATAATCCATAATCCTGGGTTCACATGACATGACAAACCACAGCCAGGTATTGAATATGCAGATCCCACCTTGCACTCGTCCCCCATGTTTAATCATGCCAACCAGGTTGAGAGAGAGACTTGTACTCTTCCGACTCTCCCTGGCATGTGTCTTCGTCTCAGCCAGGTACCACTTGTGAAAACACTAGAGGACTCCAGCCCTTTTGAAGTAGGGGACAGCAAAGCGAAACGTGTAATTTCATGGCATTGTATTGTATTGTATAGCATTGTTTTTACACACTGTTGTAAACCACCCAGAAAGCTTCAAAGTGGTATAGGAATTAAAAGAAAGACAATGCAAGGGTGTTGATTTGGAGATCAGCTGAGCCACTACCTGAGGAGAGCTTCTGTCCAGAAGTGTCTATATTCTCTAAACTCCCAGAAGACACTCAGCAAGGAAGTGGACATGGTCATCTGGAAGCCAGGAGTGTCAGTCAAAGTCTTAGCACTCCCATTTCCCATCTGGCTCCTAAGGCTCAGAACTTGCCCAAAGTTGTGGACAGCTGGGGCTGGCTATTTATGCAGTCTGTTTATTCCGCATCTACTACAGATTGCTGATTTCTGAGTCTCTCGCCTGTATACCAGTTTAGTAGCAATACCCCAAAATATTAATTTGATTACGCTTAGCAAATTAACCTTGACTTTCTTTTCCACGTGTCTGTTTTTGTTTTTAAACAGGATTTCCTGGTATAATAGTAAAACTGGAATTAAAGGAGGAGATGTGGACCCCAGATTTCCAGATATCTGAGGAAAATGCAACGTTTTCAGGCATCCAGTCAGGTGAGGGACTGGTTTGGATGTATCGTGGATGTAAAAATCTACGTAGTATCAATTGCTCCCTGCTGCTTTTCAAGTCACTAAGAAGAGCCAAAAATATCAGTCTTAAGAAAGAGTTCATGATTTCTGGTTTCAGCTTTTGACTGTTACTTCCTGGGGTTACCGTGATTTCTCAAGATCCCCTTAGCTGTTCATCCCAGTCAGTGGTTCTTCACTGCTTATCTTATTTTGTCTTCTTACTGAGTAGGCTACGTTAAACTCTCACCTTCAGTTAATCTCAGAGATGTGCAATTTTTCACAGGAATCTGCATTTTATATTATATTGGTATTATATTTCCACTAACATTTGATAGGTGAATTAACTGTTATGTTTACAAAAACATTTACAAAACTGGTAAATGGGTGTTTTTCTCATTGGTTATGATTTATTACTGAATCATCATCTTCCATCACTTACAAGGGATAATGGGGATGCTTTGGACACCATGGCATGACAATTCCACGTTATCACCAACCAGCAGAAAGAGGAACCCTCGTAAGAACCCAGTTTGCACTTGCCAAAGAATACAGAGGGTGCCTGGAACAAAACTAGGAAAAAACACATCCCTCAGGTCCTTTTTTTGTTTGGTCCATAATGCAGATGCAGGGTGATGTTCAAGCCTGCACTTTTGTGGGATAAATCTCACTCGTCTTGCACTGTCTGTGCTGGCCCCAGATTGGAGGGCCCTTGGTAGAACTCAGGGGTTCTCCTGCCTCAGCAGGGCCCTGGTCACCAGTAGCATTTGCTCTTTCTCATTATTGCTGCCAGTGGCTTGCTTGATGGGCAGAGAGCCTAGAAGCAAGCCAGCCATGGCACCTGCTGTTCCTCCTCTGCACCACCACTGTTGTCCAGGCCAGAGTGGAAAGCAGGAGAACAGGCAGGTGGCCGTGCGAAGAGGAGGGCCAAGTCCAGCGGACTTTTGTCAGAGGGTCTTTGCTGGGTGTAGCCCTCAGCATCCCAATTCCATTGCATGCTCCAGCAGAGTCTTGAATGGTACTGAGTTTATTGACCAAACAAATAACATGTTGATGCTCTCAAGGGTCTTTTGTGATGCATTTGCTAGGTACTTTAGAGATCCGAACTCCAAGGATGAGGAAGGTCCTGTTGAGGTGTCCAGTGCATCAAAAAATGTATGCCATTTTGTGGGATCAGTTTCAGGTTGTGTGAATAAGACACTTCCAGTGATGCAGCTGATCAAGTGCCCCTGGGACCCTTCCTTGTCATGATTCATTAGATCTAGCCGGGGGGGGGGGGGGTCCAGGGAGCAGAGGCATCTTTGCTGAAAGAGGTAATGCCTGCAGCATTTAAAGTTGGTGGGATGGTTTCTTGGCCGTAGAAGTTTGTTTGGTCATAGTGTGGAGGAGGGTCTTCTCAGTTGTGGCACCCTCCATATGGAATGATTCCCCTCACTGAGATCAGGCAGGCCACTAGATTGGAGCATTTTCTCCAACAACAGAAGACATTTGTGTTTGTACAGACAAGTTCCTGACTACTAGTGTTGTCAACTACTTGTAGTTATTTTGCGAATTTAGATTGATTTTATTTTATTTGAATTGTTATCATTTCCTACATGTAAAGCATTTTGGGATTTATCTTAAAAATGAAAAGTTGTATATAATTATTTTAAAATAAATAAATTAAAATGTTTCTTGATGCTGGCCCATTCAGCATTGAACTTCCTGTAGAAACAGGAAGTGCCAATGATACTGCATTGGGAATGGGAGCTCTTAGTATGAAGTTCCCACTGTTTTCCTCTGTAGCAGAGTCTCTCTCTCTCTCTCTGTATGTATGTATGTATGTATGTATGTATTTGGAGTGCTCGTAACACTCATTAGTGTTTGGTTAGTACATTCCTTATAACATAATTCTTTGTTTATTCAAACAGGCAATAGGTGTACAAAAGGGGAAGACTACCTTTCACTAGAAAGCAATAATCAAGTGGCAACAGAAAAGATAGCACTAGGAATTCTGAAAGGGGTTAGAGCCCCCCAGGATCCAAAGAGGGAAGAGGTCTCTGTGAATGAAGATGGAACAAGGCAACAAGGAAATGCCTTAGGGCAGAGAGTGAGAAAGACTTTATTTTGTGAGGAAGGTGACATCAAAGAAACCAAACTACAAAACAGAATTCATAAGTCCAGAAGAATACTTCAGAAAAGAGAGGAACCTTATAAACATTTAGATGGCGAGAAGAGAACTGGTTGGAGACACTACCTGATGGTCCATGGGAAAAAACACACAGGAGAAAAATTGTATGCATGCTCAGTCTGTGGGAAAAAATTCTTTCGAAGGTCCCATCTTATTAGACACAAAATAAATCACACAGGTGAGAAACCATATACATGCACAGTCTGCAGGAAAAGCTTCAGTCAAAGATCTCATCTTATTAGTCACGAAAGAACCCATACAGGGGAAAAACCATTTCAGTGTTCTGTCTGCGGTAAGAATCTGAGTCGCAAGACACTCCTAATTAGACATGAGAGAATTCATACAGGAGAGAAACCATATAATTGCTCTGTCTGTAGTAAAAGCTTTAGCCAGAGCTCTGGCCTTATTGCCCACAAGATCACCCATTCGGGAGAAAAACCATACGTATGTTCAGTCTGCGGGAAAAGGTTTAGTCGCAAAGCAAGCCTTATTAGACATGAAAGGATTCATATGGGAGAGAAACCATATACGTGTCCTGTCTGTGGCAAGAACTTCAGCCAGTGCTCTGGCCTACTTCAGCATGAAAGAATTCATACAGGAGAAATTCCATATAAATGCTCAATCTGTGGGAAGAGCTTCAGTCGTAAAGATTGCCTTCTGGGACATAAAGGAATCCATACAGGAGAAAAACCATATACATGCTCGGTCTGTGGGAAAAGCTTCAACTGGAAAAGTTACCTGGCTGTCCATGAGAGAAGCCATAATGAAGAAAAATCATATATATGCTCAATCTGTGGGAAAAGCTTCAACCAAAGATCAAATCTCCTTAGTCATGAAAAAACCCATACACAGGAAAAAACATATACATGCTCCATCTGTGGTAAAAGCTTCATTCACAAAGTCAGCCTTATTAGACATGAACGAGTCCATACTGGAGAGACACCATATAAATGCTCTGTCTGTGGGAAAGGTTGCAGTGGGAGAACTAACCTTATTTCACATGAAAGAACCCACACAGAGGAAAGACCTTACACATGTTCTTTCTGTGGTAAAAGCTTCAAGCAAAGATCAAACCTTACCAGCCATGAAAGAATTCATACTGGAGAAACTCCCTATACTTGTTCAGTCTGTGGGAAAAGCTTCAGCTGTAAAGCAAATCTTCTTGGACATGTGAGAACACATACTGGGGAGAAACCATATTCATGCTCTGTTTGTGGGAAAAGCTTTGGTAATAAATCACAAGTTGTTATTCATGAGAGAATTCATACAGGGGAAAAACCATATACTTGTTCGATATGTGGGAAAAGATTCAAACACAGAACAAGCTATACTGAGCACCAGAAAATACATACACAGGAAAAGCCATTCACATGCTTGGTGTGTGGTAGAAGCTTTAGTCGTAAGGAGCACCTGATTATCCATGGGAGAATCCACACAGGAGAAAAACCATATTCGTGCTCAGTTTGTGGGAAAAGCTTCAAGCAAAAATCAAGCCTTACTTCACATGAGAGAAGTCACACAGGAGAGAAGCCACATACGTGCTCGGTCTGTGGGAAAAGTTTCAATCGAAGGTCAAACCTCATTCATCATGAGAGAATTCATACAGGAGAAAAACCACATCCATGTCAAATCTGTGGCAAAAGTTTCAGGAGCAAAGCATACCTGAGGAGGCATGAAAAAATCCATGCAAGATAGAGATTCCACATAAAAGTGGGTTTGTGCCTACAATGGAAACCACAGTTGGTAAGAATAAGTAAGCAAAATTATTCCAGCAGAGAAAATATTTAAATAATGTTTGCATCTAAACAACAGTGTCAATCTATGAGAATTAGTTTCTGCAAGTCTCAGGCTCACCTGTGCATCCCACTGCTCTCTCCCAGTATTGCTGAAAGGAGGTGAGCAGAAGTATTTGATTCCATTTTCCTCCAAAAGTGGTTACTTTTCTGTCTGAACCAAGTTAACTATGATTAGTGTTAACAATGGTTTAGGCAAGTGTAGGCAACCTTCTGCCCTAGATATTTTGGACTACATTTCCCATAAACTTCAGCTAGTATGCTCAGTGACTAGGGATTATGGGACTTGTAAACCAAAACATCTTGTTTAGAGGAACAAGTCAGAAACTTAAATCATAGTTTGAAGTTAGGTTGTTTCCTTAATACATTGTTGCAACTAACTGTAGTTTGTTAAAACTGATATAGGTTGTCAAGGTTCAAACAAGACTCTGGTCAACTGAAAGTAGTGCCAGAGGGAAATGGGGTGTACAATTGTAGATCAGTGCATGTAACACAGTGCCACAAATCAGCACTAATGTGCAAACCAGACCAATGAGTATGGAAAAACTTAGGCCTAAGAGTTCCTAAATTTTCCTGTATAAGGATGAATTAGAAGGTAAGGGCTCAGACTTTGATTTAAAGAATTAAGTCACAGCCAGATGTGTTTTGGGAAACATTGGAGCATTAATTCTGAATTAAATGTTTAAAACATCAAGGTTTGTACGAGTAACAAAATGTTCAGAATGAGTTCAACTGTTCACCTCATATTTGTGAAAAAAACTTCCTTTACAGATTTTATTTACGCATCAGAGGGGGAAAATACAGGACACTGGAGAAGTAAAGGCTGAATGATCCAGAAATCCCAACCCTAGACAGAAATTATATACACCACAATAAAGTGCAGCATTTTCTTCTCACTGGTCTATGGTAGCAAACCTACAGTGCTATGGGTCATGCATTTCTTTACGACCAGCATTTGTGGGTCACAAGAGCCTTGTTCTACCTTGTAATATTCACTCTTCCAATTTCAAATCTAACTTCTGACCCTTTTTATTCATACTAAATTCTAGGTTTTTAAAATTACCAATATTGTACTGCTGCGTAAGGTGTATAAAAGAATATTTGTTTTACTTTGGCTGCAGCTGTTTTGAAGTCTCTTATGTAATTTATTAAATAAAGTATTTGATAATTATATATCTTGTGATATAGTCATGATACATTTATTTATGAATCAAAGGTTTTTTCATCTGTGATAAGGGAAGCAAAGAGTGAGAGGGTGTTTTCTTTTTATTCCCAATTACTTCCTGGGGACCAAAGATGTGATGTCTCAAAATCAGTGAGTGGGTCTCTCAGTCTTTGGGTCATTTGGCACTTGATTCTGCAGATGAGTGTATAAATGTAGATTCTTACAACTGAAAAGCTTTCCTTTACATATGTGATAATTCATTTACCACACTGGCTTTTATTTTGTTTTTTTATTTAATTATTGCATGCATTAAATGTTGTAGAAGACAAGTTGCTTGAGGCATTTCACAATTACAGAATACAAGTAAAATCACAATAAAATGATGCTACAAAACTAATAAACATACAAAAAGAGAAAGCCCACTCTAGTGCAAAATACAATTTCACATTGTAGAGACTAGTACAGTATAAATGAACAATATTGCAGGGTCTCAGATAATTAAACACAGTATTTGTGGTACATCCCAGAGCTGAGAATGAGGAAACAAATGGAGAAGTGGCTTAGCTGCCCAAGAGTTTGAGGAGGTTACCCATCCCATGTGGTTTTTTAACAAGGTCAGTCTTCACTGTGTGTTTTAGCTGTTTTACATTTTTAACAAGTCTTTGATTTTATGATACTTTTATTGTATTTTATTGTCTTGTTTTTATGGATTGCTGTATAAAACAGAGAACTTCAGCTATGGGGCTGTACAGAAATTTATAAATACATAATTTTTTTAAAAAATCCTGTGGCCCCTAAACAGCATTCAGAGGACCTTGGATTCCTCAGAGGCCCAGGGCCAAGGTCAGAAAACAACTCCCAACTGTGGACCGGAGGCTCTTTTCTCCCCTTGCACTTGCAAGTAGCACTGAAAGAACTGTACCAGCTGCATCTTCAAGGTTGTAAGAGCAACTTTGGAGAAGGGGTGAAGAGGATGTTTTGGGGGGGGGGGCGGTATGGAGGAGACGAGCCTGGGTCTGCCAGGACACAACTTATCCTGGTGGTGTCCCATCCTCCTTCCTTCCTGGTCCAAGGTGCCTTAGCCTAATGACTGAAATCAGTCAGCCAGACCACTGTGGGGTGGGAGGAGTGCAGAGGGAAGCTTCACCTTTGTGCTCTTTCTGCTCTGCACAGGATCTTCCTAGTTCAAAGGCTGATGAGCACCCGCATTGCACTGTCTTTGATTTTTTTTTTTAAAGCCTAGATGAAAAGGAACATTTTACTTTTTGCAGGAAAGATCATTTGGGCCCCAGGCAAGTTTGCTGAGAGAACATTCCAGATGAAAAGCCCCTACCAAAAAAGTCATTTCCCCCATAAAATCGCAATAGTAGAGTTGGATGGGGCCAAGATCAGGTCCAACCTCTTCTCAGTGCAGGACTCTTGAGTCCTCTCAGATGGCTGTCCAGCTGCATCTTGCATGCCTCCAGCGTGGGAGAGCCCATGACCTCTCAGGTCATCAGCTCCATTGTCTCTAGCAGTCAGGATTTTCTTCCTGATGTCCAGTGGGGATCTGGCTTCCTGTTACTTGAGCCAGTTATTCCATGGCTTAGACTCTGGCATGAAGGAGAAGACATCCTGGCCCTCCTCTGGGTGACTGACAACCTTTCAGGTACTTGCACAGGGCTCTCTCCCCTCCAACTTCTCTTTTCAGGTTAAACATGCCCCATTTTTTCACCCTCTCCTCACGACGGTTCCATTTTCTAGATCATTGTCTACCTCAGAAACCGTTCTAGTTTGTCCACATGTTTCCTAAACTTTTTTAGTCTACCTCCAGGAAACCCTTTTTGCATTTATTCAGCTGATAAATAAAAGCCGTGAATGCGGTTCTGGGAAGCTGAGGTGTGCAGTCCAGATCTACATATAAATGGTGGGACTGGCTGGATATTTTCCCAGTGCTTTGCTGTGATGACAAGCAGAATAGCAGCAGTGCTGATCAGAGCATGGGCCAGGCATGCAAGCTCCCCAGAGGAATCCTGCTGCTTGCACTCCCAACATTTGAGGGGCAGGACAGGGCTCACTGCTCTGATCGACTCTGCTTCTCCACTCCTCCCTGCATTAACAACCCCACCATTGCCATTATGAGCTTGACTAACATGGAGTGTGCTGGGACTGACTCCTAACTAGCATGATGTTCTTGCGCCCCCTGTTCAAAAACCATCTTTTAAATCAGGTGTCTGCAAACTTTTTGAATAGGGGGGCAGTTGAAAGGCTGCGGTGACTGGTGACTGTCGCGGGCTGAGGAGGTGGGGTTGCCTGGGGGCGCGGGCCGGTGAGGTGGCTCACTCACTTGGAGATCTCCCAGTGAGTCCAAAACCATCTCCTAATGAGCAAGCCACCACCTCCCCGTCCGTGCTGCGAGGCAGCAGCAAGCACGTGCATATGGGAGGCAGGCAGCCACGGCAGCTTGCTCTCTCAGAGACCATCTCTGAGCGAGCAAGCCACCACCTCCCCGCCCCTGCAGCGAACTGAGGCATGGGCCGGATGGATGGCCATTAGTGGGCCAGATCCGTCCCGCGGGCCGTAGTTTGAGGACCCATGTTTTAAATGGAAGAATTTTGCACCACTCCTGTGTTGCATTGCCTTACTGAAAGGCTATGTATGTGCAGCATTTACTGAAATAATTGCACATCTTTTCTGTTTAGATCTGCTTCTATTCCCCCCACCCCGCCGCCCACTGTTCTAGGAGCCAATGAAGCAGCATTAGCATATACTGTGGTCCAACTTTGACCTGGTTTGCATGGATCATGAGATGCCCCGCAGTTATTTAAGTGCTGCTGCCCTTCTACCCCTCCCAAATAAGCCCTAGGTTTGGATGATATAACAAGCCACACTGACAAATATGATAAATCAGCCAGCATGCATGGCGGATTAGCAAGGCACCTGATGCGATTTTATTCCTCCTGATGCAATCATGTGAACTGGCCTTATTTGTCTGTCTAACAGTGGCCTGGCCCTCCCTTGAGTCAGCCTACTCTAAGACTTCCCCAACCTGTAACTTTCCAGATGTTTTGAACTAAATGCCATCATGGCTAGCCATTAGACATGCTGGTAGAGGTTGATGGGATTTGTTGTCCAAAACATCAGGAAGGTGTCAGACTGAGGGAGGATGCTTTAAGGGTGCCAGGCTGAGAAGTGACTGCTCCACTATCCTGGACTCTTCACTGGAGATGCTCATGGAATCTTTGCCATGTAATATGACTGCCCGTCACTGAGCCAAGGCAAGGTATCTGTATGTGAACAAGGTATGTGAACTCAATCAAAGTTGAGTTGTGAATCTCTCAGGGCACCAACTTGTCCTCTTTTGCTCTGTAAAGCACTCGGATGGGACTACATAAATCAACCTTCCCCAGTGTGGCACCTTCCAAAAGTTCTGGATTACAGTTCCAATCATCCACAAGCCACCAGGCCAGGGATAGGGATGATGGGATTTATAATCCCACACTGCTGAAGGGTTTGAAGGAACTGCAGGGTATAAGAATTTTAAATAAAGAAATAGCAAGAATAGTCAACTTCCTACCTAGGCCAACTTGGAAATCCAAACACACCGAAACAATAGGGAAGAAGGAAAACCTGCACAGGGTTTGCGAAGGACTTTCCTTCCTAGTAAATCCTGGCTTTAATAATAATAATAATAATAATAATAATATCTTTATTGCATTTCTAGACCTCCCAATAGCCGAAGCTCTCTGGGCGGTTCGAAGCCATTCATAAAGAGCTACAGTACCCGCACCCCTGCAAATAGCCGCGTACACACGGTTCCATCCATGCGCTCAGGCAGCGGACTAGCTGGTTTGCGCTCCTCTTGCCAGGAGTCTGGCTTAGCTTCAGTCACATGATGGGAAGTGGAAAACTAGTTTGCCACAAAAAAAGGCAAGAAAGAAAAAAAAAGAAAAGAAAAGAAAAGCGGTGCAACCTAAAAAGGGGACACTTCCAAAATATCAACCTGACTCGAATCAAAACAAAAAGAAAGCATCGGCTGCTGGAAGTTGGGAAGGTAAAAGAGGAGGCCGAGTAGGAATTCACGGTGCAAAGATTTGGGTAGAAAACAAAGGTCCAGCAAAAAGAACCAGAAGGGGAGAGGTGGTTATGGGGAGGGGGGGGGGATATCCGAGCGATGCTTGGGCAGGGGTGCAAATGAGCAGGGTGTCTGCTGGTAAGGATGGGGAGAAACGGAGACTGCAGCCACTGGGCGCCTCCAGGTAAACAGGTGCTGCAGGTATTTCTTCGAAAGTCTGCACGATCTCTTTATCAGAGGTGAACGAGGTGTGTGAATGGGGTTGCGTGTGCTCGTCAGGAACAGCAGTCCATCTCCTACAAACTGCCTTTAACTCTCTTGCGGGGCCTGTCCATCGGCCCAGATCAATGAAACGGGATCAAAGCCGGGATCGGTTTAAAAGGAAGGGGCTCGATGTGCTACCTCGCTGTATCTCCCTCCCCCCATCCCGCAGTTTCCCTGAATTTTTTGAGCACTGTCGGGCCTCAGTTTAAAGCCATGGAGGGAAACGTGTGTGTGTGTGTGTGTGTGTGTGTGTGAGAGAGAGAGGGGGGGGGAGAGGGAGAGAGAGGGGGAGAGGGGGAGAGAGAGAATGAACTGCCTGACAGCCTATATTGGCCTGGAGGGTCCCCCATCCAGGATACTAGAAACTTTTAAAGAAAGATTCCAGATGCCTTGGACACCATCTCCCACAATCCCTACTCACTGATCCTTCTGTCTGGGGCTGATGGAAGGGGCTATCCAAAACAACCAATGAGCGATTTGTGGCTTCTAGATATTGTGGACTACCACTTCTATCAGGCCAACACATCTGGGGGCCACAAGCTGTCCAACCTGCCTTAAAGGGTCTGAGGTTTCCAAAGTGGTGTCTGTGGACACCAGAATGTTCTCAGATACCCTTTTTGGCTCACCAGGCTCCCCGCCCCACTCATTTTTTGTTTTATTTACATGTTTTTTTAATTAAAAAAACTGACTGACTGCCATCCTGCAAGCAAAACGGTGCCTTCCAGCACTATCACTGAGTTTTAAACAATACGTTTGTGTTTTAGGGCTCAGATCCCACCTCTTTCTACACTTTCTGCACAACTCTTCTTTTAGTCTCCCCAACCTGCCTTCTAGGAAATCAGTGTTTTGTGAGCAGCCATACCCAGAATAATGGACATTTTATACAGTCCTGCTCCACCTTGAGGGCCCTTGTCACTAGTCCTTAGGAGTTGCTGAAACCCATTCTGTTAGGCTCTGCCAGGTTTTCTGAGCAACTGCTCTCTGTGTTTCCTATATTTCCCCTAAGCAAAGCTATATTAGGAGCATTGCAGGAAATTATAAGGGCAGCTAGAAGAAGAAAAAGTAGTGGAGGCACAGAACAGACAACAAAGGACAGGCCCCCCTGGATGCAGCAGCCCTGGGACAGCAGATGCTGACTTAGACCTGAGCTTAGAGGAGGGTGTGCATATTTGGAATTGTGAGTGTGCTCATAAAATGGCTGCCATGAAGGGGCTTTTCCTTCACAAAATGGCCACCATGGTGGGCATCACCCATGGCAACATGCCAATTTCAAAAAGGCAAACAGGTGAAACAAAAAAACCCAAAAAACCCTTGAATAAGAAGCTAAGCATCAAAACAGGAAGCCATTGTTTGAATTATAGATTTTCTGCCCAAATAGCCATTTCACAGAAGACAAACAAGTAATGCTCAAAGAAATGCACACTGTAGGCAAAACACCTCTCTGTTAGCCCTCCCATCCCTCATGTTCCCGACAACTTCCCTGGGCACCCAAGTACACATCTACTCAAGATTTTTTATGGTCTAAAAATGTCCCTAGGGCTCATGGAAGGCCTAAAACATTCTCAGAAATGAAGGTGGTGCTGGAGGCCAGCGCTTTAGTTTGCATCATGCCAGGCTCCCAGCTAAACAAAAAAACCAAGAGAGGTAGGGAGCCAGGTGCCAATCTATTCTGGAACAGGATGAAAATAGAATCAATGTCTGTTTCCATCCTTTCAATTAACCATAGGGCAAAGGGAGGAAGAAGTAAAAATACCTCACCACCCACCCCATGCTGATCAGTTGCCCTCATCTCTGGCCCTGAAATTCAGCATGCGTTAAAAAAATTTTTAGCCTGTTTGTGTGGCTCTGGGTGCATCCCAAAGCCTTGCTCATAAAGAAATAAATTTCAGCACAGATTTTGAAGATGAAGGCAGAACACATAATCAATATGCACATTTCAAAATGTGAGCGAGAGGAGTGATGGTAGACATGTACAAAGTTATGCATAGGGTGGAAATGTGGATAAGGAGACATTTTTCTCCTTCTCTCGTCATATTAGAACCCGACAGCGTCATTCCATGATTCCATGATTGGTGGGAGATTCAGGACTAGTAAGAGGAAAGACTTATTCTCACATTGTACAGTTACCTTAATGGAATTTACTTCCATGTGATGCAGAGATGGCCACCAGTTTCAACAGCTTTAAAGGGGGACTGGGCAAATTCCTGGAGGAGAAGGCTACCCAAGACTACTAGTCCTAATGGTTCTATGCTATCTCCAGGATCAGAGGCAATATTTATTTAGTTATTAGATTTATATCCCACTTTTTTCTTATAACAAACTCAAAGTGGGTAACGTCATTCTCCTCCTCCTGCTCTCAATCTTATCCCCACAACAACAGCCCTGTGAGGTAGGTTGGGCTGTGAGTCTGAGCCCAAGGTCACCCAGTTGGCTCCATGGCTGAGCGGGGACTAGAACCTAGATCACCTGAGTCCCAGTCCTGGGCTCTTAACCACTACACCACACATATGTCTATGCATGCCAGTTGCTGGGGAGCATGGGTGAAAGGGTGCTGCTGTACACATGTCTTACTTGTGCACTTCCCATGGACACTGGAGTGGCCACTGTGTGAACAAAGCTGAACTAAATGGAACTGTCTGACCCAGCATAGCTGTTACACTCTTAATGCTCTCCTCACAAAAAGAGGAGGACTAATTGTAGCCATAATATCTTTTATGGATCTTTGTGTGTGTGTTTTAAAAAACTTTGTGAACTGCCCCAGAATCAGTTTTGACCAAGGGTGGTGTTAAAGTGTTTCAGAGAGCAATTGACCGATTGACCAATAGATAGGACAGTGCTTGCAAAAAACTGGCTGTCCACAGGTATTATGAACAAATGATAACTCTTTGATAGTTAGCAGGTAATAAAAACAACTGCAAGGGTGGCAGAAATGTGGGAGAATGATCCCAAACTGCAGGGTCACAGCTTCATTTCTGAAGTGAGAGGGACCGGGCCTCAAGCCTGTACGGAGACTATGTCCCCACTACCACTAGTCCAGAAGACTTCTTCACTAATCCTGGCTCTGTTGGACCTGATCATGTCTATTGAATGGGAAGAGATACTCTGCACATGCTTAGGAGCACTCCAGCACCTTGGATTTATTACTTCATACAATCCAAGGTGCTGGCTTTAGATGTTAAGACAAATGCTCGTGTTTAATGGCAGAATGACCTCTCCCACTTTTTCACCACTTTCCAGAAGCCTGAAAACATGATAGTCCATGACCAGCTCTTCTTACCAATCTAATGTATATTTAGTGTTGGCAGTTTTAGGGACTGGATGTTAATTAACTATATAAATTATGAGTTTATGTGGGTTTTTTTGGATTGCTCTTACACTCGCCTCAGCCAGCGACACAGTTTAAAGTGCTTGCTTCTAACTCTAGAGCAGCAGCTTTGGAAAGGAATTAGTTCAATGTATGCCTTCTCTGTTTTGCACAGACGAGAAGAGTTGAGTTTCATCATACGGTTCTCTCCCCCCAGATTATGAACATTGTCATTTTATTCACATGCCTCATTCTTGCTTTCTCATTGCCCATTTCAGATTGCAAATGCTCTTTCTTTTCCCGTGTGGAGAACACGGTGCTGACGGAGGCTCTGTTTAACGTCATCCCAGCCATCCTTCCTTCTTCAAAGGCTGTGGAATAACACTCAGGATCGCCACTGGATGGCCAGTTCCTTGGAAAATTAAAATGGCTGCAACAGAGTTGCTTCAGGTATGGGGATGGCATCATGACCAGCCCAAGATACATGCTGCCCAAGATGGTGGATCAAACGGAGCTCATCAATCGCAACCAGGGTGCAAAGCACCCCAGGCCAGGCGATTTATTTTGTCACCAGAGGCATAAAAGTTCATCTCTGTCCCTCACTAGGAGTAAAAAGCTAACAACAGCAACAACAACTTAAAGAATTAAATAAATTAATTAACAATTTGCTACTGTTTCATGACATGCAAAATGAGCTGCCTCTGAGGTTCAGCCCTGAATGGAGGGATTTTTGTTTTTGTTGTTGTGTTGTGTTTTTATGAGGTGAAATAAGTGTGCAGGGCATGCACTTCTGTGTTCTGTTGGATGCTCTGTTAGGGGCAACATTGCTGGACCAGCTAAGATACTTTCAGATTTAAGATGGGTCACACCTTTCTTTTTGGAGGAATGCGGAGAAAGAATAGAGAAGATAAGAGAGGTCTCTATATAGAGTATGTTCCATGTTCCTGGCTCTTGGTCTGCCTTTGAGGGCAGCATTCTCCCCATGGAGGCACTACTAAAATTGTGGCCACTGCATTTGCAGCAAAAAAATAATTTCTCTGCAGAAAAAGAACATTGTTTGCAAGCGTCATCTCACGCATAGGAGGCTTCTGAATACAAACGATCAAGCAGGCAAAAAAAAAAATCACCAATTATGTGTGCAACTTTTTTTTCAGGCTGTAGCTGCAAATTTGGCCTCAGCAAGAGCAATGCAGGGTGGGGCCCAGCAACTGTTGAGGAGTTCACATGAAACTC
This sequence comes from Varanus salvator macromaculatus, assembly GCA_023646645.1. NCBI lineage: Eukaryota > Metazoa > Chordata > Lepidosauria > Squamata > Varanidae > Varanus > Varanus salvator. Next base: position 6,838,286 of record JAIXND010000685.1, read on the forward strand.
AGTCTTGGTCTGTCTGATGGTTCAGGAAGGAAGAGGGTTTATGAAGGGAAGTGGGGAGTCCCACATGATCTTGTAGGTGAAAGCTGGGAAATCTAATGGCTTTCTAGGACTAAATGTTGGCATTGCTCCCGGAGCATCAGAAACTGAGGAAGGGCACTGCTTGCTTTTGGGGAACTGAGGTTAAGAGCAGAAACAATGAACCTGGAAGTCATTGGGACTTAATAGGAAACGGGTTTATACCAGGTCAGGCAGAGCATCCATCCCGTTCAATAGTGCCTACTCTGAGTGGCAGCATCTAAGGGTTTCCAGCAGGGAGTAATTTCCCAAAATCTGCCACCAGCCCCTTTTACCTGGAGGTTCCAAGGACTGACCCTTCACTTGTTTGCATGCAAAGCATGTTCTTTGCTGCTCATCTGTTGAACCTCACTTAAAGCCCCCAGTTTACGTCTCTGCTGAGGCTGCTCTCCTTCTGCCATCATTAATAATATTAGCTTAGGATTGGTAGAGGACTTATTTATTTCATTTCTGTACTGCCTCCCAGCCGAAGCTGTCTGGGTGATTGATACAGTTCATAAAAACAGAAGATAAAAGTGCAATAAAGGCGTAATAGAATTGTTTGCATGATAATGGCAGCCTGACATGGCTTATTTAAGTGTCAGTGGGTTCTAGCATAGGCTGGCATCCATGTGGAGTATTCCCACCTTGGGATGGGGTTGCCGTGGTTTGTCATGTCATCCAGACCCAGGCAATGTGGCTTGTTGGAGCGAGAAACAACAGGCTGTGGGTTATTGGAAGGTGTTTTCTCCCCGCAACAAGCAAGGCTGCCTGGGTTCAGCCAACACAAGGAGCTGCTGTTGGGACTTGAAGAGGCAGGATGGCAGCCGTGTGGCTTCGTGGCTTCATGATTATGCAAAGTGGATCTGTTACGCAAAAAACCTGGAGGGCTCGGGACAAACTCTTTTGCTTCTTTCAGGACCTCCTGACTTTTGAGGATGTGGCCCTATATTTCACGGAGGGGCAGTGGGCTCTGCTGAATCTGAATCAAAGAGCTTTATATCGGGAGGTCATGCAAGAGAATTACGATAACATGGCCTCCTTGGGTAAGGATCTCTTTTCCCACTCTTTTGACAGAAAGGGTGAGGGTCATACTTGTGACTCTTAGTGTTTAAAGTTTGCTGCAAGGGAGTCTTTGGAAGAAGTGGAGATTGTTCCTTGGGAAAGTGATGGCTTTGAAATAAAGAACTTGTTTTCTCCACACCTCTGTGACTTGCACTTCCCTTCTCAGCTTTCCAAGTCTTAGGCATTTCTGATGATGGATCAACATTTGCAGAATCATGCAGGGTTCCAGCTATTCTGGCATTTTGTTTCTTAAACATACAGCCAGTTATCTCTAGAAAGCCCACAGGCAAAGTTTAAAGGCAGTAATGTTGTCTGACAGTCCTCTTCCCCAGGTTGCTGCCCTCCAGATGCATTGACTGCAATTCCCATCACCCACTGGCCATGCTGAGTAGGGATGGTGGGAACTGTAGTCCAACAGATGGGAGGAGTACTGGTTGGAGAGAGATGTTCTGGAGTGACTGGTTTTCAGACTTATACTGTACCTGTGTGATTTGGGGCCCTGATGGAAATGTCCCATGAAATGGTTTGGTCCTGTTTTAAAGATATTTGTGCTAGAGGCCACCCCATATCATGTGGTGATGAATTCTATTAATGATGTCTTACATAAAGAAGTACTTTCTTTTCTCTGCCCTAAATCTTCTGGTAATAGGTTTAACTGCATGAATATTGTTTTTCTTGGGGCAGCGACCAAATCTGCGCATGGTTTTCCAAGAGTGATCATACCAAAGATTTGTCTGAGTAATACAGAGCTCCATGCTTCAAAATCTACCTTAAACCTGAATACTGTTTGTTTGTTTGTTTTTAATTCTTGAGCAGGGCTCCCCCTCATCAAACCTGATTTGATTTCCTGGCTTGAGCAAGACCCATGGCTTCCAGGTCAGAAAATCTTGGAATACAACACAGGTGAGGGAACCAAAATCCAACCTGTAAGAATTAGGTATTTGCATTCAGCCTTTTATAGATGCACAGAATTTTAGTTCTCCTCTTTCCTGGGCCAGTGGGTCAGTCTGTCCCTCTTAATCCTGCTTTCTTTTGTTCAGGATTTCCTGATGTGATAGTAAAGTTGGAAAAAGAAGAGCCATGGGGCCTTTCTCAGGAAGGGTCTGAGATTTTCCCAGGTATAATCTCAGGTGAGGCATGGGCTATACAAGTCTACATTTGCCTGTTGTTAATTTGTTGATGTTGTTAATCATATTATTACCGTACTAATGGGTGTTACTTTTGTCTGATCAGGGCCAATATCACAAGCATTGATTTATGAACGATCACTCAGTTTTACATGTCTTAAATTGCATGTAGTTACCAGTCTGCATTTTTCACATTTCACTTCCTTGGCGTCCATACACAGTTTTTCTCTCTCTCTACCGAGGTGGGCAAGCTATGGCTGTTCAGATGTTTCGGTCTACAACTTCCATCACTGCTCACCATTGGCTAAACTGGCAGGACTCATGAGGAGTTGTGTGCCAAAACATCTGGAGGGACACAAGTTGCCCACCTGTATTCTACAGTTATGTCGATATCCCAGCCAACAGGGCAAAAAACAATGAAGATGTGGCAGCTTTAAAGTTCAGTGTGTTTCATATGACTTGAACTTTCATGGATGAGAGTCCCTTTGTTGCATGCAGTGTTACCTTGCTATCGCTTCATGGCTTTGATGAAGTAGACTCCAGTCCCCGAAAGCTTCAGCCATAATAAATAGGTTAATTTTCGAGCTGCTGCCAGACTCTTAGACCTGATTTGCATGTGACAACAAGCCATCGCTTTAGAAGCAGATGAGCTCTCCTGCATGCCCCCCTTTTCTGCTCTTATTCCACAAGCCACCTATGGATCTTTCATAGGATGTGGAGCATGATGCCTGAATCCAGACCACTGGGTTGTTTCCAGGCTAAACAACCCAGTAGTTAATACATGGTTTCTTCTTGGGTTGTTTAGCCTCTAAATAACTAAGTGATCCGAGTTGGGTGTCATATTCTATAACCTAGGAAGGAGCCTATTCGAGTTTGTATGGTTAAGCAGGAGATGTGGGGACATGAGAGGCAGCATGCCTGCTTATGTGTGACAATCCAAAACTGATGGGCTTGTCTTTACATATGAACAAAGCCTTTCATCTGTTGCTGCAAATATGGTAGCTTCAGCTATCCAGAGGTAGTGGTAAGGGGCAGCTCATTAGAGCTGGAGCACTGAATCCCTGGGAGGCCATCTGTCCCACCACCCTTCAGTTCTCTGTGGGAACTTGCTGAAATAAGGATATTGGCATGGGGAACCTGGAGTGGTGGACCGTGAGTCCCCTAATGCTGAGCTTGGAAGCCCTTCCTGGCACTCTGCTAGAAGTCCAGCATCGGGAGGCTTGTGCCCCTCACTACTTCATGTCCTGCAGCTTTTGTAAGCATTTGCATTCAGAATAATTCATTTTTCATAAAATGTCTCAGTGATTAAATTGGGGAAAGGGTTTTGTTTTGGTTTGGTTTGGGTTTTTTTGCCAACACAAATGTTTTAAGATAGACTGCTCCAGCCTGTTAGTTGATGAAACATGACGGCCCTGCTGGTCACTCCACATGCCACTTTCTTTGGGTTCAGGATTCCCGGACAGTGTAATGAAGCAGGAGCAGGAAGAGGAGCCTTGGAGAAAGGAATTGGTCCTGGGCCACCAAGGACCTGAGGAAGGCTCAGACATGGCCGATGACCAGCCAGGTGAGGGAGCAATTCAACTAGTTTGGAGTTCACAGTCATGGCCAGTTCACAGGGACCTGCTGTATGTGGTCACACTCTTTGTCCCTCCAGCTCCAGTATTCCCTGTGTGGACTACGAGCCCAGCCGCTCTCTCCAGGCCTTTCCTCTGACATAATCCTTTTAGCTGAAAAGGCCATGGTTCGAACCTGGGGCCTTTGGTATGTGGAGTCAGTGCCCAGCCTCTGAGCTATAAGGGTCCTCCCTGAAATTTAACAGCATTTCTGCACTGCACTTTTCACCCTTAAGGCAGCTGTGTGAACCTGGGAGCAGGAGCTCTTTTGGCACACATGAGCTTTGGAAGCAGGCCACACAGTGCCTGGCCTGGCTACGGTTTTGTCCAGAGAGCTCAGGCTTGGAAAGTGCCGGACACTGGCAGGTCGATTGTCCACCAAGACGCACTGCACCTTCATGTGCTAGGGAGCACTGGCTCTCTCCCCTGCATCTTCCTGGGATTTCTACTCAGTGAAAGGAGAAGGTAGATAGATCAACCCACACAGTGATAATTTCGTTTCAAAGAACACATTTTGAAGGATGAAGATAAAGAAATACAAGCAGCTTCTTGTTTGTTTATTATAAACAAGAAACTGCCCTTTTGGATCTCGGCAGTGGCGGCGGCAGCAGTGGAGCAGCAGAGGCCGGGGAAGTGCGGAGAGAGTGGCCAGGGAACTTGTGAAGGCAAGGTAGGAGCTTGGGCAGAGGATGGTGGGGGGCAGGAGGAGTGGAGAGGAAGGGAGGCGGGGCTAGAGAGGCCCAGAAGGAAGCAGAGGGGGTGGGGCCAGCAGCCTCTGAGGCTTATAAAGGTGTACTCAGCCGTTGGTGGCACCTACAGACATGGCACCACTTGGTGATATGATGAAGGCATCATCCCTTGGTTGTGGTCCAGATTGCCCAGGGACTCCCTTCCCCAGAAACTTTGTCTTCACCAAGGAAGTGCGGCTCTCAGTTTCAGGCAAGGGTAGCATACTGCAGGCAAGAGAAGGGTGCAGAGGACAAGTGGCAACGAGGCTCTCTGCAGGGTGGCCTGTCTGAGGCCAGGAGACAGCCATGGCAGGAGTGGCAGGCAGGTGTGATGGTTCCCTGCAACTCCTGTGCAATGTTTGTCTTCCTCCCCACAGGAGGAGGTGGGATATGCTTGCACTAAGTGCAAGCTGGTGTCCTTTCTGGAGGAAAAGGTGAAGGGTCTGGAGAGCGCCATCACCTCCCCCTGGGAGATAAGAGAGGGGGAACAGTTCCTGGACTTGGCCCAGGAGGCCCTCCAGGCCAACCAGCAGCAGCCCCTTTCCAGACAGAATGAAGAGGGAGGGGCCACCAGGGAATCAGCTGGGGAGAGGTAGAGGCATGTCACCCTCAGGAGGTGGAGGCTGGCACCGTGCCCTCCATCTCCAGGCACCTATTTGAAGCTGAGAAATATTTTCTCCGCTTGAACAGACAGGGGCCGCAGGTTCCTTGGGGGACTGGACTGTTCGGGAAGCCTGGTCTGAGGTCAGATGTGGACAGGAGGCCACTGTTGTAGATCTGTTGTAGGGCCAAGGTATGGCTCCCAATCTCTACTGGACAGGCGAGAGGAAGGTAGGGGACTCTAAGGGGTCCAAGGTGGCAGTGTAGGGGCAAGGGAGGCCTGCTGGGCGCATGCATCTGGCATGTGACGGACAGACTAGTGCATCCTCTTCCCTCGGGAGTCATCAGTCGCGTCTGGTGATCCACGTGGGGACAAATGACACAGCCAGGCAGGGGTTGGGCGGGACCACTTGGGCCTTTGAAGCTCTGGGCAAGAGACTCAAGGACCTGAAGATTCAGGCGGCCTTTTTCTCACTCTTGCCTGTCTGTGGACATGGGCTGCCCAGGGAGAGATGAATGAGGGTCGGGTGTCAGAAGGAACGCTTCAGGTTCCTTGTCCACAGCAACTGGTTCCTCATCAATGGACTTCTGGCAAGGGACAGGTTGCATAATGGAAGACTTCCGCTTCCTTGATATTAGTTGCAAGATGGCCACTGCCAGGTCCCATCACTTCCTGGAAGCTATGGGGGAGAGTTTTTCACCTGGAGGTCCTAGAGGCAACAAGCGGGGAGGGGGGAACATCCTAGACTTGGTTCTGGCCAACAGGGAGGATCTGGTGAATGATGTGCAGATTGGGGGAGCTCTGGATGGGAGTGACCATTCCACCCTATGCTTTGAGATCAGGGGAATGGGGATTAGCGGTGGGTCAAGTACAGGAAGTCCACTACGTATGAACTTTCAAAGATGCGAACGTGCATTTGCATGTCCAATCACCTAAGTTAGTTCACGTGTCTGGCATATATTGTCACAATATATGTCTGGCATATATTGTCACATCCATGCTTCCTTTACAAGTGGTTGTGCTTTTGTGTACTTTACTGTACAGTACTGTATAGGGTACAGTAGTACAGTATCTTTATTTCAAGCCCAGGATGTCCAGAAGCAAGCATAAAAGCAGCGGTGATGTAGCTGGTTCTGCTAAGAAGCGCCAGGCGATAACGATGGAAACAAAAGTGAAAATAATTGAGAGAGTGGAGCAAGGCGAAAAGATGATCGATGTCGCTCGTTCTTATAACATGAATCGTTCAACCATCAGCACAATTCTAAAGAACAAGGACAAGATCATGGAACATGTGAAGTCTGCTGTGCCGATGCTGTCGACAATAATATCAAAGAAGCGTGGAAAGGTGATGGAGGAGATGGAGAAGCATCTCAGTGTGTGGATGCAGGATCAGCATCAGCGTCGGGTCCCGCTCAGCCTAATGCTGATTCAAGAGAAAGCTAAAACCCTTTATGAAGACTTGAAGAAGAAACACGGCAAAGAATCAGAGGGCGCATCTTTCCATGCCAGCCATGGCTGGTTTCATCGGTTCAAGGCTAGAGCCAACCTTCACAACATAAAAGTAAGTGGCAAGGCAGCGAGTGCAGATATAGTAGCTGCCCAGGAATTTCCTGAAATGCTTCGAGAAATTATTGATGAAGGTGCTTATTTACCTGAGCAGGTTTTTAATGTGGATGAGACAGAACTGTACTGGAAGAGGATGCCAGACCGAAGCTACATCAGTAAGGAGGAAAAGTTGATGCCAGGCTATAAAGCAGCAAAGGATAGGCTAACTCTGTTGTTTGGTGGCAATGCTTCTGGTGATAAGAAGCTGAAGCCTCTGTTAGTGTATCATTCAGAAAACCCAAGAGCCCTTAAAAACATAACCAAGGGCTCTCTTCCTGTTGTGTGGAGGAGTTACCCCAAAGCGTGGGTTACACAGACCATTTTCCAGGACTGGTTTTTCCACCACTTTATCCCAGAGGTAGAGAAATATTGCTTGGAGAAAGACATCCCATTCAACATTCTGTTGCTGCTTGACCATGCTCCAGGCCACCCCCCATTCATGGATGACTTTCATCCCAACATCAAAGTAGTGCTTCTGCCACCGAATACTACGTCACTCATCCAACCTATGGACCAGGGAGTTATAGCAACTTTCAAGAAATACTATTTACGTCACACTTTTCGTCAGGCAGTACAGGTGAGTGACGAATCGGGAACAACCTTGCAACAATTTTGGAAGGACTATAACATCTACAAGGCCATAAAAAACATTGACTTGGCTTGGCGTGAGGTTACGGCTGTTACCATGAATGGGGTTTGGAAGAACCTTTGCCCGCAGTTTGTTTGTGACTTTCGTGGATTTGACAAGATGGATGAGGAGTCCAAAGAGGTCTTCAGCGACTTAGTGACCCTCAGCAAGAAGCTGGAGCTAGATCTGCAAGAGAATGATTTCATTGAACTCCTTGCAGTGCAACACGAGGAGCTTACTAATGAAGACCTGATGGAGTTGGAAGCCCGGAGAAAGGATGAAGAGAGGCAAGAGGAAGAAGAAGTAACTGAAAAACCTAAGAGATTCACAACGCAGGAAATGGCAAGGGGATTTTCTTTATTCGAGGAGGCACTGTTAGTTTTTGAGGCACAGGACCCGAATGTAGAACGGTACATGAGGGTCGCAGCAGCTGTTCAGAATGCAATCCAGTGCTACCGTGTCATCTACGATGAGAAAAAAAGAGCTAGTACCCAGGCATAGTTTTTCAAGAGGGTAGATAGAATTGAATCTAGCAAGGAACCAGAGCCTGTGCCATCAATGTCAGGCATGAGTGAAATGGCAGCTTGCCCTCCATTTCCTATGGCTGACGATTCTTCAGCTCTGCCATCTCCCACCTCCTCTCCCTCCTCCAGTCAGTAACTCTTCTTGCCTGTTCATTCAATGCCAGTCCCTGTATGCCAGCTGTTGTACTGTACTGTACTACTGTACTTTTCAAAGTACTGTAAGATTAAAAATGTTTTCTTTATTTTTTGTGTCTGTTTGCTTTTTATTGATTATTTACATGAAAAGTATTATAAACCTATTACAGTACAGTCTTGTATAGCTGATTCTGTTAGTTGGGTACCTAGGCTAACTTTGTTGGACTTACGAACAAATTGGACTTACGAATGCCCTCTCAGAATGGAACTTGTTCATATGTAGGGGACTTACTGTACTAGGAGTTTGGACTTCTTGAGGGCCAGCTTCAGTCAAATGAAGGGCAGGCTGGGGGCAGTCTCCTGGGAGAGGGTACTGGAAGGCAAGAGAGTTCAGGAGGAGCGGATGGCTCTAAAAAGGGAGGTCTTGGAGGCGCAAGCCTTAACAATACTGTTGATTAGCAAAGTGGGGAGGTGTAGGAGGGTGCTACTGTGGAAGCAAGGAGAGATGGTAAGAGGGATTAGAAGGAAGAGGAACCTCCATAGGAGATAGGCACTGGGGCAAGTAGACAAAAGGGTTTACAGGAGGTGGCGGCGTGATGCAGAAGGATTCTTTGTACAGTTAAGGCTGATTATGAGCCGGGACTTGTGAAATATGTCAAGAGTAATAAAAAGGGCCTCTACCTTCATGTTAATAGAAAAAGGAAGGGAAGACAGGTGGTGGGACTGCTTAAAAGGGAGGAAATTGATCTGGTAATTTATGTAAGGGAACAGGCACAGATGTTAAATGACTATTTTGCTGCTGTGTTCTCCCCAGAGTGGGTTGGGGGAGATCTACTTGGGGGGCTAGATGAGGTTGGGGTTATGGGGGCACAGATTGCAGTCACCTTCCTAGAAGCTGAGGAACTTCTCAGAGCCCTGGATGTTACAAAGGCACTGGGCACCTGAGGGTAATTTGGGAATTGGCAGGGATGCTCTCATGTCCGTTGGCCTTCATTTTTGAGGCCTCATGGAAAACAGGAGAAGTTCGAGAGGACTGGAGGGTGGCGTCAGTGGTTCCAGTATTCAGAAATGGGAGCAGAGGGGATATGGGGAATTACAGGCCAGTTAGCCTTATGTCCATTCTGGGAAAGATGATGGAAAGGCTCATAATAGGGAAAGCTCTAGAAACCCTAGGTAGGGAAGGGAGGTTGGCAGCTATGCAGCATGGATTCCATAAAAACAGAACCTACCAGACGAACCTTGTGGAATTCTATGATAAGGTCTCAAGGTGGTTAGATGGAGGGGATGCGGTGGATATGGTTAACCTGGATTTCAGCAAAGTCTTTGACAAAGTGTTGCATGATATGCTTTTCAAGAAATTGTAGAGCTTTGGGAAAGATCAATGCACTGTCCGATGAATTAGGACATGGTTAATGGACTGCAAGCAGAGGGTGACTATCAGTGGGGAATCATCAGGGTGGCAGCTGGTGATGAGCGGAGTCTTTCAGGGCTCAATTCTGGGACTGATTCTGTTCAACCTTTTTATCAATGACCTGGAGGAAGGGATAAGCAGTCTGCTGACTAAATTCACAGAAGATACCAAAGTGGAGATGGTGGCTACAACTGAGGAGGAGGTGATCCCAATCCCTAAGGATCTGGACAGGCTGTGGAAGTGGGTGGGGGACAACAGGATGGCGTTCAATGTGGATAAGTGCAAGGTCTTGCACTTGGGGCATAGGAATGGGTGTCATAAGTGCAGGTTAGCTGACAAGTGGCTGGAGAGCAGCACTTGTGAAAGGGACTTCGGGGTGCTGGTTGACTGCAGACTGAACATGAGCCCAGTGTGAGAAGGTAAACACCATCCTTGGACTTATAGCCAGAAGTGTGGCTTCCAGATCTAGGGAGGTGTTGATACTGCTCTACATGACTTTGGTGTGCCCACAACTGGAGTACAGTGTCCACTTCTAGAATCCGCATTACAGGAGAGATATAGCTAGGATAGAATTGGTTCAGCACATGGTCACAAGAATGGTAGCCGGGTTGGGAGGGATGACATATGAGGAGCGATTAGGGAATTGGGTCTTTTCAGCCTGGAGAAGAGGTGACTCCAAGGGGATATTTTAGTTACTTATAGGTATGTGAGGGGATGCCGTCTGGAGGAGGGCCATGATAGTGGCAGGATGGAGAGCAGGATACTTTCCAATGGGGTAAAGCTCAAAGAACCAGGCTTTAGGTTGGATGTCAGGTAGTACTTCCCTCATCAGTGAGGGTGTTCAAGAAAAGATTGGACAACCACATGTTGGGGATTATATGAATGGAGCCACTTGGAGCTGGGTGTCAAACTACATGGCTCAGGAGGCCTCTTCTAACTCTATTTGTTTATATGTTTCTATTACATTTATATTGTGCCTTCTTGCCTGGAAAGAATCCACAAATCCAGAACAGGAATTGCCCCCTCCATCTTGTCCTTCTTACAAACATATATATCCCACAACTGCAAGTTCATAGCAGTAATTTTTCCAAAACTGGATTCTTAGGTAACAACATGACAAAGTTCACACATCACAGCAAAGAGCCCTGCAGTCTCTGTGGCTCACAGGTTTTTGCCTGGACCTAATGATCTGAAGGTTGCATGGTTTCTAGTGTTTCCCACCCCACTCTCTTGCCCCACCCCAGCAGCCCTCATGAGCAAAATCCACTTCTATGTGGCATTGTTCCCTATTGGCTTCAGCTGCCTCTTCTTGATTGGTCTGCTGAGGTTTTGAGATGGGTTCTCCTCCCAAGTGTACCCCCATCTTGGCAACACTTCCTAGCCACGCCAGCCCCTAAAGGGTTTTCTGTGAAATTAAAATAAACCCTTTTGCCATGATTCCTTCCTCCTTCCTCTGTGTATTCACCCACCTTTCCCCTGTTTCATAGCATAAACAGGATGATGGGTGCATCACTCAGCCAATAGGAACAAAGCAAGTGATGATGTGTTTTGCTAGAGATCAGATGCCTAGAGTGACCCTTTTCTGTTGGCACTCTTTCTATGGGACTCTATGGTATTTCTTCACTACCAGTGGTAAAATGGAGCTTGCAGGTCCAGATGTCACAAAAAAATCATGGTGAGGCATGGAAACTTTTCAGAAAACTGTTGTTTCTCTCTGTGGTTTCTGGAAACTGAATGCATCACACTGAAACATCATGATTGGCTTCTGACAACATGACAGCCCAACAAAAAATCACCATGACTTCTCATGACATGTGAACTCAGCCAAGGTGTTAACACCTGTTCACTTAAGGTGAGTTCTCAATGACCCTAAGCAGACCCAGCTCTCAAAATTTGTTAATGAAACTGGGTGGTCCAAAACTTTCTAGACATCTGTATATCAAGTTGTTTAGTGTTTATACAGGTGTTTTTGCTCATCAATAAGCAAAAGCTTAATGACACTTTTTATTTTGAATATTAGAGGCCCACTCCTTTTCACTGTCCCCCTCCAAAATTATTTGACCTATGCAATAAGGCATTGAATTGGCATTCCATCTGTAGATATTATCCAGCTCACCTTGCAAATTAATTTGGGTTGCTGGATGCCCAGAATTCATTGTCAACCAGTTTGTGTCTGTGTCCCTTTAATGCAATCACTATTTTTAATTATTCATCCCTCATCAGTCTTTTAATTGTTTTCTGAAAAAGTTTTTGGCTGACAAGCAGGATAACAATACTTTAAATAAATATAAATGAAATAGACTTTCAGTGGTTGGTCACTTTGCATTTCATAGAAAACCACCTTGCTTTGGAAGATCAGGGCTAGTGATTTTTCAGTAATCTGCCTAGCAATTCCAGTGAAGCTAAATCAGGTGTTCTCTTAAAACCTGTGACAACTTGACCTCCCTCTCTTACTTGGTTCTCTTAATCAGGGTTTCCAGGTATTATAATAGAGGTGGGACCTAAAGAGGAGCAATTGAATCCAAATTCCCAAGCACCTGAGGACAGCATAACTGCCATCAGTATCCAATCAGGTAAGGGTTTGTGTAACTCATGGTCCACAGTCCATAAATTTTGAATTAATTGGATTGCTGTTTACAGCAATTCTAGTAACAGAGAGCTTTCATGATATTTTGAGGCCGCAATGATTAAGAACATAAGACTGGCCCTAGATCAGACCCATGGCTTATCCAGTCCAGCATTCTGCTTACAGAGTGGCTAACCAGCTCCCCGGGAAAACGTGAAGCAGGAGCAAGTGCAGCAACAACTCCAACCCCTGTTCCTCAGCATTCACAGCCATACTCCCACCAATACTGCGGGAAGCAGAGAGCCATTAGGACTAGCAGCCCCGTGTAAAGGTTTCATGTTGTTGCTCTTCAGTATGGCTGCTTAGAAACACCTCCTATCAATCCCATTTCAACAACTCAATCACAACCTGTTGTTGTTGTTGTTAGTCGCAAAGTCGTATCTGACCCATCGCGACCCCATGGACAACATTCCTCCAGGCCCTCCTGTCCTCCACCATCCCCCGGAGTCCACTCAAGCTCACATCAACCGCCTCAGTGACTCCATCTAGCCACCTCATCCTCTGCCGTCCCCTTCTTCTTTTGCCATCTATTGTTCCCAGCATTAGGCTCTTCTCCAGGGAGTCTTTCCTTCTCATTAGGTGGCCAAAGTATTTGAGTTTCATCTTCAGGATCTGGCCTTCTAAAGAGCAGTCAGGGTTGATCTCCTCTAGGACGACCGGTTTGATTGCCTTGCTGCCCAGGGGACTCGGAGAAGCCTTCTCCAGCACCACAATTCAAAGGCCTCAATCCTTTTGCGCTCAGCCTTCCTTATTGTCCAGCTTTCACAGCCATACATTGCAACTGGGAAAACCATAGCCTTGACTATACTAACTTGACTAACAGCTTGGGAACTGGTTATCTAAAGGAACGCCTGCGTCCATATATGCCCTCCTGTCCCTTACTATCGGCAGCAGATGCCCTTCTCCGGGAGCCCTCCATGAGGAAAATAAGGAGGGTAAGTACCCAGAGGAGGGCTTTCTCTGCGGTGGCGCCCCACCTATGGAATGCGCTCCCAAGAGAGGTCTGCCTGGCGCCATCATTATTTGCTTTTTGGCGCCAGGCGAAGACCTTTTTATTCAAAAGTTATTTTAATTGTTAAGTTGTTATTATTGTATTTATATTTTAGTTCATAACCGAGATGGGCCAGTTTTAAATGGATTTTTATTGTATTTTATTAGATGTTGTGAGCTGCCCTGATGCTTTGTTGCAATGGGGGTGGCATAGAAATTTTTTAAATAAATAAATAAATATACACACTTTTGTTGGCAGGGTGATGTCTCTGCTTTTTATTTGCTGTCTAGATTTGCCATAGCTTTCCTCCTCAGGAGCAAGTGTCTTTTAATTTCTTGGCTGCAGTCACTGTCAGTGGTGACCTTGGAGCCCAGGAAAATAAAATTTGTCACTACCTCCATTTCTTCTCCATCTATTTGCCAGGAAGTGAGAGGACCAGATGCCATGATCTTAGTTTTCTTAATGTTGAGTTTCAAGCCAACTTTTGCGCTCTCCTCCTTCACACGCACCAAGAGGCTCTTTAGTTCCTCTTCACTTTCTGCATTGAGAGTGGTATCATCTGCATATCTGAGGTTGTTGATATTTCTCCCAGCAATCTTGATTCCAACTGGTGATTCATCTAGCCCTGCCTTTCTCATGATGTGCTCTGCATATAAGTAAAATAGGCAGGGTGACAGTATACAGCCTTGCCGAACTCCTTTCTCAGTTTTGAACCAATCAGTGGTTCCGTGTCCAGTTCTCACTGTTGCTTCTTGACCCACATATAGGTTTCTCAAGAGACAAATAAGATGGTCAGGTACTCCCATCTCTTTAAGAACTTGCCACAATTTATTGTGGTCCACACAATCAAAGGCTTTAGCGTAGTCAATGAAGCAGAAGTAGATGTTTTTCTGGAACTCCCTAGCTTTCTCCATGATCCAGCGTATGTTTGCAATTTGATCTCTAGTTCCTGTCCCTCTTCGAAATCCTGCCTGTACTTCTGGTAGTTCTCAGTCCACATACTGCTGGAGCCTAGCTTGTAGGATTTTGAGCATCACTTTGCTAGCATGTGAAATGAGTGCAATGGTGCGGTAGTTTGAACATTCTTTGGCATTGCCCTTCTTTGGGATCAGAATGTAAACTGACCTTTTCCAATCCTGTGGCCACTGTTGAGTTTTCCAAATTTGCTGGCATACTGAGTGTAGCACTTTTATTGCATCGTCTTTTAAGATTTTGAATAGCTCAGCTGGAATATTGTCACCTCCACTAGCTTTGTTGTTGCTCAGACTTCCTAAGGCCCATTTGACTTCACATTCCAGGATGTCTGGCTCGAGCTCAGTGACTACCCCATCGTAGTTATCAGGGACGTTAAGCTCTTTCTTGTATAGTTCTTCTGTGTAATCTTGCCACCTTTTCTTGATCTCTTCTGCCTCTGTTAGGTCCCTGCCATTTTGGTCCTTTATCATGCCCAACTTTGCATGAAATGTTCCCTTCATATCTCCAATTTTCTTGAAGAGATCTCCGGTCCTCCCTATTCTATTGTTTCCTTCTGTTTCTTTGCACTGTTCATTTAAGAAGGCATTCTTATCTCTTCTAGCTATTCTCTGGAATTCTGCATTCAATTGGGTGTATCTTTCTCTTTCTCCCTTGCCTTTCGCTTCCCTTCTTTCCTCAGCTATTTGTAAAGCTTCCTCAGTCAGCCATTTTGCTTTCTTGCATTTCTTTTTCTTTGGGATGGTTTTAGTTGCTACCTCTTGTACAATGTTGTGAACCTGCATCCATAGTTCTTCAGGCACTCTGTCTATCAGATCTAATTCCTTAAATCTATTTGTCACCTCTACTGTATATTCATCAGGGATATGATTTAGGTCATACCTGAGTGGCCTAGTGCTTCTCCCTACTTTCTGCAATTTAAGCCTAAATTTTGCAACGAGAAGCTCATGATCTGAGCCACAGTCAGCTCCTGGTCTAGTTTTTACTGACTGTATAGAGCTTCTCCATCTTTGGCTGCAGAGCACATAGTCAATCTGATTTCTGTGTTGACCGTCTGGTGATGTCCATGTGTAGAGTCATCTCTTGGGTTGTTGGAAGAGAGTGCTTGCTATGACCATCGTATTCTCTTGACAAAATTCTACCAGCCTGTGCCCTGCTTCATTTTGTACTCCAAGGCCAAACTTGCCTGTTATTCTGGTTATCTTTTGGCTTCCTACTTTAGCATTCCAGTCCCCCAGGATGATAAGGACAGCATTTTTTGGTGTTAATTCTAGAAGATGTTGTACGCCTTCATAGAACTGGTCAATTTCAGCCTCTTCAGCACCAGTGGTTGGGGCATAGACTTGGACTATTGTGATGCTGAATGGTTTGCCTTGGATTCGAACTGAGATCATTCTGTCATTTTGGAGATTGTATCCCAGTACTGCTTTTCCTACTCTTTTATTGACTATGAAGGCTACTCCATTTCTTCTGAGGGATTCTTGCCCGCAGTAGTATACCTGATGGTCATCTGAATTAAATTCTCCCATTCCTGTCCATTTTAGTTCACTGATTCCTAAGATGTCGATGTTCAGTCTTGTCATCTCTTGTTTGACCACATCCAGCTTGCCTTGATTCATGAATCTTACATTCCAGGTTCCTATGGAGTATAGATCTTTGCAGCATCGGACTTTCCTTTCACCACCAGATACGTTCTCAACTGAGTGTCCTTTCGGCTTTGACCCAGTCACTTCATTCTTTCTGGCGCTACTAGTACTAGCCCTCTGCTCTTCCCCAATAGCATATTGGACACCTTCCAACCTGAGGGGCTCATCTTCCAGTGTCATGTCTTTTTGCCTTTTGGTACTGTCCATGGGGTTTTCATGGCAAAGATACTGGAGTGGGTTGCCATTTCCTTCTCCAGTGGATCACGTTTTGTCAGAGCTCTCTGCTATGACCTGTCCGTCTTGGGTGGCCCTGCATGGCATAGCTCATAGCTTCATTGACCCACGCAAGCCCCTTCTCCACGACAAGGCAGTGATCCATGAAGGAACAGTCACAACCTACTGCTTGCCAGCTTGCTAAGGAAACAAATTAGTTTGTAGTATGTCCCCCCACCACCCAACACACACACACACACTTCCCAAAAGGTTTGCAGTGCAATTCCATGCATGTCCACTGAGAAGTAACTCCCGTTGAAGTAACTCCCATTGATTTCAGTGGAGCTTTTTCCAGGTAAGAGACTGCAGCCTAAAATGTTTGTTGTGATGGAGGCTTTCCTGGTTGCAAACAGCCCTTGTTGGAGGCATGACGCGGTCCCCTTCTTAGCTTCCTAGCCCACCGTTTGCATCATTTTCATGACACCAGATATAAATGCATGATGTGAGAGGTGCCTTCCCCACCGTTTCTTCCCTGTGCAAGGGAACCTTCTACTTGCTTAATTTCCGGAGCTTGCTTTTGCACAAGAGCAGAAAAATGGTGACCAACCTACTGCTCTTTCCTCAGCTCACACACTCTCTCTTCACAGCTCATACACTGCTTGGACCTGTACACAAATGCCCATGGTGGAGCTCCTATGCTTTTCCAGGCTGCATCACCAGGAGGCGGGAAACAGCTGAAGCTGTTCCCAGCATATATTTAAGTGATGGGAAAAGCTGCACTCATTCATTTTGTCTAGGTTTGAAGCTTTGGAAAGCACAGGGACATTGCCAGGAAAAAAGCGCGCAATCTCAGTCATGTGAAGTTACCGTATTTTTTGCTCTATAAGACTCACTTTTTCCCTCTTCAAAAGTAAGGGGAAATGTCTGTGCGTCTTATAGAGCGAATATGTGTGTGCAGTAAGTCTGTCAGATGTGCAGCCCATGGGGAAGGGATGGGGAATGTGCCTGTGATTATGTGCCCATTTGATTCAGAATATTTTTTTCTTGTTTTCCTCCTCTAAAATCTAGGTGCGTCTTATGGTCAGGCGCGTCTTATAGAGCGAAAAATACGGTAATTTCTAGCGCTATTTTTCTGATGCTTTCTCCTTTCAGTTCCAATATCTCTGCCAAGCCTTGTTTCTACACATTCTTGATGGCATTTATTTAAGTTATGTATTAGCAGCACGTATAAAGGAGTGTTCCCCGAGCAGTTTATGAACAATAAACAGGCATACCTCATTTTATTGCACTTTATTACGCTTTGCAGATATTGCATTTTTTTACATATTGAAAGTTTGTGGCAACCCTGCGTCGAGCAAGTGTATCGGTGCCATTTTTCAAACAGCATTTGCTCATTTTGTGTCTCTGTGCCACGTGTTGGTAATTCTCACATTTCAAACCTTTTTCATTTTTATATTTGCTATGGTGATCTGTGATCAGTGATCTTTGATGGTACTATTGTAATTGTTTTGGGGTGCCACAAACAGCGCCCATATCAGACAGCAAACTTAATTGATAAATATTGTGTGTTTTCTGAGTACTCCACTGACTGGCCATCCCCCCCCCCCCCGCCCCTGTCTGTTTCCCTCTCCTGGGGCTTCCCTATTCCCTGAAACACAGCAATATTGAAATTAGGCCTGTTAATAACCCTACGATGGCCTCTGTTCAAGTGAAAGGAAAAGACATACATCTCTCACTTTAAATCAAAAACTAGAAATGATTAAGCTTAGTGAGGAAGGCATGTCGAAAGCTGAGATAGGTTTCTTGAGCCAAACTGTTAGCCAAGTTGTGAATGCAAAGGAAAAGTTCTTGAAGGAAGTTCAAAGTGCTCCTCCAGTGAACACACAAATGATAAGAAAGCGAAACAGCCTTATTGCTGATATGGAGAAAGTTTTAATGGTCTGGATAGATCAGCAGTCAGCAACCTTTAGCCCTCAAAGAACCTTTTGGACCCATTTCCCACACAAAAGAAAACACTGGGAGCCGCAAAACCCTTTTGACATCTGAAATGAATATAACACTGCATATCATTTTTTACCTTAATGCTATGTTTATCTTCATTATGATTTAGCTTGTTCAGCACTTGTTCAGTCACTAAAAACTGTTATTTTTAATCTTACATTATAAACTAGTAGGATGCCTTTCATATATTTTGAATAGGAGAACAGCTTCCTGCAGAGTCAAAGTCAGTGCTAAAGGGCTGCATGCATTAAACAGCAAACCCCATAAGTTCATCAGCAGTAAAAGCAAACAAATCTACCCACTTATCATTAAACGTTTGGTTTTATTCAGAAACTTTCTTCGATTTACCCATGGTTGGCCTGGGGGGAGGGGGGAGCCGCAGATATAGGTGTGTTTAGTGACTGATTAGCAGATAAACAGTCAAGTGCTGTGAATTGTGACAGGTCCCAAGCGCAGGGGCCTTTTAACATTCAGAGGAAGGAGAGTACATTTGGACAAAGAGAATCTTTTCAGCAGCTTCATGTAACAGGAGAGCCTGCAGAAAGCAGGAAGCTTGCTCCACTCTTTCCCTGCACAATAGCAGAGGAATGTAGCAATTTACTTAACCCGCTTGTGCTAGCCAGCCTTCCTGAGTGGATGTCTCATCATTACCTATTAATATTTTGTAACTCGGAGCCTCCTCGCGCAGATCGGCGGCTGTGCCGACGCGTGTTTTGAGCAACGGAGCTGCAGCAGAGGGATTCAAGAGCCACATGCAGCTCCAAAGCCGCGGGTTGCGGACCCCTGGGATAGATGATCAAACCAGCCACAACATTCCTTTAAGCCAAAGCCTAATCCAGAGCAAGGCTCTAACACTCTTCAATTCTATGAAGGCTGAGAGAGCTGAGGAAGCTGCAGAAGAAAAGTTTAAAGCTAGCAGAGGTTGGTTCATGAGGTTTAAGGAAAGAAGCCGTCCTTTCGGAAGTGCAAGCGGAAGCAGCAAGTGCTGATATGGAAGCTGCAGCACGTTATCCAGAAGATCTAGCTAAGATAATTAATGAAGGTGGCTACAATAAAAATCAGATTTTCAGTGTGGATGAAACCACCTTATATTGGAAGAAGATGCCATCTAGGACTTTCATAGCTAGAGAGGAGAAGTCAATGCCTGGCTTTAAAGCTTCAAAGGACAGGCTGACTCTCTTGTTATGAGCTAATGCAGCTGGTGACTTTAAGTTGAAGCCAATGCTCATTTACCATTCCGAAAATCCTTGGGCCCTTAAGAATTATGTTAAATCTACTTTGCCTGTGCTCTATAAATGGAACAACAAAGCCTGGATGACAGCACATTTGTTTACAGCATGGTTTACTGAATATTTTATTCAGTAATAATGAAGACCTACTGCTGGGAAAAAAGATGCCTTTCAAAATATTACTGCTTATTGACAGTGCACCTGGTCACCCAAGAGCTCTGATGGAGATGCACAATGAAATCAATGTTGTGTTCATGCCTGCTAACACAACAACCATTGTGCTAATGGATCAAGGAGTAATTTCTACTTTCAAGTCTTATTATTTAAGAAATATATTTCGTAAGGCTGTGGTTGTCATAGATCGTGATTCCTCTGGTGAATCTAGGCAAAGTAAGTTGAAAACCTTCTGGAAAGGGTTCACTATTCTAGATGCCATTAAGAACATTCATGATTCATGGGAGGAGGTCAAAATATCAGCATTAACAGGAGTTTGGAAGAAATTGAGGGGTTCAAGGCTTCAGTGGAGGAAGTCACTGCAGATGTGGTAGAAATAGCAAGAAAATTAGAATTACAAGTGGAACCTGCAGATGTGACTGAATTGCTACAATCTCATGATAAAAGTTTAACAAATGAGGAGTTGCTTCTTCTGGATGAGCAAAGCAAGTGGTTTCCTCAGATGGAAACTACTCCTGCTGAAGGTGATGTGAAGACTTTTGAAATGACAACAAAGAATTCAGAATATTACATAAACTTAGTTGATAAAGCCACGGCAGGGTTTGAGAGGATTGACTCCAATTTTGAGAGAAGTTCTACTGGGGGCAGAATGCTCTCAAACTGCATCACATAGCTACCAAGAAACCTTTCATAAAATGAAGAGTCATTCAAGGTGGCAAACTTCGCTGTTGTCTTATTTTAAGAAGTTGCCACAGCCACCCCATCCTTCATCAACCACCACCTTGATTGGTCAGTGGCAAGACCCTCCATCAGCAAAAAGATTACGATTTGCTGAAGGTTCGGATGATGGTTAGCATTTTTACAATAAAGTATTTTCAAATTAAGGTATGTATATTGCTTTGTTTTAGACTTCATGCTATTGCACATTTAATAGAATAGAGTGCAAACAGAACTTTTATATGCACTGGGAAACCAAAAAAATTGCTTTATTGCAGTGGTCAAACCTGCAATATCTCTGAGGTATGCCTGTACTATTAAGACAGTGGCCACTGCAGGGCGAATATGGCATGTTGGCCAGCGTGCTGGACTAGCAACCTGGGGAAAAAACTTGAACAGAGCTCAAAGTGGTTCACAAGCCCTTGCAGCTGATAAAGCTCTGGCACAACAAGATTAAATCGTCTAGCTCCCATTAGGAGTCTTGCTTCTGTATTTTGGACTAGTGTGTTTTTCCAGTCCATTTTCAAAGGCACATACAGGGTATTATCCCAATCCAAATGGGAATTTGCAGAGGATGGGGTGACTGGAGCAAGATTGATCAGTAATGACTCCTAGCCCGTGCTGCCCAGTGGCCCTGTTTACTGCCCACCCCGCTGCCCACCCTGAGTCCTGCATCAGCTTTTCTTACAGTCCCCTCAGAAGAAACTTCCTGGGAAGAATCCCTGGAGAGAGTTTTTATTTTTCAGCACTGGGAATGTGTGTGAATGCCTCAGCCAAAGTGTGTCAGATACTTGAACTGCTGTTACCACCAGTGCAAAAACATTTTCACAATACAGTGTAAATTTCAATGAAAGTGTTGATTGCAGCCTCTTTATCACTTCAAGCAATCCTCCATAGAAGAGAAGAGCTGTTCCCTCAGGTTCTTCCTGAATGTGGTACAAAACCAGCTTATTCTCTCTGGATCTGTTATTGTTTCTTATATCTCTTCCCATAGCCCAGAGGGCTCTCTGGACACTTTACAATACAGTAAAATCAACAGTATATCAGTAAAACTAGTGATAATACAATTTAAAACCATTTAAAATGGTACAAAAATCTGGCAGTTAACTGCAAAAAGAGATAAAAGCAAGGTATGGAGCAAATTGGAAATAAAAGCAATGTTAAAAACCAATTCAGGTACAATAACACCTGGAAAATAAAAAGATATTTGCCTGGTGCCAAAAAGAGAGCAGTGATGGTACCAGGAGAACTTCCCTGGGAAGCGGATTTCACAGGTTGGGTGCAACCAAAGAGAAGGCCCTCCTCCTAACCATCAGTATCCTCACGTCTTTGGGGGTCAGCTCTCAGAGAAGGATGCCTCCTCTCTTACCTTCTCTTTTGTGAAAGCATCAGGTGGGCCAGTGTGGTGAAGTCCTATCAGCCTGGGTTGGGGTGTCCAAATGGATGATTTTGAGCCAGTGGCTGTTGGTAGGCACCTTTACTCCCTACAGGGTTGTTCTGAGGATAAAATGGGTGTTGAGAGAAGCATCCACTTGGGGAAGTCATGATAAAACCACAGTAAGGACACTGCCTTATGCTGAGCCAGACCATGAGTCCATCCAGCCCAGTACTGCCAGCACTGACTGGCAGCTGCTCTCCGGGGTTTCAGGGGGGAATTTTTCCTAGCTCCACCTCAAAATGTCAGAGTGTGAGCCTAGGACCTTCTATAGGCCAAGCTTGTGCCCTTCCACTGAGCCACAGCCCATCCCCACAGCCTAAGCCAGCCTTGCCCAAACTGAACCCATCTAGGTGTGTTGGACTACAACCCCAGTCTTCTGCAGCTAGCACAGAGGGTGCCATGTGAGTGAAGGGTGGCCTGAGCGAAGCAAATGTGAAGAGGGCAACCCAATGGAACATTAAGCAAGGCGTGACCTGCAAATTTAGCCTTGGGTAATTTCGCTTGTAGGCAGCCCCTCTCAGAGTAGGCCCTTAGGAATGCATGTGGGGCTTCGTCACCCCCACAGACCAGGGTGATGCAGACCCAACCCTGACTGACAACCGGTTCACTTCCCCAGAAGTCATGTTGGAGTCCTTACAGGTTTCCTCAAAATGGTTCCAGATTAGATGGACAATCTGAAAGAGAAGAATGGGTGCAGACTACCAGGCATTCCTTTGTTGACTTTGGAATTCCTTGTATCATAAATGTTTCTCTCTTTGAATAGACACAGGGTGCATAGAAGAGCATGAGGATCTTCAGCCAGAAAATACTAATTCAGTGGTGATTAAGAAGATATCCTTAGGAATTATCCAAACTGGCATCTTCCAGTATCAAGATGTCTCCAAAATCCAAGGTGGGGTACAGAGGCACCAAAGAAATGTCTCTGGGGAGAGAACAGGAAAGGCTTTAGCCTGTGGAGGAGGCAATATGAATGAGACCAAAATCCAAAACCAAGTTCACACATCTGGGAGAACTCATCCTAAAGCAGAGAAACATAGGAAACAGTTAGACTATGAGAACAGAATGGACCAGAGATACGGTCTGACTTCCTATAGCAAAGGCCCTAAAGGAGGAAAAATACATATTTGCTCAGCCTGTGGTAAAAGCTTCCCATGGAAAAGTAACCTGACTATCCATGAAAGGATCCACACTGGAGAGAGACCATATACATGCTCCATCTGTGGAAAAAGCTTCAGTAAAAGATCATATTGTGCTGTGCACGAGCGGATGCATATGCAAGAAAAAGCATACACTTGTTCGATTTGTTCTAAAAACTTTTCACATAAAGTCAGCCTTATTAGACATGAACAAGTCCATACAGGAGAGACACCGTATAAATGCTCTGCCTGTGGAAAGGGTTTCAGTCAGAGGAGTAATCTTATTTCACATGAGAGAATCCACACAGAAGAGAGGCCATATCCATGCCTCTTCTGTGGCAAAAGTTTCAAGCGAAGATCAAACCTCAACTGTCACAAAATCACCCATACACAAATAAAAACAAATGTTTGCTCTGTCTGTGGTAAAAGCTTTGGTCACAAATCAAACCTTGTTAACCACGAAAGAACCCATACAGGAGAAAAACCATACCCATGCCCAGTCTGTGGTAAAAGCTTTTCTGACAAAACACATCTTATTAAGCATGGAAGGACACACACTGGGGAGAAGCCATATATGTGCTCAATCTGTGGGAATAGCTTCAGCCACAAAGCAAACCTTATTAGCCATGAAAGGAACCACACAGGAGAAAAACCATACGAATGCACAGTCTGTGGGAAATGTTTTACAGACAGAGCATACCTTCTTAAGCATCAGAGAACCCATTTGGGAGAGAAACCATATACATGTTCTGTCTGTGGGAAGAGCTTTAGTCGTAAGGATTACCTTATTAGGCACAAAATAATTCACACAGGTGAGAAACCATACATGTGCTCTGTCTGTGGGAAGAGCTTCATGTGGAGAAGTTACCTCTCTATCCATGAAAGAATCCACACAGGAGAGAAGCCATATACATGCTCGTTCTGTGGTAAAAGCTTCAGTGAAAAATCCTACCTTATTGTGCATGAACAAATGCACACACAGGAAAAAACATATACATGTTTGGTCTGCCATAAAAATTTTGTTCATAAAGTAAGCCTTATTAGACATCAACAGGTACATTCAGGAGAGACACCACATAAATGTTCAGTCTGTGGGAAAAGCTTCAGTCAAAAATGTAGCCTTATTTCACACAAAAGAATTCACACGGAAGACAGACCTTACATGTGTTCCTTTTGTGGTAAAAGCTTCAAACGAAGATCAAACTTCACCAGCCATGAAAGAATCCATACAGGAGAAACCCCCTATATGTGCTCAAGTTGTGGTAAAACTGTCAGTTGTAAAGGCCACCTTCTCGGACATGAGAGAGCCCATACTGGGGAGAAACCGTATTCATGTTCAGTTTGTGGGAAAAGCTTTGGTAATAAAGCACAGGTGGTCATTCATGAAAGTATCCATACAGGAAAAAAACCATATACTTGTTCTGTCTGTGGGAAAAAATTCAAGCACCAAGCAAATTATACTGAGCATCAGAAAATCCATACAGAGGAAAAACCATACATATGCTTAGCCTGTGATCGGAGTTTTAGCTGTAAGGAATACATGATTATTCATGAGAGAATCCACACAGGTGAGAAACCATATTCATGCTCAGTTTGTGGGAAAAGATTCAAGCACAAATTGAGCCTTACTACACATGAGGGAAGCCACTCTGACAAAATTCAGCACTCAAGCACCGAATGTGGAGAAACGTTTGGAAGTAATGCATGCCTGAGGAAACATGAGAAAATTCATGTGGGCTAAAGAATTGTATTGAGCTGTGCTGTAAATCCCAGGCCTTGGTCTCTGCCTCTGAAAGTACAGGCCTTGCTTAGCAGGGTAAAGTGCTGCCCCATAGTACCTTGTTTAGCTTGTTAGGTAATGTTTTCTAAAGGCCCTGAGAGAGATGGCTGAAGGATGGGCACACAACTGTCCTCTGTTTTGAGAGAGTGCGCCTTATTGCTAACGAGCTTATGCTTTGCTGGATGCATTGTTTAATTAGCTGGTGATACTGCATCCTATCATTTTGCACACAAAGTGGGAGCAAGACTCTGAAGTTATGAGAATCTTGACTGGCACTGATGGAAGACTTCAGATGTTATGCATAGTGGCCTGCTAATGAGGATGGAAAACTTAGTATGTTAACATCTTGGGTCTGGGAATGAAGGTAACAGACGTTTTCCCCATGTATGTCATAGACACTTGTGTAGCAGCCATCCCTTTCCCCCGCTTTTTCACAGTTAACCTATATAAGCTGGCCTTTTTTGTGTGGGTGTTGTTTGGACTGATACTTCTGAGGTGGCTCGTTGACCGTCCCTTCTAGCTGTGATTGAAGTCTGCCTTGCAGGCTAGTCCACACAAAGCAGTTAAGTGACTTGCAACTACATTCTTTGAAAAGCTCGCTAGTAATTTGCCTGTTACAACAATAGTATCTTGGTAAGCAAACCTGAAACTAGTTTATCTATTCCTTGGGATTGCTCAAACCTTTAGCCCATGGCTGGGGCAACACAAGAATGCACTGAGAGGAATATTCCTATACCTGCTCTTTCTGAAGTAAAAACTTGAGTGGGTAGAAGACTGTTCAGATGGGAAAAATTCTGTTCAGGAGATAAGTCATATCAATAAAACATGCGTGAAATTCAAGCCTATAAGTTCATAAAACATCCTTTTATTAAGACAAACTAGGATAAAAGTGCTCAAGCTGAGAAAAATATCAATTGCAGCCTGACGCTTTGGCAACATTGGAGCACTTGCTGGAAAGGGAAATTAATAGATTAGCAATCAGAGCTCAGTACCTCATGATACATTTCAGAAGGAGCATCTTACCACATCTTTTAAGCATCACAAGGACAGGGAGAAGAAATCACAGGACAAGAAGAAAAAGCATAATTTCTAATGACCCAAAAATCCATACCAGCAACAAATAATGCATCTCATATTTAATGATTTATCAATTTGTCTCTCTCTCCCAATGATGCATGTACAGTGCTATTGTGCACAAGAGTTTAAACTTTCCTTGGACGTCAACTGTCTAGAGTTCATTTCACTCTAACAAACCCTAATTTGACCTATTCTAATGTCACATCTTCTTCGAATACTGTCGTCATTTAAATCCCCAATTGTTTTCTTCTTATGTGATCATATTGCATTCTGTTGTGAGATGAAATAAATTTTTACTTCAGCTGCAAATGTCTAAGAATATTGTATGTAACTTATTAAATAAAGCACATGAGAAACTTACATACTGTTGTCCAGGCAATATGAGACCTATGCATGATTGTCTTTCATCTATGGCAGTGAATGCACTGGAACGGATTCTAATTTTTCATCCTCAGTGCAATGAGTGTGAGAGTTAGCTTGGTTCCTTTACAGGTATTTTCCACAGAGTAGTTTTTGTTTTTTGTTTTGACCTTCCTATATGTTGTATTACACAACTGCATAATGACACTGTGGTAGAACAGAATTGTGGAAATACAAGTGTGTAGAGTAACTTTACATGCCAGCCACGTAACAGCTCATTTTCCTTGCTTTAACCAAAACACAGAAATGCTTGGAAAGCACTATATTTATTTTCAAATATGCAGGCTGAGTATAAATGGAGGCAGACACAGTAGCTAGATAGATTAACAGCCTAGTCCTCCTCATGCTGGGGGCAGATTTTAAGAGGATGACTCTTCCCTCCTTGAGAAGCCCCAGGCAGTGTTCTTGGACCAGGGTGCCGATTTCATGCTGGCAGCAACAGGGTCAGAAAGTGCTGCAATGTTTTACATATCCTCTCTTTTCGTGCGGTACACACACGATGCTGAGTAAACAGTGAATCCTGGAAGTTGCAGCAAAGCATGATGGGTCAACACCTTCACCTCTTTTATATCTATATTTATATATTTTTACTTTTAGACTATGAGATGGGCCAGTTTTAGATTGTGTATTGTTTTATATTGTATCATTTTTTTATATGTTGTTAGCCGCCCCGAGGCTTGCTTGCAAGGGGCGGCATATAAATTTGTAAAATAAATAAATACATACATACATACATACATAAATATCTGCTATCGCTGCTTGAACTCTTGGCAACTCTCCTCTTTGGGCTATGGCCCAGAGAGAGCTCCAGACACACTTTCATAAATTCATAGGGTAATAGGGTTGAAAGGGGCCAAGAAGGCCATTGGGTCAACCCCCCCCCCCACTGGTGTAGGATGCCATGTCACACCAGATGACTGTCCAGTTCCACCTTTAGTCTCCAAGGTGGGAGAGCCCACAACCTCTCTTGGCAACTGGTTCCACTATCGTACCGCTCTGACAGCCAGGAAACTTTTCCTGATGTCCAGCCTGAATCTGGTACGCTGCGGTTTGTTTCATGTCCTACACTCAGGGATGAGTGGGAAGAGGTCTTTTCCTTCCTCTTTGTGACGGCCTTTGAGGTGCTTGTAGAGCACCATCATGTCCCGTCGTTTTCCCTTTGAGGCTAAAGATGCCCAGTTCTTTCCATTTCTCCTCACAGGGCTTAGTTTCCTGACCCTGGAGCATCTTTGTTGCCCTCCTCTAAACCCATTCTAGTTTTTCAGCATCTTTTTAAAACCTGGGTGCCCAGAACTGAACACCATGTTCCATAATTTGGGCTGAGGCAATTTCCAGTATCTGTGTGAAGCATTTCACAGATCTAGTGACTTGTGATTGCAGGCACAATGTCTGCCAAGTCTGCTTGTTGCTGGGAGGAGTTAACCGCAGAGCCAGCTTGTCCTGTGTTTGGAGGCGCCAACCTGGCACCGAGAGGATTGAGTGGATGAAAGGACAGGGTCAGAGGGTTAACCAGAGAAAGCCCAAGGGTGAGCTGGGTGCAGGAATAGGCCAAGACATCTCATTGCCTGAAAGACAAAATGGCAGCCACTTCGGGTACGGAAGCTGAGTGTGCCGATCGCCGACTCTTGCTTCAATGCTGGCTGCTCCTGCTGC
Organism: Varanus salvator macromaculatus; assembly: GCA_023646645.1. NCBI lineage: Eukaryota > Metazoa > Chordata > Lepidosauria > Squamata > Varanidae > Varanus > Varanus salvator. The sequence goes on from JAIXND010000685.1 coordinate 6,865,850, forward strand.
ACCAGAGCAGACTAAGCAGCTCTGAGACGTGTTGCCACAAATAGCGCTGCCCTGCCTTCTGAGGCTGTTGGCCCACTCATATTATGGCAGGGCTGGCCCGAGGAGGGTGGCAGCCCATCTCAGGGACAAGCAGGTGGGGGCGGTTTCAGGAACGAAGGAAGATGGAGAGAACGGAAAAAGCATCGATTGCCGCATTTTTATAGCATTCTCTAGAGGGCGCTCCAGTCTAAAAATTGAGCTAAAAGGACCTGGAATCACTGTAAACCTGAAAACGAAAGCAAAGTTATAAGCGCCAGAGAAAGAAAGAAGAAAGATTTCCATATGTTAGCTGAGGTGTATTGATGCAAATTTAGTAATTTAGGGTGAAATGCCATACCACCTTAGATTTAAACGGCTACAGGTCCCCGACCAGGGGCTGATGGGAGGGCCCAATCCCTCCTCTACATGCCTCCAGCATTTCTCGTTTGGGCTTTTTTTTTTTCCCTTTTTAACAGAGTTTTATATCACCCAATAACTGAAGTACAGAAGGGCAACAAAAATGATGAAGAGGCTGGAGCAATGCTCCTATGAGGAGGGGACCTGTAGCCTTTTGTGTCTTAGAAAAAAGGCAAGCAAGCAGAGATGTGATAGAGGGGTTTAAAATAACGCGCGGAGTGCAGAGGGAGATTTTTCCCCCTCGCCCATAACACCTGAACCCTCAGGTGGTCATCCCTCCTGCTGGAGGGATCCTGTGGGCAGCTGGTCTGCCACTGCGCATACGGAGTGCTGGACTCAGCGGGCCTTAGATCTGATCCTGCAGGGTCACCTGCCTGTCCTTTCCATAATGCACTCTTTTCTCTGTGAATGAGCGTTTATTTCTTAAAGAAGAATAATCCAGATATGTAACATTCCCCCACTCTCACCCACACATCACTTTCATCATCAACAACATCAGCATCAGCATCATCTTCATCTCTACACTGTCCCACAGCAGAAGCTCTTTGGGCAGTTAACAATAATCTGTAAAAACAGGCAATAGAAATAATAAAATATTAAGCTGTTTTAAACTGCTAAAAAAAGACAACAACAAAGAGAGATTCTGCCGAATGACCTGGCATGGGTAGCCCCCTCTGGGTGGCCAAGCAAGTCTTTGAAGGCCTCGGAAAAGAGGGCTGCCTTAATTTGACACCAAAAATGAGATGACAGATTCGGTGCCAGCTGAGCTGCAGTGGGAAGGTTGTTCCATAGGAGGGGGCCACCACAGAGGAAGCCCTCCCCTGGGTGCTGCCCTCTGCACTTCCTTTGGAGTTGGCACTTGGGGGAAGACCCAAAGCTTGAGCCTTGTGTCCGAGGGAATTGTGCTTGGGAGAGGCACTCCAAAAGTTCTGGCAGTCCTAAGCTTTTGATTTTGCTAACGTGAACCCGACAGGGAAGTCAGATGCCAACGTGCACCTTCTCACCATACTGTTCACAGTTCTGCAGAAGTGGGAATTGTCATGAAGGTGCACGGGCAAAAGTTCCCTCTTCTACACAACTATTAAAGGTGCAGCGCCCTGTTCAGTTTTGCCACTCATTGTGAGGAACACTCTTACAGAGCAAGTCCTTGCCATCCCATAATACCACATCCATGCAAATCTGCACAGGGCTGGGCTGCATTAGCAAAAGCTGGTTGTTCCAAGGTCAGTGGTACAGTACACCCACTCTGGGCCTCAGCTGAAAGTCTTGAGGAGCTTATCCAAGGAGCTGCCCGATTCATGTCCAGCACCATGGACAGCTCCTCCAAAGTTCCAGCTGTGGCCCCGAGTCAATGCACCAGCCACTGACATGGGAGCCACTGCTGGCTTCCATTTCGTCCTTCTGCTGTGGCAAGGAAGGCTACTGGTGTTTGAACCAGCCCTGCAGCTGCCCCTTCAAGAGCAGTTCGACCTGCAGCATCTAGGAAGAAGGCCCATTTAGTTCCTTCTGCGGATACCTACCCATCCTTCCACTCATTGGGATCTGTCTATCCAACCCGTCCAGGAGCAGGACTGACTGACTTTATCTCCCCCTGGTCGGCTGACAGCCCTCGGACGGAAACTCCAAGTCCCAGGAGGGAGGGGGAAAGAAAGACAGTCCTTCTGCATGACAGTGTGAGATGCTGGCAACTGGAGCAGCGTATTTTGGAAAGGGCTGCTGATCCCACTCTTTCAGAGAGAGAGTCTGAGCTGCGAGGCCAGGCCCCCTACCCAGAACCAAGGCAGGATTGTCTCCCCATTGAACGAGGCTGGTGAGAAGATGAAGATGGGGGTGTCAGTATCAGGATTGAGAAATGCCACCTGCTGCTTGTCATACTCAAGTGTCACCCGGATCCTCCGGAGCCTTCTGTTCAGCAGCAGGTGATGTTTTGGAGAGGTCAGAGCTTGGTAGTGGCCCCCCAGCAGCTGCCCCAAAGCCCATATACCCTCATTGGGGCTGAACCTTAAAGGACCTTTCCTTTTAATGGATGCCACAGCGACCCCAACAGCCCAGACACCCCTCTCTTCCACCTCCACCTCCCACCAATGTGTCCCAGAAGTGAATCCGGCATGATTCACGTGTCCCAGAATGCAGGTGCAGGTATCAAATCTCTCTGGGTTATTGGGCAGCTTCTGCTGGGTGCACTGGAGTCTCACACTCTTTTGATCTTGGGATAAGCAGAGCTCAGGGTGAGCCGTATCTGGATTCAAGGTCACAATTTCTGCAGGGGAAAAGAGAAGACAAAAAGCTCTTCTTGAGTTCTTAAGCTCAAGGATATGCATTATAAAGATGCATCTCATGATCATTGATGGATTTTAATTTTTAGAAAATTATTGTATACATTTGCTGCCAAATGGACACAGCACTGCACCAGTTTGGGAAACCTTGAAGCAGAAGTGCACAGTTGTTGGCAGTTGAAAACACTGTGCCTGCCCTGCCTGGATAAAGCAGGATTTCACAGAATCATAGTAGAGCTGGAAGAGGCCAGAGGGCCATCAGGTCCAACCCCCTGCTCAGTGCAGGGCTCCAAGTTAAAGCATCCCTCTCCAGTGGCTGTCCAGCTGCATCCTGAATGCATCTAGTATGGGAGAAACCACAACCTCCCTGGATCATTAGTTCCACTGTCATACTGCTCTAACAGTCGGAATTTTTTTCTTGATAACTACCTGGAATCTGGTTTTCCATAACTTGAGCCTGTTATTCTGTGTTCTGCACTGTAGGTTGATTGAGAAGAGATCCTGTCCTTCCTTTTTGGGACAGCCTTTCAAGTACTTGAGGAATGCATCGTATTTCCCCTTAGTCTTCTCTTCTCGAGGCGAAACATGCCCAGTCCTCTCAAGCTTTGCTTCCATTCCCTGGATCTCCTTTGTTTCCTTCCTCTGACCCTTCTCCAGCTTGTCTGCATTTTTTTTAAACTGAGGTGCTCAGAACTGGGCACAGTACTCCAGGTGAGGCCTAACCAGTGCTGAGTAAAGGGGAACTAATTCTTCATGTTATTTGGAAGTGATTCTGCTATAAATGTAGCCTAAAAGAGTATTTGCCCTTTTTGCAGCCTCATCACATTGTTGACTCAAATCCAGCTTGTGATCTACAACAATTCCCAGATCTTTTCACTTGCAGTATCAGTGAGCCAAGTATTCCCCAACTTGGAATGATGCATTAGGGTTTTTCTCCCCCAGGTGGCTTTTGTCCCTACTGAATTGTTTTCAGCCCAGCGCTCCAGTCTATCAAGATCACCTTGAATCTTTTTTCTGTCTTCCAGAGTATTAGCTATTCCACCCAGTCCTGTGTCACCTGCAGATCTGGTAATAGTTCCTTGCACTTCTGCATCCAAAGAATTAATTAAAATTAATTAATTAAAAAAAGAATTAATTAACCAGCGCCCACGGACCACCTCCACCTGCGCCGCCGCTGCACGGCGCCCGCGGGCACCCGCTGCCGCTCCTGCCGCTGCCGCTCCTGCCGCTGCCACCCCACTGCAAGGGACGGGACCACCGCCGGCCCGGGACTCGTCCCCGGCCTGCCTCCCCGGCACGTGCGAGGCGTGCCGGGCGGGGCGAGCAAGGGGATCAGCCCCGCGGCCCCACAAAGTGCCGGCGGCGGCCGAAGGGCGATGGCCAAAGGGCAGTCACCATTTGGGATGCCGTTCGGGGGGCCAAGCGGGGGCTGGGCTGGCCGGGGACCCTGGCCCGTGGTGGACAGACTAACTGGCGGGGAGAAAATCGGCAGGTAGGATGTTTTAAAGGGTTTTTAATGGGGTTTTTAGCTTATTAATTTTAGTTCAGTGCATCTCGGCTAATTGTGTTTATGTTGTTGCCTGGGGAGCGCGTGGGCGCCGCCATAGGGGTGGTGATGGGCAGGGGGCGTTACAGCGGTGGGAGTCTAACGTGTCCGCATAGAAGAAGGAGGGACAGATGGTTAACACCTGTCCCTCCTTCTGGTTATTCTCCCAGCCGGCGGGTTCCTGGTAGTCTGGTCAACTGCCCCCTGGGCCTGTCGGTGCTGCTGCTTAATGCCAGGTACAATAAAGCTAATCTCATCCACGACTTGATTGTGGATGAGGGGGCCGACCTGGCTTGTATCACCGAGACCTGGGCGGGGGAGGGGGGATGTTTCCCTCTCACAGCTGTGCCCGCCTGGGTACCTGGTCCAGCACCGCCCACACCTGGAGGGGAGGGGAGGGGAGGGGGGGGTCGCTGTAGTTTATCGAGCTTCTTTTCCCCTCACGGGGCTTCCTGTTCTCTCAAGGCCGGGGCTGGAGTGTCTCTACTTGGTGTTGGGCAACCGAGACAGATTGGGGATTCTGTTGGTGTACCGAGCACCCTTCTGCCCAACAGACTCCCTGCCTGAGCTGACGGAGGTCGTCTCGGACCTGGTGTTGAAGACTCCCAGGATGGTGGTCCTGGGGGACTTCAATCTCCATGCCGAGGCGGCTCTTACCGGGGCGGCTCAGGACTTCATGGCCTGGATACCTAATGGAACGCTTATGCCCATATCTGCCATCCTGCCCTCTGAGATCTGCAACAGAGGCTCTCCTCCGGGAACCCTCAGTGAATGAGATTAAGAGGGTGAGTATCCAGAGGAGGGTTTTCTCGGCGGTGGCACCCCAATTATGGAATGCGCTCCCCAGAGAGGTTCGCCTGGCGCCATCATTATTTGTTTTTCGGCGCCAGGCAAAGACCTTTTTATTTAAATTGTATTTTAATTGTTAAATTGTTTGTTTTTAGTTGATTGATATGTATTTATTTTTTGTTTAGTTATTGGTTATGATTTGTTTATAGTTTATTTGTGTTGATTTATTTGTGTGGTATATGGTTTATAATTTGTGTATGTTTAATTTGGATCGTTTTTGGGTTTGCCGAGATGCACCGGGGGGGGAGAGGGAAGGATAGGTTTTATATAGATGGTTTGAATTTTTGTTTTCATATGTTGTAAGCCGCCCCGAGGCTTTGTTGCAACGGGGCGGCATAGAAATGTTTTGATAAATAAATAAAATGTTGAAGAGTACCAGTCCTATCCTGTGGCACTCCAGTAGTTTCCCCAGAAATGAGAACTCTTTGAGCCCGATTCTGCAGCCCCGTTTTTCAACCATCGGCCCACAGACTGGCACTGATCCACCGGCATTTCCTGCCGATCTGTGAAAGACCTGTGGTCGTGTGCACGCACAACAGCCGCATCCCACTCACCACAGACCAGCGTGGGGGCCAGCTGTGCTCTCCCGGCAGAGTCACCCGCTCTGCCTCGGCGAGGAGGGGAGCAGCAGCTCAGTGGGAGCCAGCAGGGAGCTACACTGGGCTGGCCAACCCTCTGGGTAAGGCCCTAAAGACCAGGCCTTTTCTGCTGCGTTTGCTGCTGAGAAGGGAAATGCTGAGGCAGGCTTAGGCTGAGTGTGCTTTCTCAGCCAGTCTGTGCGGGGTTTGAGTGGGTGAGGTGAGCTGCATTTCATTATTTGACATTGCGAACATTATTGTGCCATGTAACTGTTTGATTTTGTATTGCTCTGCTGTTAATACTGTATTTCTGCCTCAGCGGTCCCCAAAATAATTTTCCTGTTTTTGCCAGTCCCCGACTGCAAAAGGCTGAAAGCCACTGCTGCAGCCAGCTGTGGATTCACCTGATTGCTGGTCCATCCAGCCCCCTTGCAGCTAGTTTGCTAACCAGGATATCATGTAGCACTCTGTCAAAGGCTTGTTAGGGCAGGTGATGTGGACAGCATTCCTGCAGTCCTTCAGGGAGGTTATCCAGACAAAAAGTGAAATTGGATTTATTCTTGACAAATCCTTGTTGCTTCCAGTAATCACTGCATGGGAGGTGGTTGGGGCCCCATCGGTGCGGGTGTTCAAAGATAGGCTGGACATGCACATGGACCCTTAACGGCTTGGGTCCTGGTTACCTAAAGGAGCGCCTGCGACCATATATGCCCTCCCGCCCCCTACGATCGGCAGCTGATGCTCTCCTCCGGGAACCCTCCGTGAGAGAAGTGAGGAGGGTGAGTACCCGGAGCAGGGCCTTCTCTGCGGTGGCGCCCCACCTATGGAATGCGCTCCCCAGAGAGGCTCGCCTGGTGCCGTCATTCTTTGCTTTTCGGCACCAGGCGAAGACCTTTTTATTTGAGAAATATTTTAATTGTTGAATTATTAATTTTGTTATTTATTATTATATTTATATGTTCTTAATTTTGACCTTGAGATGGGCCAGTTTTAATATTATGTATTGGTTTTAGAATGTTTCTGTTATGCTGTGAGCCGCCCTGAGGCTTGTGTGCAAGGGGGTGGCATACAAATATGTTAATAAATAAAATAAATAAATAAATGGTGGGCATGTTGTGAGCGGGGCCAGCTGGAGCCAGGGCTCAGACTAGGTGGCCCGGGAGACCCCCTTCTGACTCGCTCTGTTTCTATGTTTCTATGTTTTAAAGAGTTGAAGACTGACTTCTTTATAATCTGCTCCATAATTTTCCCAGGGATTGATGTCAAACTGACTGGTCTGTAGTTCCCAGGCTCCACCTTTTCCCTTTCTTGATGATCAATACAACATTAGCCATTCTCCAGTCATTTGCCTATCAACCTTGGACTGCCATCCTGCTCCTTCCGCTTGTACTGAAGTTGCCTCCTGCAACTCTTTCCCAGCCATTGCTGCTATGATCTGCCTGCTTGCTTTTTCGTGTTTGCATGGAACTGTGACTATGACAGTGGCCAGCCAGGCACTTCCAGGAAGTGAAGTCGTAGCTAGTGGCAGCAAATAACTCTTGACTTATAAAAACTTACCTTTGCAGAGCTGATATTCAGAAAGGAGGGTATCTGTGGAAAGAGCAAAACATTGTCATGAGCTGGAGTTCCTCGTTCTTGCATTCAAAAGCCACAGAACTTTTTCCTTGCAAAGTGCTTTTTATTGACCAAAAAGCACAGAACATGAAGAAGGAATCGCTGAGCATGCACAAAGCAGTTTGCTGAAAGCAATCTAGAATTCGCCTCTGGGAACTCTTCTTAGGAGCATGTCTGGCCCTCATCTCTTCAGGAGGGGCCTGCTGACAGCGAGCCCTCCTGCTCTCTGTGTGCCGATCCTCTAACTGGGCCATTTTCCTTTGCTGGCAGAGTGTCTTGGAGCCAAGAGCTATATCTACCTCATCTATGTCTGAGAAATTCCCCTGCTCCAAGTCCTCTCTTGCCAGCTGTACATCTTGGTTATTCCAAGATGTACAGCTTGGAATATTAAATTGTTGTTGTTAAACAAAATAGAAATATTAAAACAATAAAGTATATGTTTTTGTAATTAATAGCTAGCATTTAAAACATTTTGGCAGCAGCATGTATTAGCATAAAATTAAAAGATAATTAAGAATCGCGAATTGACCTGTTAAAATATCTAGTCATACATGAACAGCAGCATCTCTCCCAGGGTCTCAGACAAAAGGTCTGAGCATTTTACCTGCTACCTGATTTTTTAACCTGAAGAATGCCAAGGTACGAAATACCAAGAACCACGTACAGGTGAAGCATGTGCCCAGTCGTGAAGGTACAGTCCCTCCCAACTTCCAGGCTCAAAGGGTTCTTGTTTTCCACTCACAAAGTGCTTCTGGGGATAATAGTGTGACTAACCTAATGGAAAGGTTGTCAGAGTGATGGGAATCTTTTCCAATATGCAACCCCAGGATAGAAATAAAACCAAGTCTTTACTTATTGTATTTTAAATTTTACTTATTGTATTTTAAATTGTTGTAAGCCGCCCCGAGGCTTTGGTGCGATGGGGCGGCCTATAAATGTTTTAATTAATTAATTAATTAATAAAAAAAATAAGTCAGGTACCTTCGAATTGCTTTGTGACACGCTGGAGGAACACGTTTATGGCTGTAAATTCCTTGATCCACTGTTTCAGTTCAGGTGGAGAAGACACCGACTTCTGCACTATTCCCATCTGACATCTGGGAAGGACACAAGCAAGAGTCATTCACACTGCCGATATGACGGCTGGTTCAAGCCAGAAAGAAAGTATGTGCGTAGTTTCTGTGTCCAAAGTTTAACTGCAATTATATGAAAAATGGCAACAGGGAAGCAGTGCAGCCATTCTACTGCCTGGAAGCATCTACCAAGCTTCCCTAACACACTGCCCTCCAGATGTTTGGGACTGCAAGCCTCAGTATTCCTGGCCTTTGGCCATGCTAGCAGGTTTTCTGGGATCTGAAGTTCAAAACATGTGGAGCTCTACCTTCCTCCGACAAAATGCTACACTGTATCTTCCTTCCTGACAGAAAGCAAGGCTTCTGCAAGCATTTCATCCCTCTTTGCCCGTTTTCTTTTCCGGCTGTCATTCTGTATTTTTGTGGTATGTTCATTTCTCATTGTGTTTCCCCACCTTGCCGAGGATTTTGCTGTCCCTCTCTCAAGCATGCCATCAGTTTCTAGGTACATTAAAATGCCTGTTTTAAAATTTAAAGCCCTAAAATATGTGAGGCGAATCTGTCCAAAAGGGATGTATCTTTTTCCATATATCCCTGCCAAAACCTTTAGATTTCCTCAGTGCCTCTACCCAAGGAAGAGGGACTTTTCGGTGCTGGTTCCCTTGTGATGAAGCAGCCATCCTGGGCACCATCTTTTTCAATGCCGCATAAATACCTCTTTGTTCTGCCAGTTTTTTTAAAAAATAACCTATATAGTCTAGACTTCTTCAGTTTTAAAATCTTGTTTTAATTCTGTTTCGGTGTCTTTTGTTTTCCCCTGTTCTTATATTTATGCTGTTTATGATTTTACATCATCTTATCGTTTAAAGCTGCTAGGAAGAATCTAGATGGCAGCAGAAGGTGCAAACTTGAGAATGGAGCTGGGGCTCTGCACTTGGAGGGCCCTCCCTTGTCCCTCAGGCTGGCCTGGTTCTTTCTGCCCTGGCCGTGGCTCTGAAGTGGGAAGGCTGACCTCCGAGCTGCAGCTTTGCAGGCATTCTGGGAGTTGGGAAGGGAAAGAGGGGGGCTATACCAGAATACATCACATTAGGGTGGATCCTCTAGCACAGTGCGCTGTATTCTGGTAGGGTCTCCACCTGTCCTCCTTACATAACAGGACAAAGGACAGCTGAAATTGGCTAAGTCTTTTGCACAGCCATAATATGGGGGAGACCTCCCCCTCCCCGCTCCTTGCACCTTCAGCAGGACGCCCTGTCACCCCGAGTCTGGACAGTTACAGGCAGTTACTTTCAATGGTGCTGTACATACTTTTATATTTATGGCAATTCACTCAGAGAACTTTAGATTATAGGTTGTCAAGCACGGGTTGTAAATGAATAAATACGCATATAAATGCCAGTTGCAGCCTGACACCTTCCCCCAGTTTTTCAGCAGCCTGGTTGTTGGTGCAGCGCTCAAGGCACTCAAGGGCCGAGTTCACTATTCAGAGGAGCGACCTGGAAATTCCTTCTGAATCCATGTCAAACATTCACTCATTTGAAGGCCTACTCAGAAGTAAGTTCAGTGGGGCTTCCTCCCACGTGAGTGAGCATAGCACTGCAGCCCAAATATCTCTGCTGTCCAGTACACTGTAAGCTTCCAGGCTGAGAAGAAACTTAACACTTGACATCAAGGGAAGAACATTAAAGCCACTCACTTCTGCATGATCCCCTTGATGCCCTAGAAGGAGGAAAGAACAAAATCCAGGTGAGTCCTGCAAGGCGCTCCGCAGCATGTTCCAGGGAATCACTGGCACCCGGGTGAGTCGGGGCTGGTGCAGAGGAGCCCACCTTCCCACTTGGGGGGCCGAACAGATGAATCAGACCCAGTTAGCTAAGCAGCTGCTCAGCATCGTCCTTGCTTGGATGGGGAGCCACCTGGGAATCCCTCAGACCAGATTCTGAGCCAGATGTGCATGCAGTAAATGACACAAAGGCTGTAACTGAGAGTCCAGGCAGAGCAGGCGACACAGTAGTGGATTCTGTTTAGGCAGTCCTTTGCCCTGCCACAGACCACACAACGTAGCCTTGTGCACGTCACTCTGGCTGCCCCACCTCACAGGGTTGCTGTGAAGATAAACAGAGGGCCCCATTGGGAAGATGGGGTTGACAGGAGTTGCGGAGGGAAGCAACCACTCCTTTCCTGTCCAGGTGGCTGCCCAAAACAGTCGAGTACCTAAACAAATGCATGAACGCGATGGGTACCGTGCGGGGAACTGGCTCACCTGCAGAATTTCACCGGCAGGCTGTCGGCACTTCTCCTCCATCTCTTGGATGAGGTTATCGAGCGAGGTACATTCTTCAGAGAGCTTGGCATCGTGCTCCTCCCTCCACCTCCCAATCCTTTTGTCCAGCTCTTCCAGCCGCGCCAACAAGACAAGGTGTTTGTCCTCTATCAGCTGGTACAGCTGCTTAAATTCAGTCACCATATCTTGCCGTATGTTGTCTGCCTCATTCTAGAGCAAACAGATGGGAACAGGGAGATGAAGGGCAGGTTTAAAGTCGGGAACGAAATGGAGGGAATGCTGGGAGAGGCCCATTTCAATCTGCAGAAATACTGTGGGCAAAACCCCACTAAAACAAATGAGAGCTATTTAAGGACACTGTAGTGCTGCGACACAGTTTGCATTTGCATTCATAAGAGGACATCCTGGTGATTCCTGGCTAGCATTTGCATAACTGTGGGTGTGCATGCAAAATAGGGGGGATTTCGTGGCAAACAGGGCAACATTTCACAGCTTCATAAATTACATAAAACTGTGCATGTTCAACAAGTTCCCAGAAAAGCCTCAGCACCCTTAAAGAAGCACCGCAAGTCTTCAACATGTGTCGTTCATTGTAAGCTTCGCTGCACCCGTGGTTCCTACCTCCTCAAAGTCTGATAGTCGGGTTTCATACCTGCAAACTTTCAGAAAGTCCTAAAGAGGAAGATTTAAAATGCAATACAATCTGCCCTTATCTGGCTTATGCCCCATGGGATGCTATGCACTTTATTTCTCAGTATGCATGTGTAGCTGAACCTCAAATGACCAGAGAGAGAGCAACAAGGGGAAGGGGAAGGGAAGGGAAGGAAAGCAGAGAGCCCTGGCAACATGATGGTTGGTGGTTTCTGCGGGGAGTGAGGAGAGGAAGAAGAGTAGGAGAAGCATGCCTGACAGAAAGAAAAGTGAAAGAGATTCCTCCTGAGTCAAAGAGGGAAGCAGTGAAGGCAGCTGAGAATAAGCACCTGAGACAATGGGAGAGTTAAGTTCTGAAAGTTGGAGAGAAACCCTAATTGTAAATGAAGAATTGTTGGTTCCTGGAAAGACTGAAGGTCAGTGGTGCATGTCTGCCTGAAATTCAGTGACTCAGGATACAGTTGCTGTCTGGGACCTGCTGGTAGTTGTAGGGCTTCTTCCTCTCTAAACATGCACAGGATCGGAGTTTAGTGGGGTGTTTTCTAAAGGTACCTCTCCAGAGATGAGGGAAGGAGGCAGAACCACAGCAAATTAACAGTGGTACATTTTGACTTCGACTGTTTCATTAAAACCATTTATTTAAGTGCTGTAGGCACTTGTTCATTCTAGCACTGCTGTTATGTGTATCGACCACCTTCATTCTGTCCTTGCTTTTTCCTTTATTTATACTTTTGGGTTCATCATGCTTGTTGTTCAGACCCCATTACGTTTCTTCATTTCCAGGGATCTGCAACATGCACACCATTCAGGTACAACCCTGAACCCACCTCCTTGGGACATAACTCCAGTGAACTCAAAGATCTCTCTCTAGGGAGTTTATATAATCAGCTTTGTGAGTAAGCATGTATAAAACCATAGCTTTCTGCTCCTTTATCCCAAAATCATTATTCCCAATTGTTACACCCATGAAGCCAAGCTGAGAACACAAGAAGGGCTGTGCTGGACCAGAGCCAAAGCCCATCTAGTCCAGCACTTTGGACACTTGACGGCCAAACAGCTGCTCACAACATCTCACAAGCAGGGCAGGAGTACAATAGCGCTCTCCCGCCCGAGTTCGCAGCAATTGGTGTGCCAAGGCACACTGTCCCTGATACTGCAGGGAGCCTGTAGCTATCAGAGCTAGTAGGTGCCAAGAGCCTCCTCAGGCTTCATGCATTTGTCCAATCCCGTTTGGAAGCTATTTGGATTGGTGGCCAACACTACATTCTGTGGCGGGAATTCCAGAGTTTAACTATGAGCCACATGAAGAAATGCTTTTTTTCCCATCTGGAATTTCCCACCAGTGAGCTCCATGGCCCTGGGTTCTAGTATTATGGGAGAGAGAGAGAAACTTCACTCTTTCTGCATACCCCGGATCATACTGTACACCTCTTGACTTTTTTCTAAGCTGAACAGTCCCAGTTGTTGTAGATGCTTCTCATAGGGGAGCTGCTCCAGCCCCCAATCCATTTAGTGCCCCCTTCCTGCCTTTTTTCCAACCCTACCATATCCTTGTGTAAGTGTGGTGACCGGAACTGTACCGAGTATTTTAAGTCTGGTCATACCATGGAGTAGAAGCTTTGAAGTTTGTATTCCATTTTCCATTCCTTTCCTAATTATGCCTACCATGAAGTTCGCCTTTTTCACAGTTTTGAGTGTCGTCAAATGTTTTGCTTTGCTCTGGCAACTTCTGGGGCAGCTTCAATTGCCATTCTTATCATGATTGTTTAAGAAACTTTAGCAAAGTTAAGGGTGGCTGGAATAAAGAGACCAGAATTTTAATAGGTGAGGAGATTTAAAATGGGGGAGTTGGATTTAGAGTGTGTCCCTGTGGACCAATTGCCAGTCTCATGCAGAGTAAAAATGATACCTACCTGCAGAGCTTCGCTTTCCATGTTGCCACTCCTTTTAGACACCACAATCTCGTATTGTTTCTTCTTCAAAGCATTTATCTGGCTCTGAATCCAATCCTGATACAAGAAAAAATAGTGTTTTGTGTTATTTGGATGGGAACCTCAATCTTACCCCTTTCCTTGCCTACTTTCTACATTATAAGGGACACTGATACTAACTGACTGATTCACAGGTTTATTGTTCGGGATGACAGCAAGATGGATGATACAAGCACTTCGGCAGCGGAAAACGTATCATCTTCTCGCAGAGTGGCATAGCAGCTGGTCTTGGGCTGGCACTGGTTAGACCCAGGCTCTAGTCCCCACTTGGCCATTGAGTGACATTGGCCCAATCATTGATTCTCAATCAAACCTACCAACCTCACAGGGTAGGAGAGAAAGATTACTTAAGTCACCTGGGATTCCATAAAGGAAAAAAGTATACAAATAAATTAAACAAATAGACAATGTTGGAGTCCAGGTTCGGATATCCCTGGCCATTGGCCATGCTTGCTAGACTGATGGGAGTCATAACCTTGAACATCTGGTAAGTCCTAAGTTGCCCACTCTTCACTTAATTCATCTCAGAATTTGATTTGGTTGGATGATATGCTATGCTGAGAAATCATTTCTTTATTTGCATGTATAGCAAATAAATATTAAATGCGGAGGTCCAGGGAGCATTGATCATATTTCCAGGTGACACAAGACTGGATGGAATCACTAATACCCTGGAAGATGCAAACAAAATTCAAAGTGATCTTGACAGGTTGCAGCACTGGGCTGAATACAACAGAATGGAATTCAATAGGGGCAAACGCCAAGTTCTGTTCCTAGAAAAAGGGAAGCAAATGCATAGGTACAAGTTGGGGAATACTTGGCCCAAGACTACCACAGACGAAATGGATCTCGGATTTGTAGATCACAAGCTGCATATGAGTCAACAATGTGATGTGGTTGCAAAAAAAGCCAGTCCTCAACTGGGCTGCACTGACAGAAGGATCACTTCCAAATCACGTGAAGTGCTAGTTCCCCTTTACCCAGCACTAGCCAGACCTCATTTGGAGTACAGTGCCCAGTTCTGGACACCACACTTCAAGAAAGAGGCAGACAAAGTGGAAAGGATTCAGAGAAGGGCAGAAGGATGATTTGGGGACTGGAAACAAAGCCCTGTGAGGAGAGATTGAAAGAATTGGGCATGTTTTGCCTTGAGAGGAGAAGACTGAGGGGAGATAGGATAGCACTCTACAAGTACCTGAAAGGCTGTCCCAAAGAGGAAGGACAGGATCTCTTCTCCTCTCAATCATCCCAGAGTACATACAGGAGTTAATGGGCTTACATTACAAGAAGGCAGCTCCCGGCTGGACATCCTGGCTTCCTGACTGTTGGAGCAGTAGGGTGATGGAACCCATGACCCAGGGAAATTGTGGGAGGCATTCAAGAGGCAGTAGGAGGGCCACCCATCAGGGATGCTGGGGAGTCCTGCATCAAGCAGGAGGTTGGACTTGATGGCCTTATACCTTATTCCACAGTAAAATAATATTGATCTAAAATACTGAGGAGGATGCATGCCTGTCTGTCCATCAGAGCTGTAGCACTAAAAATATGAAAATAGAACTTGGTATGCATAGCAAGCCACCCTACTATTTTGTGTTATTCGGTTTTTAAAACAGTAATTTTAACTAAGGGTCAATCCTATGCAAGCTCAGACAGAAAAAAATACCTCATGCAACTCCCTGTAAGGCTCATGGCTTTTTTTTTTTTTTGGCTCTCACATGCAACTGCTACCCTTAATTAATTAAGAGAGACCACATGGTTGAGTCACAGGGACATTTTGGGCGGGCTTCCGTTAGCAGTTTTGCAGTCCATACAGCTTAAAGCCGGGGGAGGAACACGCATGCTGTGGCACAGCCGCCAGCGAGTGGCAGGGGGCGGGGAGGGGTCTGCGGGGCGCCCCATGCCGGCGCTGCTCCTGGGAGGGGGCCACGGGCGTGGCTTCACTCACACGGGGCGGGCACGATGTCTCCGCTCTAACAGCTGCGTCAGTTTGCTTCGGTCAGTATCAAACAAAGCGCTAACGCAGCCCATGCAAGACCCAGTCCATTCGTTAGGAACTATAATGATGTATTAGCTATTGTTTTTATTTGCTATACTCCCGCCTTTTCACCAAAAAGCAGCGATGAAGGTGACTAATAAAATCGTGTCGACTTTTGTTATTACATACTTTAGAAGAGAGAGAGACGCATACGTGTACTGGGGGAACAGCGCATTGCCTAAGATGCTTGGGTTCAGACACCGTCTTACAGCACAAGTCTACGCAGCTTGAAATTAGGAAAAAGTCCCACGGCCCCCAGCATTCGGCCAGCTTGACCTGCTGGGAAATGCCGGGAGGAGTGGGGCCGCTGCTTAAGATGGCGCCCTCCGTCCCTCCCGCTACCTTGTATTCTTCGGCGGCTTCATCCGTGGGAAGCACCGCATGCATCCTGTGGTCCCGCGACTCTCTGCAGACCACGCAGATGAGGGCTTGATCCTCCTTGCAGAAAAGTTTCAGGGGCTCCTGGTGTTTCTCACACTCTGCCCACCGTTCTCCTCCTCCTCCTCCTCCTCCCCCTCCCGCCCCAGTCCTCGCCTCCAGGCTGAGCTGCTTGGTGATCGCCACGAAATTGGCCAGCTGCCGGTTCGCTCGGAAGTGCCTCTGATCGACCAGCTCCCGGCACTGGGGACAGCGCCAGGCGTCCGGGCCCGAGTCCTGGCAGGAGCGCGTGAGGCAGTCCTGGCAGAAATTGTGCCCGCACGTTATGATCATCGTCGGCTCTCTGAAGTAGTCCAGGCAGATGGGGCAGGACGCTTCATCGCGCAGGCTTTGCATGGAGCTCCCAGCCGCCGCCATGGCCGTCCCGCACTTCCAACCGGAGCGTGCTTTCACTTTCCGGGAAATGGCAACACCCTGTTGCTTCCTGCAACAGTTGGGTGTTTTACCCCGGCGGGAGCGGCGATGTTGCGGTGACGTTTCTAGCACCCTCCCACTCATACCAAGGCGCAGTGCAGCGATAGGAACTACGGCTCCCACAAGGCAATGCACCGTAACGGAGGAGGTGGGCGTTAAATTGCTTCCGCCCGCGAATTGGGAGGCAAAGCTGCTTTTCTTTGGATTATTCAATGACGCAATCCTATGCAAATTGCGTGGCAGGTTTTTTTTTTTAAACCAACGAACAAGATCTGCAGTGCCTCTCTTCTGAAGTGGCCAAAGGATGTAGAAAAGCAGGCCGTGCAGTTCTGACAATTTCCTCTCCAGGATTTAGCCCAGGAGGAGCTTTTTTGGGATGTCTGGTGTTTGTGTCAAAGAGGAGTCCGATTCTTGTCCCTTAGCCAATTTCAAAGCGCATTAAAAAGGGATATACATATATGTCATAACCTAATAAACATTTAATAAGGTGCAAGGAGGTATGCATGCAGTGGGGTCTAAGCAACTGAACAGCTTTTCATGCCCGTAACCAGTGGAGAGCAGGAAGGGCTTATTCCATCCCCTCAGCAAAAAACCTCCATAAGGACTCTTATTTCTAAGTGGGTCTGTTTCCATCTTTTCGTAAAGGTGTCAGCCATATTGGGTGGGACTGGGAGCTGTAGATCATTTTTCTTTCCAGTCTTGCACCTTTAGTGTTTTATGTTTCACTACCCCAAAATCCTCAAATAGGAATATGCTGCACTCAGAAACGCAATTCTTACCATCCCACCCCACTGCCCTGCCATAAACACATCAAAAGACTTCCATATCTGGTGGGAAGACCAAATGACCCCACTCCATTAGTGGGTAACTGTCCAAGTGCAATCTCTGTGTTTTATAGGCTTGCTAAAGTGCCTCCCTAACCCTGTAAGTCCACACATGTAACCTTTTTGTTTACTTAACTTGGCCAGCCTGTTCAAGGTAACTTTAATTTAGAAGGCCTGTCAAAGGCATCTAATTAGAGTGAAATTTAACTTGTAATGTGTATCCAAGCACTTTCCTATCCATGTCAAAGTATCCAATCACCTTCCTGTGTATTGTATTCACTCCCCTTTTGTGTATTCTATATAACCCTAAGGAAATTAACATGGAGTGTTTCTATTTAGCCACCCATGGATCCATGCATTCAATTGTAAATAAATCTATTTGCCCTGGCAAGAAATGGATTTTCGAGCCTCTGAATTGCAGATCAGTGTGACAATGGGGTAATGTATAAATCTTGAAAATAACTAAATATAAATAACAACACTGAAATGCAAGTGTATCCTGTTAGGAACGGCATCCAGAGCACCACCTGGTCCAGTTTTATTGGATGAGATTCAGTTATTGGGACACAAGAATATGGACAAGGTGCTTGGTCAAGTCTGGCCCACCACCTGTGTGCTTCACCCTCGCCCCTCATGGCTCATTACAGCAAATAAGGGATTTCTACCGGGGTCCCTGAGGCTGTGAATGCCTCTTTGAGAAGGGGAAAGGTTTAACCTCTCCAGAACAGGCTGCAAGTAAGACACTCCTGTAAAAGCCTAACTTGCACCCAGGGGATGCTATTAACTACGGGTCAATGGCCAACATCCGCTTCCTGGGGAAGGTGCTCAGGTGGGTGGTGGTTGAACAGCTCTAGGCAGTCTTTAATGAACTGGATCCATTTCAGTGAGGCTTCCAGGCCTGGTTTTGGAATGGAAATTGCCTTAGTCATTCTATGGTTTGACCTTTGCCAGAAGAAAGACAGCAGGAGTGTGACCCTGTTGGTTCTCCTGGACCTCTCGGTGGCTTTCAGTGCCATCAGCCATGGTATCCTTCTGGATAAGCTGGCTGAGTTGGGGACTGGCGGCACCGTGCTGCAGTGGTTCTGCTCCTCCTTGACCAGCCGATTCCAGAAGGTGGTGCTGGGGGATTACTGCTCTATGCCAAGGCAGCTATGGCATGGGGTATTTCAGCCACAGGGCTATTTTATCCTCTATGCTATTTAGCATCCACATGAAACTGCTAAAGGCAGTGATCCAGAGGTATGGGCTGAGGTACCACCAATATGCAGATGACTCCACTTCTTTTTCATCAAACCCAGCTGAGGCACTGTCTGCCCAGAAATAAGTGTCTGAGCTCAGTAACGGACTGGATGAGGGCCAATAAACTCAATCCAGAAAAGTCAGAGGTGGAGTTGGTGGGTGGTTTGTCTGCTGGTATTCAACCTGTTCTGGATGGAGTTGCACTCCCCCTAAAGGGCAAGGTTTGTAGTTTGGGGGTGCTCCTAGATCCAGAACTGGCACTAGAGTCACAGGTGGACTCAGTGGCACGGACCACATTGTATCAGCTTAAGCTGATACACCAGCGGTGATCCTCTTGGGCCAGAGGGAGCCCAGCTGCAGTGATCCGTGCCCTGGCGACCTCTCATTTGGGTTACTGAGACGTGGGGCTGCCTTGGAAAATGGCCCAGAAACTTCCACTGATCCAGAACAGGGCAGCAAGAATGTCGCTGGGGCCTGGCTCCTGAGAACGCATTATGCCGGTTCTCTTCCAGCTTCACTGGCTGCCAGTCGAAGGCCGGGCCCAATTCAGAGCAGTAGTACTAGCTTGCCCCCAAACCGCTTGGGGGCAGGTGAATCTGAAGAATCACCTTCGCCCATATGTACCTACCTGGACCCTGAGGTCGTCTTCAGGGGTCCTTCTTCAGAGGCCGCTTCCAAAGTGGGTGGCTACCAGGAAGACGGCCATGCTGGTTGTGTCACCCCACTTTGGAATGAGCTCCCCATAGAGGTGCCTGGTGTCGCCTTTGTATTCTTTTTGGCACCAGGTAAAGACTTTATTTTCCCAGTTTTACATTTCAACTTTGTTTGCATATTTCCCATTTTATTCTGGACCACTGCTATACTTTCTATGCTGAATCACAGCAATTATTATTTTATTCTTTCAACTTATTATGTGTGTCTTTTTCACATTTATCAGTAACCGCCCAGAGAGCCTTGGCTGTATAAAAATGAATATAATTTGTTTCATATTTATATGCCAGCTTTATGAAGTCATTTATACTTCCATTTATATGCCGCCTACTACTGAATAAGGATGTTTGCACACGCTTCAGACAGCATAGTAAAACATCACGAGTCAAAAAACATTTCAAGCCATACTAAAATGAGCTACTACTTCCTTTTCAATTTCTGCTCTCCTTTGCTACTTAAAAAAAGAATTACTTGGTGTGATTCTACCGAGATGAGCTTAAGCGCTCAGGTTTGCATGCCACACAGTCCATCCAGGCAGCTTGTTGGTGCGGGATCAAAGCAGGCCAGCTGGCAACCAAAAGATAGTTGGGACTCCAAGCTGTGAGGCCAGAGAGAGCACTCAGACGTCCTCACCGCCTCCAACACTCTTATGTCCCCCTCCAAACTCACTTTACTGACCTCAGAGAGCAGCCAGCACGGTTCTGCACCAGCTGCAGTGGGGCAGCTCTGGAGCCAAGGGGCTTGGGGAGCTGCCTCTGACCTTGGAGGCAGGAATTGACGCTATCCTATTGCCCTCTGGTGGATGTGGCCATCGGATCAATCTCTAACAGCTCACATTCCCGAAAAACATTACAAAACACCACGTTCCCACCTTTGCAAGAAAGTCTCCTTAGACTGGCCAGTTCCTTTCTATTTTCTAAATTAATAATCTTATTGCATTTTACACAGTGCAGATGAACCAGGGAAAGAGGTGGGATTCACTTGCACCTGTATTCCTGTTCCAAGGTTATATGTTTGAGTGCCCCCCAGTAATCTGCAAATTTATATTCTTCCTGTACAATTTCTTCTTGCTGTATGCCACTGATGATCAGAAGCTATTCTTTGTTTTGCATCAGTATCTCTTAACTTGTTGTTGTTAGTCGTGAAGTCGTGTCCGACCCATCGCGACCCCATGGACAACATTCCTCCAGGCCCTCCTGTCCTCCACCATCCCCCGGAGTCCACTCAAGCTCACACCAACTGCCTCAGAGACTCCATCTAGCCACCTCAACCTCTGCCGTCCCCTTCTTCTTTTGCCATCTATTGTTCCCAGCATTAGGCTCTTCTCCAGGGAGTCCTTCCTTCTCATTAGTTGGCCAAAGTATTTGAGTTTCATCTTCAGTATCTGGCCTTCTAAAGAGCAGTCAGGGTTGATCTCCTCTAGAACTGACTGGTTTGGTCTCCTTGCGGTCCAAGGGACTCACAGGAGTCTCCTCCAGCACCACAATTCAAAGGCCTCAATCCTTTTGCGCTCGGCCTTCCTTATGGTCCAGCTTTCACAGCCATACATTGCAACTGGGAAAACCATAGCCTTGACTATACGCACTTTTGTTGGCAGGGTGATGTCTCTGCTTTTTATTTGCTGTCTAGATTTGCCATAGCTTTCCTCCTCAGGAGCAAGTGTCTTTTAATTTCTTGGCTGCAGTCACCATCTGCGGTGATCTTGGAGCCCAGGAAAATAAAATCTGTCACTACCTCCATTTCTTCCCCATCTATTTGTCAGGAAGTGAGAGGGCCAGATGCCATAATCTTAGTTTTCTTAATGTTGAGTTTCAAGCCAACTTTTGTGCTCTCCTCCTTCACCCGCATCAAGAGGCTCTTTGGTTCCTTTTCACTTTCTGCTATGAGAGTGGTATCATCTGCATATCTGAGGTTGTTGATAATTTCTCCCAACAATCTTAATTCCAACTGGTGATTCATCTAGGCCCACCTTTTTCATGATGTGCTCTGCATATAAGTTAAATATGCAGGGCGACAGTATACAGCCTTGCTGAACTCCTTTCTCAATTTTGAACCAATCAGTGGTTCCGTGCCCAGTTCTCACTGTTGCTTCTTGACCCGCATATAGGTTTCTCAAGAGACAAATAAGATGGTCTGGTACTCCCATTTCTTTAAGAACTTGCCACAATTTGTTGTGATCCACACAATCAAAGGCTTTGGCATAGTCAATGAAGCAGAAGTAGATGTTTTTCTGGAACTCCCTAGCCTTCTCCATGATCCAGCGTATGTTGGCAATTTGATCTCTAGTTCCTCTCCCTCTTCGAAATCCTGCCTGTACTTGTGGTAGTTCTCGGTCCACATACTGCTGGAGCCTAGCTTGTAGGATTTTGAGCATCACTTTGCTAACTTAAGAACCCTTTAATGTGTAGTAATAACAATTTGCTTCTGGCAGTAAGGTGGCTGGAACTCTTTGGCAGCCTTAGGCATGCCGCGCCCCGCTCCCCGCCCGGGGCCGCCTCGCTGCGGAGGCGGCGCAACTGGGGAAGCGAAACCGGGCTTGCCTCCTCCTGGTGCTGCCGCCGCCGCCGCTTTCTCGGAGCCATGGCAGCGTCGAGCCCTCGGCAGAGGCTTCAGTACGAAGTGACTTGCTGCATTTGCCTGGAATTTTTCGAGCAGCCGGTGACTCTCGACTGCGGGCACAACTTTTGCCGCGCCTGCATCGACGAATACTGGGGCGATGCGTCCGCCTATGCTCCCAAGACCGCCGCTTGTCCTCAGTGCTGGGAGAAAGTCGAGCGCAGGAGCCTGAAGCTGAACAGGCAGCTGGCCAACTTCGTGGAGATCGCCAAGGAGCTGAGCGTGCAGCCCCGGCCGGCGGACGGAGGGTGGGAAGTCTGCGAGCTGCATGAGGAGCCCCTGAAGCTCTTCTGCAAGGACGACGAGGCCCCCATCTGCGTGGTGTGCGACCGCTCCAAGGAGCACCGCGAGCACAAGGTGGTGCCCGTGCAGGAGGCGGCCCAGGAGCACCGCGTAAGGGAGACCCCCCATCCATCCCGGGCCGCGTAAGGGAGGCCCCCATCCATCCCGGGCCGCGGGGCCGCGTAAGGGAGGCCCCCATCCATCCCGGGCCGCGGGGCGCCCTGGCAGGGAGGAGGGCAGCCGACGCCGAGGGGGCGGCCGAGCGAGCTTGGCCCTGACGCGGAAGAGCTGGGAATGGGTGAACGTGGCGTCCACAGGCTAAAACCGTTCCTGTTGGTTCCGCATGATGTTTATAGGGGAGAGGACTCCGCGGCTCATCGACTGCCATATTATCCTGTCCAATGATTTACGGTTTCCTGGGATAAAGACGGAGGTAGCCGAGAGGCTGCTGCGCGCACAGCCAGCTCTAGAGGGCAGAGCGAAAAACACTTTTAAACTTGTCTCTCTCTTGTTCTCAGTAGCATCTGAAATATATTTAGTTTCACTAAATCTCTGCGGAGGAAACACATTGGCACTTTTGTCTTCTTTCAGGATTGGATCTGTAGCCGCCTGGAGAAACTGAGGAAGGAGAAAGAGAAAATGCTGGCATATAAAGTGAAAGGAGAACATAAAAGTCGAGGCCTGCTTGTAAGTCTGGCTGTGGCTGGAGGGTGAACATGTGCAAGAAAAACTCTCTGCAGAAGATTTATTTACAGTTTTCCGATGCTGTCCCATTACTCTGAAAGTCTCTGGACAGCTGATGAAGAGTGCAGAAGGGTTCAAAGCCACCATTTGGAAAGGGTGATCTGCACATAAGATCTGTAGAAGGCGGGCTGGGGTACAACAAGCCCCAGTGCGGATGAGGCGTAGGCACAGTGATAAAGCGTCGCCCCACCAGCCAGTGAAGCGCGTGGGCAGGTTTGGCAACGGGGTGAGGAGACTTGAGCAGGAACTTGGCATTCTCTTCTAGGTCAGGAGGAGTAAGGTACAAAGTACTTTATTCCCGGCTATGGGATGCATTCCCTAGAGAGGTCCGCCTGGCACTGTCATTATATGCTTTTTGGCACCAGGTCAAGACCTTTTTATTCCCCCAATATTTTAATGTTTAATAGATTTTAATTATTTTTATTTCAGTTGTGGTTATTTAGTTTTACTATTATTTGGGGTATTTATGATATTTATATGTATATTGTTGTATTCATTGATATTGATATTGTTTTATTTATTGAGCCGTCCAGAGACGCAGAGTGATTGGACGGGCTAGAAATATCCCAAATAAATAAAAAAAAGTAGCAAAGAAAAGCAAAGTCCTCTCCCAGTAAAATAAATAAAACCCCCAAACTCAGGTTTTCCAGGTGAATGACCCTAATCATACCATTAAACCAATTATGAAGGGGGAAAGCCAGAAGGGGTTTCTGGGGGGCTATCCGGTGCAATGCCCTCAGTGCCACATGAATGACTGTCTGCCAGGCAGACAGAAGTCCTGGTGTGCTCCGTGTAAGGAGCCCCTGGCTCTCAGGGGATGCATTCACTCCCCTAAGCCAGGGTTGCTGGCCCAGAGAAGCAACAAGAGGTTGGCTGGGGAGACACCTGTGGACCAAATAGCTGGTCCCAGCTTCAGGGTGACAGTGCCTCTGCTGTCATGGAAATTGGGGTTTCGGGGAAGGAGCTGAATCCTCCTAAAACTAAGTCCTATGAGGATGCTTATCATTTTTCAGGCCAGGGTGATCTTGAGATGGTGCATGAAATCAGGGAGGATTCAAACAGGGACAGTGCTGCGATAAGGGCACGTTGACTTGGTGGAGATGTTCCAGTTCTGGCAAAGAGGTTAAATTTCAGAGTCCTAAATGACTTTCTTCTCATCTGTCTTCAGATCTCTGAATTTAGATTTTCAGGAAGGGGGGGTTTGAGGAGGTAAGGCAGGTAGATAGTAATGGCAAAAGGTGACATTATTGATTATTACCTTATTGATAAATCAAAAGTTAGTAATCACCAGGCCCAGATGGTCTCTATGTTGGGAGTTCTCAAAGAGGTCAAACAGGAAACTAGGAGGATGGGCAACAAATGCAAATAGCAAACCTGCTGTTGGGCACGTGCGAAAGGGAGCAGGTGGAAAGATGCACCTTTTCCGTTTATTTAGAAGACTTCTATGCCGCCCCATTCGCCGAAGCCTCGGGGCGGCTCACATTCATAAATAAATAATACAATATAATTAAATATAATTTGAGTCACCCTGGCCAGAAATTAAAATAGATAAATAATATTAACAGTTAAAATAATGTTTAAATAAAAAGGTCTTCACCTGGCGCCAAAAAGCAAATAACAACGGCGCCAGGCGGACCTCTCTGGGGAGCACATTCCATAGATTGTTTAGCTGTTTACAGTGTGTCACTTTTAATGTTTTTATTGCTTTTGTATTTATTTATTTACATATTTATATGCTGCACCCTTGCAAACAAGCCTCGGGGCGGCTCACAACAATAAATAAACTAATTATTTAAACTTACTTAAAAACTGGCCCATCTCGAGATGAAAATTAAAAATACCATAAATACCATAAATATAATAAATATAAATTAACAATTAAAATAACTTTTAAATAAAAAAGTCTTCGCCTGGCGCCGAAAAGCAAATAACGACGGCGCCAGGCAAACCGCTCTGGGGAGCGCATTCCATAGGTGGGGCAGCACCGCAAAGAAAGCCCTCCTCTGGGTACTCACCCTCCTTATTTTCCTCACGGAGGGTTCCCGGAGGAGAGCATCTGCTGCTGATTGTAAGGGGCGGGAGGGCATATATGGTTGCAGACGCTCCTTTAGGTAGCCAGGACCCAGGCCGTTTAGGGCTTTATAGGTCATAACCAACACCTTGAATCGGGCCCAGACTTCATTTGGGAGCCAGTGGAGCTGACGGAGAACTGGGGTAATATGAGAACCACGCCCAGTCCCCATCAGCACCCCGGCAGCTCTGTTTTGTACCAATTGAAGTATCTGGACCGTCTTCAAGGGTAGCCCCACACAAGAGCGCGTTACAGAAATCCAATGTGTTCTTGGATGTGTTCTTTTACATTGTTGTGCACTGCCTTGCTGTCTTTTAGCAGATAAAGAAATATTTAAACATTATAAATGGATGAATGAATGACGTTAATAGAATCTTTCTGGGGGAGATGAACTGAGATCTGAGAAACCTGAGGCTTGGAAAAGAAAAGCTCTTTAATCTCCCCAAGGGCGAAGAATCTAAATAGAAATCATTGCTGATTAAGTGACAGAAAAGTCTTTCTTCTTCCTGGCTGGCTTCACTGGCTTCTGAGACATTTTTCTTTGTTGAGGTCACATCAACAAACAACTCTTTGCTGCCACCCCTTGGCCATTTTACTTATAACAGATACACTGTGAAACAAGCCTCCTCCTCTCTCTCTCTCTCTCTCTCTCTCTCTCTCTCTCTCTCTCTCTCTCTCTCGGATTTTTTGCTGTTATTTTGTAGCTACCAGCAAAAAATCATTATGAAAAAAACACACCCCTCCTCCTCATCGGCACCTACATCGGCTACCCAGAGTCCAACTCATCAGGTCAAAACTGCAGATGCCGCGAAATACCAAAAAGATCTACAAATTACACTTTTGGCGATACAAGCATCCCAAGAGGGTATTCTAAATTCTATATTAAAATTGATTTTAGAACAAAAGAATATGATGGCAGAACTAGAGAACATGGCGATGGAACAAAGAGAAAGAATGGATAAATTGAACAGCTCTGTTAGGGATGTGTCTAATCAACTGACAGATGTTCGACTTAAAACTGAACAGAATACACAACAAATATAACAAGCCCATGCAAAAATTGAAACAGTGGATAAAGAAGCACAACTACTACAACCAACAAATAAGTCATTATGGGATTCAGTCGCTACATTAGAGATGGAGAAGGCATCCAATTACTTAAGATTTCAGAACATACTTGAGGGAAAGAATGAAGATCTAAGGGAATTAATAATTACCCTGCTGGCAGATGTGTTGGATTTGGAAAACGAACAGGTGGATGGAAATATTGATCTTGTTTACAGAGCTAACTCAAGCTATGTTAGAAGACACAAACTACCCAGGGAAGTTCATGTTAAATTTGCAAAAAGGTCTGTAAGAGATAATGTCCTGAGGGCTGTACACGATAAACCTTTAAAAATCGACGATCACCATGAGGTGACTGTTCTGAAACAAATACCATGGAGGATCAGAGACGGACGAAAGAAATATTTATTCCTTACAACGAAACTGACCAAGAAGGGGATTATGTTTAGGTGGTTAATGCCAGAAGGAATATTCTTCACCTGGAACTCTGCAAGATATAAGTTGGATTTCAAGGCACAAGAGTTTTATGAAACATTTAGAAGCTCATTTGAAGATGAGGAATCAGACGTGCAAAAAGGAGGAGGGAAAGGTGCTGAAGCAATGGAAGTAACAACATACTACTCTGAAGAAGGAGAAATAGCGAACACAGACATACAACAAGATGAACAGACATCGGAACCAAATAAAAAGAGAAAAGGTAGAAGTGTAAAGGCGAAGCATAAGTAGATAAATATATACTCTTTAAATATGGCTCTTAAAGTGGAAGGAAGAATTGAATTGCTCTCTCTAAATGTAAATGGACTAAATGGGCCTTCCAAGAGAAGGATTTTCTCTCAACTTCAAAAACTGAAGTTAGATATAATTTGTCTACAGGAAACACACATCAAGAAACAACACAGTAAACTCCTGGGTTGTCCAAAGCTTGGAAAGCTATTTATATCTTCCGCTTCTTAAAAGAGGTTTAGTATTACATATCAAGGAAAAACTTGACCCCAAACAGATACTGGCTGACGAAGATGGTAGGATCCTGATGGTTGAAGTTAAAATGAAATTTTAAAAGGTGCTTTTGGTGGCAATTTATGCCCCAAATGACCACCAGGAAATGTTCTACCAAAAATTACATACTTTACTTTTGCAATTGGATTATCAGACTTTGTGCTTAAAGGGAGATCTCAACGCAATTGTGGACAAGAAAATGGATCATAAGAGTGAGATTAAGGAGAAGAAAGGCAGGCGGATACTTCCAAAGTCTTGCTTTAACATAATTGAAAAATTTAGATTGACAGATGTTTCGAGACATAAAAACCCAACCTCTGCTAAATAAACTTTCTATTTGAATGGACATAGGTCATGTTCCAGAATTGCTAGGATTTGGATAACTTCAGATTTAGTATCAGACCTGTTAGAAGCTGAAATAGAGACAAATGTGTGGGCAGATCATAATCCTGTAACTATGACACTGAAAGGGGGAAAAAAAACGCCCAGATGGGTCTTAAACAAAGCCTTATTAAAGGATAAAAAATTCAAAGAAGAGATAAATAAGGAAATGGAAATATTTTTTCAAATCAATAAAACTGAAGAAACCCCTTTGCAAAATGTTTGGGATACAGCCAAAGCCTATGTCAGAGGTCTGATAATAACATACTCAGCAAAAATAAGTAAAATGAGAAAGCAGGAACGATCTAAATTAGTAGAGGAATTGACAAAGCTTGAACAGAAGCTACAGGAAGATCCATCCAAAAAAGAGCTTAAGACACAAATGAATATTCTAAAACACAAACTGAACCTCTTGGATACAAATGATCTTACCAAGAAAATGAAATTGACTAAACAGATTTTTTTCGAAAATGCTAATAAACCAGGGAGATGGTTAGCTTATAAAGAAGGAAAGAGAGAAGAGACTAATATATAAACTGCAGGATGGAGAAGGACAACTGCAAGTACAAAGCACACAAATTAAGAAAATAGCGGGAGATTTATTTATTTAAGGATATACCGTATTTTTTGCTCTATAAGACGCACCTGACCATAAGACGCACCTAGTTTTTAGAGGAGAAAAAAAATATTCTGAATCAAATGGTTTACTAAACTATTTAATAAATTATAACAGAATACAGTAATACCGTATTTCAACCTTGTAAAGTGAACAGCAGTCAACAGTGGCATTAAGAACCATCATCACTGTCATTAACAAAGGAGAGACTTTAAAGTTCGAGTACTCTTCTAGTTTTCGTTGAACCCATAGAACTCATCATCGCTAGAGTCAGAATTTATGAAGCTCTGTTGCTCACAATCACTGACATCACTTTCTTCACTATCTTCATATAAGATACCATCTTCGGTTCCATCCAAAGCATTGCTAATTCCACATTTTTTGAATGACTGTACAACGATTTCCTCCTTCACGGAGTGCCATGATGTTTTCACCCATTCACAGACTTGAGTGATAGTGGGCCTCTTCATTCGTCCAGTAGGTGTCAGATCATGGTTCCCGGCAGTCATCCATTTGTTCCACTCTTCTCGCATAAAGACCTTAAATGGTTTGTTGATGGAAACGTCGAAAGGTTGCAACTGGCTGGTAAGGCCTCCAGGAATTACAGCTAGATGAGTCTTCATTTCTTCAAAGCACTTTTTTGTAGTTTCGCTAATATGTGCTCTAAACTGGTCAAGCACTAATAAGGCAGGTTTTTTCAGAAGCCCTCCAGGACGTTTGGACCACACTTTTTCAACCCATACTCTCATTGCATTTTCGTCCATCCATCCTTTCTCATGAACATGCACAACAACTCCGCTTGGAATCACTTCTTTTGGAAATGTTTTCCTTTTGAAAATTAACATGGGTGGCAATTTGGTGCCATTTGCACAGCAAGACAACACAACTGTGTAATGGGTTTTCTCATGTCCAGAGGTTTTCACGGTGATAGTTCTGGCATCTTTCAAATCAACAGTCCTATTAGATGGCGCATCAAAGGTTAGCGGGACTTCATCCATATTCCCAATCTGGCCAATTTCAAACCCATTTTTCTTCCTAGCATCAGTTACAAATTTCTGAAAAGACAGAATCTTAGATTCATATTCTTTTGGCATTTTTTGTGCAATTCTAGTTTGGGTGCGCATAGCAAGGCCACATCGCCTCATAAATCTGTGGCACCACGATGGTGATCCAGTAAAATCGTGAATGCCTTTCTCTACAGCAATGCGTCTGGCTTCATGTATTATCATTTTTGTAGAGACTGAGAAGCCATTATTCCGGTGATGCGTGATCCATTCTTTCATGGCCACCTCTAACTGTGGCCACTTTGCAGAATTCCCACGAAAAGTGTGCTTGCTTTTATTCGCTTTTTGCAGCTGATTCTCCTGTTTCCTCCACTCTCTTATCATTTTTTCAGTTGGAGGTGGCCCAAAATGTCTCTCCGCTGCTCTGTTTCCATGCTCCTTAGCATAGTTTACTACCTCTAGTTTAAACGGAATCTTATATGCTAGTCTTTTCTGCTTTATCATCCTTGTATGTAGAATGGGGGAGGTTTTCTGCAAGAAGATACAGTGATGAAGGAACTGTCAGTAATGTACCAGAAAAACTCTGTGCAAAATGGTCAAATGATACGGTATACCGTATTCACTCTGTACAAGGACTATATAAGGACTATACATTACAGCTATATAGTAGTATATGGTATGACATTTCCCAGTGACAATCTATTGGCCAGATGATGACACACAGAACATTCCACCTGACATTTATCATCAGCAGACACATTTTATCTAGAATAATATGCTGTCACTATCTGCGCTGCTGAATCTCAAAAAATTTGCAGTCAGTAGTGGAATTATTGAAGGAAGCCACAATCTACACCAGTTATACAAGAGCTGCTGCAGACAATTCATTAACAAATCTAAAAAAGCCAGTAATGTCCACGCTGCCCTACTAGTAAATAATAGAAAAAAAATTCTGACCGAAAATGAGATATTGTAATTCATACATGAAGGTAATGCTGTTCAAATATCCACTGATCCTAAAAAAAATGTGCCTGATCAACTAACAGATATTGGTCCTTCTAGTAACTTAATAAAGCAGGCACCGTTCTGATCCATGGAAAGCTTCCTGATAATCACAGGCACATTCCCCATCACTTCCCCATGGGCTTCATTAAAAGACTTGAAAACACACACGATCGGTGGGTGGTGGGGGTGGGCAGTCCGTCCCAGTCCGTCTCTCCGTGGCGGTTATAGCCTGTGGCTCCTCCTCCGCACCCCTCCCCCTGAGCGGCACAGCTCTCGCGTGCTCTGGAGAGGGGGGGGGTGGAGCAGGACGTGCCGAGCGCATGCCGGCCATGTGGTGCAGGCGGGCCGGCAGCGTCCCGGCGGTGGTCTTCCGGGCGGCGGCAGTGGCAGGTCTTCCCAGGCGGTGAGGGTGGGCAGTCCGTCTCTCCGTGGTGGCCAGCGGGTTAAAGCCCGCGGTTCCTGCTCCGCACCCCTCCCCCTGAGCGGCACAGTTCTCATGTGCGCCGGAGGGGGAGGGGCGGAGCAGGGCATGCCGAGCGCGTGCCTGCCAGGTGGTGCAGGTGGGCCGGCAGCATCCCGGCAGTGGTATTGCATGTCCCGGGTGTCGGGCACACCATGCTGCACATCTGACAGACTTACTGCACACACACATTCGCTCTATAAGATGCACAGACATTTCCCCTTACTTTTGAGGGGGGGAAAAGTGCATCTAATAGAGCGAAAAATACGGTATGTAACGCAGCATTGCCAGATGCTAAAATACTACATACTTGGACAGAGGCAAATATTACATTAATACCGAAAGAAGACACGGACTTGACACAGATCCAGAACTATAGACTATATCACTATTAAATGTGGATTACAAAACATTTGCCTCTGTAATGGCAGAAAGACTAAAGTATTTAGCAGACTTCATACATCCAGATCAAAATGGCTTTTTACCTAAAAGACAAATGAGGAATAATATGAGAATCATCTTGGACATTTTAGAGTATTATGAGGTACATTCTGAAAAACCAATGGCGTTATTATTCATGGATGCACAGAAGGCCTTTGACAATGGCAATTTATGAAGCAACAACTAGTTCAAATGGAGTTTGGTGAAAAATTTATTAATGCGATATTAAGCATCTATCAAAAACAGTCTGCTTGAATTATAATTAATGGAGAATTTACAAATACTATAGACATACAAAAGGGCACGAGACAAGGATGTCCTTTATCACCACTGTTGTTTATATTGATTCTAGAAGTGTTAAATAGAAATATTAGAGATGATATGGATATTAAGGGCACTAGAATCAGAGATGAAAGCTATAAATTGCAAGCATTCGCAGACGACTTAGTTTTTATAACTGAGGAACCCTTGGTAACAATGCCTAAACTTTTGCAAAGGATTGAAGAATATGGTGATGTTACTGGGGTGAAAATAAGCAGAGAAAAGATGAAATTGTTAGTAAAAAATCTTACATTGGAGCAGAGAAAAACTCTGGTGGAGCAAGTAGATCTTCATATTGTTAAAAAGGTTAAATATTTGGGAATTTTCTTTACAGCTAAGTGCACTACATTGAAAGAAATTATGATAAACTAAGGAAATTAAGAGTGACTTGGAAAAATGGGCTAATTTGTTTAGCCATTATTTGTTTAGCCGTGGGTCGTTATTTGTTTTTCAGCGCCAGGTGAAGACCTTTTTATTTAAATCATATTTTAATTGTTAATTTGTTTAATATTTATATTTCTTAATTTAGCTTGTATTTTAAAGGGGTTTTGCCGAGATGCACCGGGGGGTGGGTGGGTGGGTGTGTTTGTAATTGAAGCTATGTTAAAATTTTTATTGTTGTAAGCTGCCCCGAGGCTTTATTGCGATGGGGTGGCATAGAAATGTTTTAATTAATAAATAAATAATAAATAATTTGCAATTATCTTTGTTGGGAAAAATAGCACTAGTTAAAATGAATATATTACCAAAACTTTTGTTTTTATTTCAAATGATTCCCATAAAAATTGATAAAAAATTCTTTGATGATTTAAATATCCAAATCTCGAGATTTATATGGAAAAAGAAGAAACCAAGGATTAAATTAAAAATGCTCCAGGAGGCTAAAGGAAGTGGGGGTCTTGGTCTTCCTGACTGGATGTTGTATTATCAAGCTTCTGTTTTACCGTGGCTAAAAGAATGGATAACTTTAAGAAATAAGTAAGAGAATCTTGTATCTTGAAAGATTTGCAGATGGGTTGGCATGATTTGTAAATGGGTTGGCACGCTTATATGTGGTATGAAAAGTGTAAGGTACATGGTTGTTTCTTAAATCATTATATTAGGAAATCATTAATGTCGGTGTGGGAAAAGTTGAAGATAAAACTGTATACTAAATTACCAAGATGGCTTTCACCTATGGAAGCTCTTGTATATCCAAATGCATTGAACTTTGATACGATCGTGAGATATGATGATATTTTGGATTGAATCAAGAAATACAAGAACAAGAAATTCATATTTCTTGGTGGCACAAGGTTCAATTGCAATTGAGATACGCTAAAGACTATAGAATGTGGGGCTTTTATAAGGAGTTAGCAGCACTTGACCACGTGATTCTTAAATCAGATGAGAAAATGATTAAAAGATTGTATAACTTCCTATTGGATAGGAGACTGGAAGATGAACAGGTTAAGGAAACTATGATAACGTGGGCACAAAACTTTGGATATAATATTGAGTTAGAGAAATGGCAAAAGCTGTGGGAAAGAAATAGTAAAGTAACATTAGCAACCTCATACAAAGAAAACCTGTATAAAATGTTTTATAGATGGTATCTGTCACCAAATAGGTTAGCTAAGATGTTTCTAAACATGTCAAATGGATGTTGGAAATGTAAGCACAAATTGGGTATTTTTTATCATATGTGGTGGACCTGTGATAAGGCAAAAAAGTATTGGATTAAAATACACAAATGGCTTGAGGAGATGTTACAAAAACTTCTAACATTTAAACCTGAAGTTTTCTTATTAGGCATTGTACCTGATGATGTTAGTAAACAAGCAATGTATTTGACTCTACATGTAATTACTGTGGCGAGGATTGCATTTGCCCAACATTGAAAGAGTGAAGAGCCACCTACTGACAAACTGATTCTAAAAAAGATCCTGGACTGTGCAGAAATGGACAGATTGACTTTGTCTCTGAAGGAGAAAGAAGATACAGAATTCTATCAAACCTGGGATTCTTTTTATCATTTGCTAGAGAAATAGGACTATGCATAGATTTAAATATTTTTATATTTAAACATATAAAGAAAAAATGTGGGGGACTGACCCAGTAGGTCTGATGTTTTTGATGACTGATTTTTTTTTTTTTAGTTTTCCTTTTTGTTAGATCTATTAAGAATAAAACTTACTAAAAAAAAAGAATCAGAAAAGTCTCCATCCTATGCTATCTTTTAACACTGCAGAAACATTATTTTCCTGACTTTGTTTCATTTGCTTGTTGCAGGAGCAAATAGCAGCACAGAAGGAAAAGACAGTTGTTCATTTCAAAGAAATGTACCAGTTTCTGGAAAAACAAGAAAAGCATCTGTTAAGCCAGATGGAAGAGGTAGAGAAGGAGATTACAGAGGCAAGGGATGGCCACGTGACCAAAATCTTGGAGGATGTTTCTTCTTTAGAAAGAAGTATTGTAGAATTGGAGGAGAAGCTTCAACAGTGCACAAATGAACTTGTGCAGGTAAGACAGCCGAAGCAACCAAAGCTTCCCTTTGGGGTGGTTTTACACACTTGTACAAGATGTGCTTCTTGACTGGCATATAGGTTTCTCAAGAGACAAATAAGATGGTCAGGTATTCCCATGAGTGGTTCAAAATTGAGAAAGGAGTTCGGCAAGGCTGTATACTGTCGCCCTGCCTATTTAACTTATATGCAGAGCACATCATGAGAAAGGCGGGGTTAGATGAATCACCAGTTGGAATTAAGATTGCTGGGAGAAATATCAACAACCTCAGATATGCAGATGATACCACTCTCATGGCAGAAAGTGAAGAGGAACTAAAGAGCCTCTTGATGCGGGTGAAGGAGGAGAGTGCAAAAGTTGGCTTGAAACTCAACATTAAGAAAACTAAGATCATGGCATCTGGTCCTCTCACTTCCTGGCAAATAGATGGGGAAGAAATGGAGGTAGTGACAGATTTTATTTTCCTGGGCTCCAAGATCACCGCAGACGGGGACTGCAGCCAAGAAATTAAAAGACGCTTGCTCCTGGGGAGGAGAGCTATGGCAAATCTAGACAGCAAATAAAAAGCAGAGACATCACCCTGCCAACAAAAGTGCATATAGTCAAGGCTATGGTTTTCCCAGTTGCAATGTATGGCTGTGAAAGCTGGACAATAAGGAAGGCTGAGCGCAAAAGGATTGAGGCCTTTGAGTTGTGGTGCTGGAGGAGACTCCTGCGAGTCCCTTGGACCGCAAGGCGATCAAACCGGTCAGTCCTAGAGGAGCTCAACCCTGACTGCTCTTTAGAAGGACAGATCCTGAAGATGAAACTCAAGTACTTTGGCCACCTAATGAGAAGGAAGGACTCCCTGGAGAAGAGCCTAATGCTGGGAATGCAAAAGAAGGAGGGGACAGCAGAGAATGAGGTGGCTGGATGGAGTCACTGAGGCGGTTGGTGTGAGCTTGAGTGGACTCCGGGGGATTGTGGAGGATAGGAAGGCCTGGAGGAATGTTGTCCATGGGGTCGCAATGGGTCAGACACGACTTCACGACTAACAACAACAACAACAACAAGACGTGCACTTTATGGTGCAATGACTGTTTCCATGAGTTGACCTGGGCTGTCAAGAATAGGACATTTGGGAGAGTCTTCATGTTTTGGTTGTTGCACGTCATCAAGTCACTTCTGACCGATGGCCACCCTATGCATGGAAGACCCCAAGTGTCCTGCCCCTGACAGACCTGCCCAGCTCTTGGAAGTTCAGGGTTGTGCCTTCTTTCATGGAAGCGATCCATCTCCCATTTGGTGGTTGTCGTCTTCTTCTGTTCTGACTTTCCCTGGCATGATTGTCTTCGCCAGTGAGTCTTGCCTTTTATTTATTTATTGTTGCACCCAAAGTACGATAGCCTCACTTGCATCATTTGTACTTCCAGGACAAGTCCTGGCATGATCTCAGCTATGGCCCCGCTTGTTTGTCTTTCTGTCAGTCCAGGGTCTTTGCAAAGCTCTCCTCCAGCACCAGGTTTCACACGCATCAATTTTATTCACCATCCGGCTTTCATACCCACACACAGTGAGGGAGGATACAAGAGGGTTGATTATCCTGGCCATGGACCTCAGTGAAATCCCCTTACATTTGACGATCTTTTCTAGTTCCTTCATTGCTGCCCTTCCACTCTCCGTCTTCTTCTGAGTTCCTGGCTTGCTGTCTCTGTCTGCACTGATGATTTCGCCAAGGTGTGCAGAATTGTTTGCAAGTTCAATTCCTCCACTGATTGCCTTAGCATTGTATAATGCTGCTGTGGTTGTGATTTTGGTTTTCTTCATATTCAGCTGCAGTCCTGCTTTTGCGCTTTCTTCCACTTTCATCAGGAGGCGTTTGCATTTATTGCTGCTTTCTGCCAATATTATCTGCACCTCTTAAGCCACTGACGCATCTGCTGCCAATTTTCACTTCCTCCTCCTCTGAAATTAATCCAGCTTCCGCGGGGTTGTCGTAAATCAGAGATGACCTGGTGGCACTTGACAACAACAAGAACAATTGTACAGGCATCCTGCTGCACATGAACTGGCAAATTGGTAGTGAGGTTTTTGGGACTGCTGTGTCATTAACTGGAAGGATCTTTGCAGATTTGCTGTAACCATTTGTGAGAATTTGACACTGGGTGGATGGTTGCCATTGGCTCATTTTGAGAATTCTTCTCTGATACTCAGTTTCTAAGAGCTGTAAATAGATTGCTGTGCCTTACACTGAAATGACCCCACTTTGCATGTAGAATGTCTTTCCCCAGTGCTTCCCTTCACAGAGTAGCAAGTCTCAAATTCCTTTATTTCCTTTTTTTCTTGCTAGGATATAAGAAGCACCTTGCAGAGGTAAGTGGATCCCACTCATTCCCCTTCAGGCTTCATGATTCAGGATTGCATGAAGGGAGTCTGGCTCTGTAAGCTGTTTGGGGTGGAGGTGGGTGGAGTTCAATGCACCAAAGATGAAAATCACAGCATCCTTTTGGAGTTGTCATACCTCTGTTCTCACTTTGCATCACATCGCATCGCAAAGAAGCCTTCTTTCTGACCTCTGTAGTCTTTTCAGAAGCCTGCAGAGTGACTAGTCCAAGGGTACTTGAAAATATTACTACTACAACATAGCGTGAGCATTCCCAGCCTGCCCTGGTTCATTGTCAGAGAACTACAAATGTGCAGAAAGGTGTGTGACAGCCCTGAGAACTCACAGTGCTCACCACAGCAGCAGGAGCATCACTGATTGCATTTCCAGTGCTTGGCATGGGTGCCATCATGTTTCTGTGGCCAGAACAGTGTGATGGAATCCCAAGTACAGTGGTACCTTGGTTCATGAACTTAATCTGTTCCAGGACTCTGGTCGTGACCCAAATTGGTCATGAGCCAAGTTAAATTTCCCCATAAGCTTCAGTGTAAATAAGGTTAATCCGTTCTGTAACTATTATTTTTAAACAGAAAAATGTGAAGCAAAGTGACAACATCAAAGATTGCAACTATCTCCCCCCCACAACCCCGAGCACGAGTGCGGCCATCTCCCCCCCACAGCACAACCCGTGCCCATCATCCCGGTGTGCTGGGGGGGGGGGGAGATGGGTGTGAATGAGGGTGCCTTGGGGGGGAGACGTGTGTGAACACGGACACACGGGGGAAAGATGGGTGCGAACGAGGGCACGCTCGGAGGGGGTGGCCTTGATCACGGTTGCCACCCGATGCGTAGTTCGCGACCTGAGTCAAAATTTCTATGAAATTTTTGTTCGCGACCCGATCTGGTCTTGAACTGGGGGTTCGTGAGCCAAGGTGCCATTGTGCAAACAAATATGAATGGGGGCAGGCCTTAAGGGGAAACCATTCTCCCAAGGAGCCCAGTAAGAACGACTGGGCAATGGAGGATGTGTGGGGAGGCCAGATGTGAGTGGTGCTTCTCCAATCCCGTGTGGCCGCCCCTAAGGCTGCTCAGGAGGGAGCAGGTCTTTCCTGCCTCTGTGCAAGCTCCTGCGCATGGTTTTAAAGGGCCAGGCACACGCAGGCTGGGCCTGAGAAACACACTGAGGTGCTGGGCCCAGGGGCACCCCAGTGTGTGCAGTGAGCGGAGCTGATCACCACTCTTGGCAGGGATCTCCGGGTCAGCAGGACTGCGGCTCCTTCTTTCCTCGACCTTCCTTCAGGAAATTTTCTGTCTGAAGAGGCTGAGTCGACATTTCATGCTGTCTTCCAGGTTTGAGGAGAATGAGTTTGAGCATCCTCCAGTTTTTCCTCCAGAGCTGAAGCGCAGGGTCTGGAACTTCTGTGACACAGATCCCTTTCTAGAGCATTTAATGAAGCAGTTGAAAGGTACGAAAGAGATGTAGGTAGCAAAAGGTCACTTGAATGTTGGCGAGTTGGAAGCATGGGAAACTTGAGGCACACTTCAGTGCTTGGATTTTTAAAATTTTGCCATTCACAGCATTCCCAAGCCAGAAGTCGTAGGCCATTTTTCTACAACTATAGAAAACCATAGCAGCCACACAGATATGGCACATGTCCCTTTTTCCTCTGCAGTGGAGGGCAGGATGCGTTCAAATGGAGCAAAGCTCAGGGAACCAAGATTTAGGGTGGATGCCAGGAAGTACTTCCTGATGGTTAGGACCCTAAGGGTAGGAATGGGCTTCTACAGGAGATGTTTGGAGCCCCATCAGTGTGGGTGTTCAAGGATAGGCTGGACGTGCACATGGTAGGCACGTCATGAGGAGCCGGCTGGAGCCGGTAGTCAGACCAGATGGCCCAGGAGGCCCCTTCTGACTCGCTGTGTTTCTATGTTTCTATGGTATTCGGTTGAGAAGACAAAATAAGTTCATTGTAGAAGGGGTGTTGGTTGAAATTGCTCCTGCAAACTTGGCACAAATAAGATTAGAAGCATTACCTCCAAAACATGAGAAGTAATAGTGAAGTTCCACTATAATCATCACCAGTCAGACCTCACTTGGTATACAGTGTTCAGTTCTGGGAATCTAAATTTTAAAAAGACGCAGAAAAACTAGAAAGGGTGCAGAGGAGGGAAATATAGATGATTCAGGAACTGGAGGCAAAACCCTGTGAGAAAAGACTGAGAGAACTGGGCATGTTCAGCCTCACGAAGGGAAGACTGAGGGGAGATATAAAAGCACTCTAGAAGTCCCTGAAAGGCTGTCCCAAAGAGGAAGGACAGGATCTCTTCTCATCCATTCCAGAGTGCAGGACACGGAATAACAGACAGAAGTTAAAACAAAGCAGATTTAGACTATACACCAGGAAGAATTTCCTGACTGTCAGAGCAGTAAGACAGTGGTACGTATTATCTCTGAAACTTGTGGGTTCTCCACTTTTGGAAACATTCAAAAATTGGACAGTCATCTAAATAGGATGGTGCAACTTGGTGTCCTGCAAGACCTTCTTGGCCCCTTCCAACTTTACTATTCTATGATTCGATTCTTCTGCATTGAAACCCCACCATGTTCTTAATTACACATAGTGAGAATATTTCTATTTGGATAAGAGACATTTGGGTATTTTTAAATACAGTAAAATTGGAAGGGGAATTCCTCTGCCTTCCCTGTCCCAAATTCATATCAGAAATCGTTTAAAGCTTTTACTTGAAAGAAGGAAACGATGGACAAAATATTGGCATCACTGTTTGGAGGGTGGAGTGGGGTTGCTTTAAAATACCTTACAAGTGGAATGGTGAGATGTTTTGTCTTTATTCCCTTTCCCTCCCCAGACAATTTGATATCTGGACTTATGAAGAAAGGTAAGCTGTGGGACATGATAAGCGTGCTGGAGTTAATGGCAGAGCAGGAGACTGGGGCTCTGTCAGACAGTTGTGTGCCTGTGTTTCACTAGATCTCCCCAGTCCTGCCCTGGGGGCTCTGGAAAGCCAACCCCCCCCCCCAAAAAACCCCAGGAGAATCAAACAGTTCTATGCCTATCTCCACATATTTTTTACGCACACACCTGTTTGTCCGATGTAAGAACTTCGGCCTGGGATCAGTCAAAGGGGTTGTCACGCTCAGCAGGCTGCTTCATTGCAGAGCAGGCCAGAGCACGGCTGAGTGGCTCCTCAGTGGGTTGGCTGGGGTGATCACCTTGTTCTCGTTCTCAGAGGGTGCGGTGCTGTGGCCTGTGCCCAGGCCACGGGGAAGCCACCAAGTTCTTCCGGGAGGCGCCTGTGCCCTGCCCAGGCTGTGGGAGGAGCAGCAGAGGCAACCTCTGCCTCCCTCTCTACTCTTCTTCCGTAGTTTTGCTGGATAGTCTTCTCAGCCTATCCAGAAAGCGCGCTCCAGAATGGGGCGGGGGGAAAAGTGAAGCAGGTTCGGCATAACTCAGATCCTGAGCTCCTCCATATCGTCCTCACCCCCTGTCAGACCATGTGCTTTTTTCCCTCCTCCTCCGTCAATTTTCCAACCTCAAAGAAGTGAACCGTGGCTTTTTTGTGCCCATTGTGAAGGTGTGGCTTAGGTTTAGGCTTAGGTTTAGACTTAGGCATCTCTGACTCTACCTCATGCAGGGGGACTGCTGTCTCTGATCTCCGAGGGGTTTTGCAAGCCACTTTGCGTTCCACTGGGTGCTTGCCCTGGATGGTTTGTCGGGTTGTGGGTGCCTGTTGTTGGATGGGGTGTCCCTGGGTATTTAACACTTGTGCACTTGGTTGGCTGCAAAGCTGTTATCCTTTAAAGCCATAGGAGGTTGAGAACTGCCCCCGATACCCCCCTTTTTTTGGAGGGGGTGGAGGGAATTTTATTTATTTATTTTTATTTATTTATTTGGAAATTTATAGGCCGCCCCTTGCCACAAGCCTCGGGGCGGCTCACAATTTCTGGGATGTGCCTCCAGGCTGAGGGTATGACATGCTCCCTTGCTGGATTCTTCTTTCTTTTTCTCACCTCTTCACTCCCACGAACAGCAAATGTATCTCCAGATCCCAGCACAGTAAATTGTTCATCCTGTCTGAGGATCGTAAAACTGTCACATATGGGCAGATCCTTAAAGTTCTGCTCAACAACCCTGAAAGATTTGACAAACATCCGTTTGTGCTGGGAAGTGAAGAATTTATAACAGGAAGACATTTCTGGGGCATTGTTGTGAGAACGGAAGGACAATGGTCTGTAGGAGTCGCAACAAAGTCTGTGATTTGGAAGGGCTATGATACAGAAAGGATCTGGAGTATTTGGGGGTCATATGGTGAATACAGGCCCACCAACCACCCCGATCCTCTCCCAGTAAAAGGGAAACGCAGCAGGGTCCGAAGGAGCCTGAACTGTGAGGTGGGACACGTGAGCTTCCATGACGCTGATACAGCAGCTCTGATCTTCACGTGCTTGGTTGAGCCCTTCTCTAGGGAGCCCCTTCAGTGTGTTAGAAAGAGCCCGCTTGACCCGCTCTCCGTAAGGTGGGTCACGGGTGGGAGAGAGACATATGGAACACACCTTTGCTCCTTTAGTTTGATGCGCATCAGCGTGTTTGGTGGCATTACTAATGTTCCTGTATTAAAGCGTCCTCTTCAGATTTTAAGAAGCCTATTGCCGTTT
Source organism: Varanus salvator macromaculatus (assembly GCA_023646645.1). NCBI lineage: Eukaryota > Metazoa > Chordata > Lepidosauria > Squamata > Varanidae > Varanus > Varanus salvator. The sequence goes on from JAIXND010000685.1 coordinate 6,906,352, forward strand.
TGGCTTCTTTTTCAGCAACCAGAACTCTCCCGCAACGGAGAGAAACTGGACGGGGGCTCAGGAAGCAGGATGAGAGGCAGTGTGGTGCAGTGGTTGGAGTGTTGGGCTGGGGACCCTCCCTTTACACCCACTTGGCCTTGAAGCTCTCTGGATGAGTGGGCCAATCACCCACTCTCAGCCTAGCCTACCTCGCAGGGATGTTGTTGTGAGTTTAAAATAGAGTTAGGAAAGCCTGCTCGGGTAACTCACAAGAGGAAAAAGGGTGGGAGATAAATACAATGGAAGAATAGTAATGACCTGGGGGTAGATTTCACTTATATTCTGCCTTTTTTTCTTCCAAGGAACTCAAGGCAGCTTGCATAATTCTCCACTTCCTCTCAGTGTTACCCTCACAAGAGCAACCCTGTGAGGTGATTTGGGGTGAGGGGGATACAGGGCTCTTACTCTGCTCTCCAGTGGTTCTGTGGGGTGGAGACATCAGTAGCCTCAGTCTGTAACTTTGGCAGGTATAATCATTGCAATCAGAACTGCAGCATGATATTAAAAAAGATGGAACGTTTCTCATATGAAACATCGCCTGGAACGGCAGGGGGTTGGGCCTGGTGGCCTTCATGGACAGCTCTACTCTTCTGTGATCCTATCACAGACTTCAACCGGGAATGGTCATTTTCCATTAGAATGAGTGGAAAACTAACGGCACTAGTTCAAGCCGAATTTTGTTTAAACTGGTCTGTCCATTATAGAACTTGGTCAGCAGGAGAGCCAATCAATCACTGGATTAGAGTTACTGTCATTAGAAGTTATAATTGCATTTCTATCTTGCCTTGTTTCCACCTCCAAGGAAGCCAAGGCAGCTTGCAAGGTTCTCCAGCTCTCCATGATGTCCTCACAACAACCCTGTGAGGTAGCTTGGGCTGAGAGCGGAACCACCACACCACACTGGCTCTCATTCATTGCTTGTAAATTTGTTAGGAAATGCCAACAACCTGAAAAAAAGTATGATAATTTGGACATAGACCCTTGGAGAAGAAATATCATCCCACCAATGGGAAGCTTTATGGAAGAAGAACATGGCCTTTACAGCATTAAGAGAAAACTGGTACATGATTTTTTTGGTGGTACATTATTCTAAAAGTGATAGAAAAGAAGGATAAGATTATAACAGAAAATGTTGGAAATGGAAAGTAGATGGGACTTTCCACCATATGTGGTGAGTTTGTGATAAAATTAAAAGATTTTGGAAGATGACACATGTGGAAATACAAAAAACCAAATCAAATCAAATCAACTTTCCTAGGAGTGCTAACATCATGCTTTGGCATATTATGCCAAAGACTTTTTCAAAGAATAAGTCAGAATTATTTAAATAACTCTGAAATACGTCTTACCATTGGCAGCATTCCCATTCCTCAGTCAGCATGCGGAGGGAGGCCTTTTTTCTGTTTGAAGTCGCACAGGATTGCTCAGAGGGATTTTTCAATCCACGTAGCGCATTGAAATCACACGATCGCGTTAGGCCTGCTCCGGTGTCGCCCCGACACAGTGAAGACGAGCTCATGCTCTTCATTTCGTAGAAGAGCCTTGCTCTCCGAGGCCGCGTTCGCTCGCAGACCGAGAATCTGGCGACCAGGCAGCCACACCTCCTCCCCTCGCTCCCTGTTATGCAGGGCGGCTCCTTCCGGCCGGGCAGAAGCACACCTACTACAGAGCGCTGAGGCAGCTGCGGAGCCGCTACTCCGCCCCCGGCGCGTCCCGTGGGCCGCAGCGCCGCGCTCGCTCGCTCGCCGCCGCCGCCGCCGCCGCCGCCATTGTGTCAGCGGAGACACGTGCAGGCAGGTAAGTTCAGCGCAGGTTTCGTCTCGCTCTGCGGCCGCGCGCAGCGGGCGCTCCGCTCTCGCGGCTGAATCCTTCGTCTTCTGGGTGGCTGGCGGTGACCGGGGGATTGCCGGGTATTTGCTATTCCCCCCAGCTTTGCGTCATCTGCAAATTTAATCGCCTTTCCTTGTGCTTCCTCGTCAAAATCATTAATACAAATGGTGAGGAGTCCCGGTCCCAGTATAGAACCCCCTGGCACCCCGCTTGCCACCTCTCCCCAGTTTGAGAATGTGCCATTGAGGAGTCCATTTTTGCAGCCATCGAATGCTTTTGTATTACCTAGCCCACTTTTTGCTCTTTGGTAATCTGGATGCTGTGGGGCACTTTGTCAAAGAATTTGCTAAAGTCTACATTGATTATACTCACAGCAGTCCCACAGTGCATTTGGAAGGTTACCAGTCAAAAATGAAATTGGTAGGTTCGGTCTCTTTACATGCCCTGTTTCAAATTTGAGCTAATCAGGATCATGCTTCTGTGACATTCCATACAAACTTGTCACTGTGTCTGGAGAACAAAAGCTTGCTAATGGGATTTTCTGCTCTTTCGATCCATTCATAGCTTCATTTGTACTGGAATTATTATTCCACTTCTATAATGCACTCATAGCCTGTGGGGTTCTCTGTGAGGTTTACATTTCCAACAAATACACATTTCCAAATACATTGGGATTCCAAATGCATTTTACAATAAATTCCAAACGCATTTCCAAAATAAAATGTCCAACTAATATAAAAATATCTACCATACAGTAAAAACATAGATTAAAAATACTGAAGAACCCAGAAGAAATAACTAAAGTCTAATAAATTAATCCCAGAAACAAGAGTCCACCTGAGACCTCTGGCCAGCAATCTTAGCCTGAGCTGTGGCAAGCAGGTGTTGAGTGGGAAGGAGGAGGGCCCTGGGACTGAGTGAGGTCACCTCCAAGATGGTCCCGGCAGCTGCTCCAACTGACTCACTCTCCCCATCCCCTGGAATGCACCAAGCACCTCTTTCCTCCTGGCTCAGCTGTATTGTCTATTGCAGGCACAAGATGAAATGCCTGCATCTAGATGTTGAAAATGCTGCCTTGACTTGCAAAGCAATTCAGTCCTCTGCAGGTTTAGCAGGAAGGACTTCCCAGCAGGCTGCTGAAGATGTGCAATCCGATTCAGTTTTACTCAGAAGCAAGTTCCACTCCTAACGACAGGTACAGGGGAGTGTCGAGTTCTGTCTGGGATCCAGACCTACAGACACAGGGAGCTATTCAGGGAAACATGTGCAGGAGGAAGAGTCTGTTTTGGCTGCTGGTTTGCTTTTTGTCTGTCATTGCTCTTTGGGTTTTGGCTGTGACATCTGAAGATAGCTTGGCAGGCTTCGCATGTGCCCTAGGTTTCAGCAGCAAAAGCAAATTTCTGAGCTGGATATGCTTTCTCTGTTCACAGCAACCTAACCTAAAACAAATCTGCGGACACAACGGGCTCCAACCAAATCAGTGGCAGTTTTAAAATTTCCCTTGCGATCATCTGTACCTACCTATTGCCCCATTACCATTGGTTGGGGGGTTCCTCTTTCCCAGCTCTGTGCTTGGGGCACATGGGGCATTCCAAGGCCTGGGGGCCATGGGATTCCATCCTTCCACCCTGCTGCTTATACAGTTCGGAGGAATATTTCTCAGCAGGGCAAATGGAGGGAGTTAAGCTGCAGGGGCTGTTGCTGGTGGTCTGGCACCAGGAATTTTAATTAGGTTGCTCTGGATTTCAGACACCAAGGTCTTTTTAAGAGGTCTTTGCTCTTACATGTTGTCAAATCAGCTCTGACACAGAGACCCTCAAAATGCCCTGTCCTCGAGAGCCCTGTTCAGCTCTTGTAAACACAAGTTTGTAGCTTCCTTTAGGGAACTGATATAACTAATGACTGTACTGAGACAGGAAAATACCATCTCTGCTCAGAGCATGCAAATGAGGAGAATCAATTACCTTTATAAATTCTAACTCAGGAGATTCATGCTAAGTCCCTTGGCTGAAGAAAGGTAACTTTCAGGTCTGCACAGAGCAGGCTGGGAGAATTAAATGTTCGCATACCCATGTAGGACATTTGAGTACTTAACATATTCTGAGTAGTTGCTACAAGAAAATCTTCCCTTGGGAATTGCACAAGGTTGTGTTTCTTACACACATACCCAAGGTTGTGGAATGGGTATGGCTAGGGAAAAACTTCAGTAGGATTATGGAGTGCCAGCAGCTTTCCTGGTGCAGCTCTAGGCCATGGGCAGTCTGTGCCCTTGGTTACAGTGAAAGTGGTGGATGCTGGAGAAGCGTGTGGGAGAATGACACAGACAGATCTTCCGCTGCTGGTCAACACAACTGGGTGTTGGCTGAGTGGAGGGAAGAAGATAGAAATGCTGAGGTGAATTTGTTCCTTTGCGTTCATTTGTACCCACCTATTGCCCCATTACCAATATTTAGGGGTTTTAAATACTCCATTCTTGCTTCCATAAAGAAAGATGGAAATTGGTGAGATCTGGCTTTTTGGTTACACTGATGGTGAATAATACTGACAACAACAATGTAAGTGTCTTAGATGCCTTTCTCAAAACCAAAACGAAAAATAGAAAAGAAGTAAGGAGAATGCTCAAGGCAACTTGCAACAGATTTAAACGCAGAAAATGTGAAATGCCTAAAATAACTATTAAATAACATTAATGCCTATCAAACAACTATCCGTGACAACCATAAACAATTTGACTCCTGTATTAAACAACTCAGTATATACCATCAAGTGCTTGGGAACACAGGAAAGAATTATGCCAGGAAGATAATAGTGGCACCACGTGAAACTCAACAGGGGGATCCTTCCCCAGTTGGGAGGCCACAACTGAAAAGGCCCTTTCCTTGTTGACACCCTCTGAACCTCCCTTTGAGGAAGCCCTCAGGTGCTGGGTGGGGAGGTTCTGTGAGCAGTGAACTTGCTGGCTTTCAGGCAACTTTCCAAATAACAAGGAAAGAGCTGGAAGGGCCGTCCCACCACCTGGGAAACCACAGCTTGTGTAACAGTGGAAGGGGAACACAGTAATTCTCGTCACAGAAGTTTGCAGACATAAATCTACAAATTATTGCCAGTTTCTGGTTATACAACCACACTCCGTGTGGCCATGTGGAAGCTATAAGGGCACAGAATGGGGTGAGCAGGAAGGTGGTGCTTCAGCCGGTTTTAGAAGAAGGGGTGCTATTGGGACTTCCTGCAGAAACTGCAATTAGTCTGAACGATCGAGGTGCCCATTTGCTCTCTGTCCTTGATAGACACCCAGAGAATGCTAGGAGTCTCCAGTGGTCTCTCATCCAACCAGAAACTCAAGCCTGTGCAGCGCACGAGTAGAGAAAGGTCTGGGAATATAATGGAATTGTGATGCTGTATGTCTGCGGACAAACGCTGGCTCCCTCAGCTAGGAAATGGAGATGAGCATTGCCCCCAAGGGTCAGACATGACTGGACGTTAATGTCAGGGGGAAACCTTTTCCTTTTATTACAGCCTTTACAGTATTACAGACTGTATTACAGTCTAGACGGCTTGCCCAGTGCCCATCAATTCCAGGCAGTCTAAGTAATGTTCAAAATGATGGGAGTTATATTCCAGCCATTGTTAGAGGACAACGTTCCTTGGCTGAATGTAGATATCCAGATGTTTTGGGCTTCAGTTCCCAGAAGCACCTGCCACTAATGGCTTGTGAATTTTGGGAGTGGCAGGCCAACACACCTGGAAAGCCCCAGGATGAAGAAGGCTGTCATATCACTGACTGACGAGCCTGTTCAGACATTGACAGTATGAAGGTGATTCAAAGAAGTATTAGTTTTCCTTCTTTCAAGGGGGCAGGTTTACCCATTGCTCAGCAGCAGTACCCGTTGAAGCAATGGGAAGCAAGATTTACTCATCTGAAGGAACCAGCCTAATCTCAAGAGGTAATCTCAACCCTGTAAACACCTGTAAGGTGCTGGTTCTGATGGAGGCTGGTCCCAACAGGTGTACATTTTTCACCCTCATGTGCATTCTTTTGAGGAATGCAGTTCACACTGTGTTCCCACATCCCTTGCACACTTTGTTCCTTATGTGTAGATGTGTGGTCCACTTTTAGTGTCTGATTGCTTAGTACAGCTCCCTTGAACCCACGGACGTGACTCTCCATCTTCTTTCCTCAATCCAAGCACTTGGAGCATTCACAGGAGTTTCTCAATACAAGGTTTATCTCATGAGAAACTCTCCTGCCACATTCACCTGGTGCCTCCCTTTGTGTGGAGTCTCAAATGGTAAGCAAGGTTATAGCTACGACTGAAGCACTTCCCACACTCTGAGCATTTATATGGCTTCTCCCCCGTGTGGATTCTCTGATGACAAACAAGGTCTGTCCTCTGGCTGAACTTCTTCCCACAGTCTGAGCATTCATACGGTCGTTCTCCAGTGTGCACTCTTTGGTGTTTGTAAAGAGTAGAGCTCTGGTTGAAGCACCGTCCACACTTGGAACATTTGAATGGTTTGTCCCCTGTGTGGACTCTTTGATGCTGCACCAGGCTATAGTTGCGGCTGAAAGTCTTCCCACACATTGAGCATATCCACCACTTTTCCCCCATGCACACAATTTGATGCCTAATGAGGTTGTCGTGCCGACTAAAGCTTTTTCGGCATTCTGAGCACCTCCATTCCTCCCCTGCGTGAACTCTTTGATGTCTATTCAGGTGGCACCGTTGACTGAAGTTCTTTCCACACTCAGAACATTTCCACTGCTTCTCACCTGTGTGTACTCTCTGATGTCTGATAAGATTGTCACGCCGACCAAATCTTTTTCCACAGTCAGAGCACTGCAGTGGTACTTCCAGTGGATTGATTATTTGATGACTTCTAGGTGAGCCGCTGCCAGACAGAGGGCCGACCTGTCTTCGTGTTCCTTCTTGATATTCTCCTGGAATCAAAATGTCGTGGAAGTCAGACTCTTTGGACAAGGCGGATCCTTTTCTACATCTCTGCTCTGGTGCTCCAGTTTGCCTTCTCTGCTGTTCAGTGCCACTCTCATTCTCCCTTGCTTCACCTAAAAGAAGAGGAGAAAGGAATGAAGCGCCAAATCAGGCAAAAAGCCCAAGTAACTGTACGGCAGTGTGCACGAATTGTGAAAACAAAAAATTGATACACTGAAGATGTAATCCAATGTGAGTTTTGGAAGAAAAAAGGCCCACAGCACACACATGCCAACTACACAGCTGGGGCTTGCCGAGATTTCTACGTCATTTTTCCATCTAAACTTGCATAAGACTGTACCTTGAATCACTGGGCCTTATCTATGTATCCGTAAGAATAAAATTCAACTACTCTTGCATACTATGGAATTTACTGCCATGGGAAGTGGTGACGGCCACCAATCTGGATGGCCTTAAAAGGGACAGGACAGGTTCATGAAGGAGGAGGCTCTCTGTGGCTACTAGCCCTGCTGGCCCTGTGCTGCCTCCTTCACCAGGGATGTCATGCCTGCACACACCAGCTGCTGAGGGGCTTGGGCAGACAGAGGCCTTGCACCTCTCCTGCTTGAGGGATCCCGGGGCAGCTGGTTTGTCACTTGGTGTATAGAGTGCTACACTAGATGGAGCATTGGTCTGCGCCAGCAGAACTTTTATGTTCTTACATCTTTAACATGCACCTAGAAATAACACTTGTTGGCACATATCTAACCTTGGGGAGAACATTATCCCAGACAATCAAAAAAATTCGTATTACAGCGTTTCTATCTACTATCACTGTTTATAAGGAGATAAAAGACTCCCATAAAATACTTCATAAGGTTGATATATGTATTTACAGCCTTTATACACTGCTTTGTGTCCAATGTAGTATACTCAGAGTATGAAATATGGGGCAGCTGCTGCAGACTGCAATTACTGCAAAACACAGCTGCAGAATTGGGAACTGGACAAGCCTTCTGGTCATCTTTGCACCAGCGTTTTGCCAGCCAAATGGAGGCCTATCTTTGTACAGGCTGGCATTCAACACCCTCCTGCAACACCGGCCAGCGCCGCACTCCTGTCAGCCTCGCCAGAAGACGGATGCGCATGGGGCAGGAGAAACAAAGCCCCCCGAGAGTGGCTGCCCGAGTGCTTGCTATCCCACACTGGCCCCAAGGCGCAGAGGGCCGCAGCCGGAAAGCCGACTGAGAGTCGTGCTGGAGTGTGTACCCAAAGGGAGATCTGCAGCAATGGCAGCGAGGCAGGACCGAATCGGGCGGGGTGGGAGAAGACGACCCGGGGCTGGGGGGAATCCAGTACAAGGGACAACAAAAGCGGCGGCACTGAAGTTGCAAGGAGACTGCAGGGGGGTCGGCTACTCATACAGTGCTGCAGTTACGGGCTGGGGGGGCTGCATGCAGACTGTGCATCTCAGTAAAAAGCAGCTCTTGAAACATGGCTTGGAACAAAAAACAAAACCAGTTCTTTGATGGAAGGCCAGGGAAATAGGCTGTAAAACACATACCAGAAAGCGATCTGGCTGCAGCGTTTTGCACCAGCTTTTTAATTTTTATTTTTTTGGATTTATATCCTGCCTTTTTCCTGCAATGGGCTCAAGGCAGCTTACATCATTCTCCTCCTCCATCTTATCCCCACAACAACAACCACCCTGTGAGGTAGGTTGGGCTGAGAGTCTGTGACTGGCCCAAAGTCACCCAGTTGGCTCCATGGCTGAGCAGGGACTAGAACCCACATGGTCTGAGTCCCAGTCCCACGCTCTTAACCACTACACCACACTGGCTCTTTTGTTTCTGAACACTTTCCTGTGGCAGCCCATGTAGAACATGTTCAATAATCTAGATCGCTTTGTCTCCTTGCGGTCCCGATGCTTCTCTTTTTAGCATTTGAACCCTCCCATTTTTTTACTTGTCAGAGTTTTAACATTTCCACTGTACCTGTCATTTAATACCATAATGGAATTTATTTGAAGGGTGGAAGAGAAATTCCAAAAATAGTACAGGAAGGATGGAAGAAAGGAAGGAAGGATACCTACCCAGAGAGGCCAAATTCTCATAATTCTCTTCCATTACATCCCTGTGCAGAGCCCTCTGGTCCAGATCCAGCAGGGCCCACTCCTCCTCCGTGAAGCACACAGCGACCTCCTCAAAAGTCACCGGACCCTGAAAGGAGAAAACCTATTTTCCCTGACAGGTAATATAGCAATCTCAGAGGACAGCCAATTTAAGGTGTCTGGAGGTTCTTCTGAAGGATCCAAAGCTTCTGGAGTGAAACTCAAAGCTTTCCCTGTGGAACAGCCTTAAGAGAAGCCAAAAAAGCAGATTATTTTAGGCCTAGCAAGATGTGCAGGGCACAGAGAAGCCCAGGCTGTTCTGTGCTTCTCTATCCACTTGTTCTTCCCCTACCTCATTCTGCTGCAATGGAGCTGCTTCCTCTCCACTACGAAGAGAAGGCCAGGAACAGATTGTGTGTGCTGCTCCGTTGCCTGTGAAGGAGAAGAAGAGGAACACAGGTGGTGGTAAGACATGTGACCCTATTCCCTGGCTGGCCTAGTTCAACATGTGACCATACCTGGAACACAGCATACCGCTTTGGTCACCATGTCTCGGCAAAGATATTATAGGATTGATGAAGAAAGGTGACGAAAAAGGCAAGCAAGGGGATAAAAGCTAGAATGTTTGGAGCCCTATAGTGTCATACGCTACTATCACCTTAGGATGCATCCGATCCTACCATCACCTTTGCATCCATTGCTTGCTTGCTTGCTTGCTTATTTATTTGATTTATATCCCCCCTTTTTTCTTTATGAAGAACTCAGAGTGACTCACATCATTCCTTTCCACTTGTTTTTACTTTGTCCTGTTCGCTGCTATGGATCTCCTTGGATAAGTAGCAGTATACAGATACTGTACATGGATAGATAAATAAATAAGCTGGCTATCTTCCTTTTGTATAGGGATTGCCTTCCCAGCATGCCTTTTTTTTCTTTCTAAGGATTCAGTGATTTCAAAGAATGTTTAGAAAATTCAGTGGCTGAAACTTCCTAGACTTTTCACCTTTGTGGTTCTTTTTCTGCCAGAAAGAGACAGTGAATTATTATTCATTAGATTTATATCCCACCTTTTTTTCTTACAAAGCACCTTACATCATTCTTTTCCTCCTGCTCTCCTCCACAACAACAACCCTGTGAGGTAGGTTGGGCTGAGAGGCTGTAAGTGGTCCAAACTCATCCAGTTGGCTCCATGGCTGAGCAGGGACTAGAATCCAGGTCGCCTGAGTCCCAATCCTGCGCTCTTAACCACATTAGGCAGTAGCCTCCAAAGGTGGGGGGGGGGGTTCCAATCAGTGAGTGCTTTGCTGGGCTGCTGCCCGTAGGACCGAAGGAGCAACAGGGAAAGTTTTCGCCCCTCTGCCCCCCTTTTCATCTCCTCCCAATGAACTCCTGAGGCTATCTAGCTGAGGCATGCTGGCTGGGACTTCGGGAAGAGGATTCCAAAACACCCTATGGTTCTTGGGATGTTCTCCAGAGTTCATAGGATTGATCTCATGAGTAATTACAGAATCTTGTATCCCTGGATGCTTTCCCTGAACCCTGTTTCTAATCTTGTCAAGGAACATCTTGTGCTTTGGACACTTGAAAGACCGATATCAAAACGGAAAGATCAGGAGACCTGTCCTAATGGTACAAGTTGTCTGATGCTAGGACAGACGGCCACAGGAGGTGGTGGGCTTTCCTTTGGTGGTGGGGGCATCGAAGGAGAGGCTGGATGCTGAATTTGCAAACTTGCTGGATTTGCTATGTGGTTGTACTAAGGGACTTTCAAAGTAACTTCTAGTTCTACAATTCTTTGAAATAAGGTACAGGAGACTTTCGACTATCCGGCTTGTGACTACCTGGCCTCCATACTATCTGGCCTAGTTAAAAAATAACTCAATGAACAGTAAAATAAGTTTAAATAATTTTTGTAAGAATTAAGCCTACGCTTTACGTTAATGTTTTGTTTATTTTAAAAGTGTATGTATTCATACTGTACAGTGTACATGATTTTATGTTTCCTGCAATTAAGTTAGACATTATACAATTTATCTTAAAATGTGTACAATATTTTTATAATTGGACTTCCTTTTTCTGTAATAAATTTTTAAAATGTACAGTACAGTACATAACAAACATTTATAAAGTACTGGCCTGTACTAAGAAGTCAGAAAATATGAATAAGAGCGGGTTTTGGTATAAAAAGGGTGTTTTTAATGGTATGGGTGGGGTAGGAAGTGAGCATTTATAGAACTCTGGCCTATCCGGCCTGCCCTTCCACCACATTAGGCCAGATAGTTGGGAGTCTACTGTACTATAATTCCTTACCCAGGGAAGGGGCATCTCCATTGTTGTCCTGCATGTTGCTTCTAGACAGAGGGCTCTGTGTGATGTCCCAAAAGTCCTTCTTTGTCCCAGGAAAATCAGAAGCCACCTCCTGGAGCCACTTCTGCACCTAAAACAGAAGTTGGGATGCTGGGCACAGAACGGGGAGAGGGATTATGAGAAGACTAGGTGGGTGGATAACCCCTTCCTGGAATGGATACAAGGGAAAAAAACCTTGGATAAATTATGGATTCCGTGTTCTTTTGCTCACGTTACTGGCTCCACAGCACCGTAACATTCTCACCTGCAGATCCTTTTGCTCCTTGTCCTCCGCCTGGCTCAGGAGGAAACCTTCTGCCAGGGCCACTGCCTGAGAAGTCGTCTCTGCCCCACATTCCCTGACCCACTTCTCCATGTCTGGGGGCAGGACAGGCAGGAACTGCTCGAGGATCACCAGGTCCAGCATTTGAGATTTTGTGCACCTTTCTGGCTTCAGCCACTGATGGCAAAGTTTGTGGAGATGGCTGCAAATTTGTCGGGGGCCCTCAGCCCACTGGTAGCAAACCTCCCTGAAGCGCAGCTGATGGGGATCTAAGCTGGTCCCTTTTAACTCCACGGTTGTCCCACTGCTCCCAGCTTGGGCAAGATGCAAGGCAGTCTTTGCCTTGGGGTCAGCTGAGTCTTGTTTGTCCATCTCTGATCTCTGTTTCTGACTCAACCTCAACAAGATTTGAAGGACCTCCTTGCTTTGCCAACAATTTCCTTCTTGAGGCAAAGAGGGCCAGATCCGGGGCTGAGAAGGAGACCACTCTTTAAATGCCTCAGGTCATTTTGCATGCACGTGTCACATGCCCCAAGCGGGAGGATCCTTTGCAAGAAGCCATGGATAATTCTGGGAATTCTTCCTATAGAGAATGCAGATAAACTCCTAATATGAGAGACTAATTTACATAGATATAGAGGAAGATAGCAAGCCCCTCCTCCTAAGAGAAACAGATCCAAAACTTCAACTGCCTGATGTCCAGGTAAGCTAACAGAGCATTCCTCACATTGCACCAACCCCCGCAATGCATCCTGCTGCTGCCCACCACAGCCGAGTCTGCTTCACTCTCGTTCTCTCCATGAAACCCCCTCCCAAATCCCACCCAGGTTCCCAATGCCACTCCACAAATGCACACCGTTTCACAGTGGGGTGTCTTGTGTGTGAGCTCTGTCCGCTCAAGGCAGCACCAGCCCCTTTTCACTTAGCACAGAGAAGGAAAACAAGCAGCTGTCCAGTATGTGGGTGCTGCAGATGAGTCCCAAGTGGGTCGGCCGCACAGCCCACTTCCTTTCGGGGTGAGACTTGGAGAGGGGGAGGAGGGAGGGGAGGGGAGGCAAGCACCACAAGCGCTCTCTCTGCACCCCCACCTGTCACGGCCTCCTGTACCGCCTCCATTCATTGCCCGGGATCTCTTCCAAATCCCCTTCCCCGTTTCTTGTTTGGGCCTCCCCGAACCCCGAAGCACTCACCAGACCCCTTGGAGGAAGGAACGTGGCGAGGGAGAAGGGGCTATTGACGCTACTGGCACAGGAAAAGGCCAAGCCGCTTGGCTTAATGCACCCCCGCAGCACGATCCCTGCTCGCCATAGCGCATTGCCTTGCACCCACTCGCTTTCCCTCCAATGCACTTTTGCACGCACCGGAACCCCTGCAGAGGCGGCGGCGGGGCGCGCGGGAGCGGCGCTACAGCCCCACGCGGGAGGCGGGGCAAGGCGGGAAGTGAGCGTTCCATCGCCTCCCTAGGCATCCCGACTCACTCCCTTTAACCCTAAAATGCCCGGGCACACCGCCCGCTCTTCCCAGCGAGCTGTCGAGGGGAACCAAGTGGCGAGCGGCGGGAGGAAACGATCGCAAGCTTCGGCCGGAGCAATGTCTGGTGTGTCTCCGTTGCCCCTTGGCAGCCGGGACCTCTTGCCCCAGAGAGGCTTGAAATCCACCCATCTGCGCTTAAGCGAATGAAAGTCTCTGTGCAAATCGGAGTAATAATTTTATTTTAAAATTATTTTTATGCATATATCTGTGCATTTTTTAAAGGCCGGGCAGCCAATAGGCAAGCACTCCCGAGTGCCGCTAGGCAGCAAAATGGGTTTCGTGACAAGTTGTCTGACAGCCAGTTTAAAGGGGCAAAAACGCTGCAGCGAGTCAGAAAGGTAGTTAGCGGTGGGAGGTAGGGAAGACTTTGCTAGTTGCCCCTAAGTGCTGCTTTTGAACTTTGGGGGTAGTGGGCAATAGTGCTTGCCTGGTAGTTGCCTGGTAAGGGTATTTCTCGGGGGTGTTTTGCCATCGGTTGGAGAACCAACGGTGTGTAAATCAACCCCCAGACCAAGTGATGGGGCTCTCAGGCTGGCTTTAGAACGGCAGCTTAAGCAAAACAATGGCAGGTTTGCACAAGTTACCTCACTGTGGCTTATAGGTCATATGAAAGCAGTCCTTGGCTGCCCCTCTTTTCTAGAGAAACCTTTTCACAGAGCGTCCCATCTCTTTGCAAGTCAGCAGATATAGAGAAGTAATTCTTTGTATTACCTTCCATTTTTTAAAATCTAAGTGGTCTCTGTGCCAATTATTCTCTTTCCTCCCTTTTCCTAATATCCTACCCCAGCTCCGTCTCTCTCTTGTGCCCATCTACCCATTTTCCCTGAAAAAAATCCTGCATTTGCACTAATCCCTCTCCCAAACCCTTCACACTTCCTGCAACTCTGTTTCTCCCTTGCTTAAAGTATCTCAGACGAAATCCTCTTTTGCTTGTACAATTCTCTCCCTGCTTTCTTATAATCAGATAATAAGACACACACACGCTCAATACTCACACCTTGTCGGAAGTTAATACTCTGCTCTTTGAGGTGCCACAGCTCCATTATGCTTGTTTTGAACAAGTACACGTGTACACGGATGCCCTGTAAAACTTTTCTCTTGAGTGCACACAAGCACAAACGATTTTCTGTGCAGTCCCAATGTTGATTCTAAATGCCTTTATCTTCGCCCTTCTCGGTGTTAATATATTGCTCTATTTTTCCTGATGTGTGATTTTAATTCATTTCAAATTATTCTTTAATAAAATAAAGCATGGCTTTCAAGGAACTCACTGTTGTCTCGCAGCCTTTAGGGGGTATCAGGTTTTCTTAACCATCCCAGGAATCAGTGACAAATGGTCCCTTATGCACGTGTTTCGCCTACCTGTATGTATGCACGCATGCAGATTAAAGCATACTTTGCAATGCGTACTATCAGGCTTCAAAGGAGATTTACACATAACTTTCACAAGACCACTAGTAGTGCAAAGGGCGGGGAGGAAGAGCTTACGCTAGCCCGTTTTCTAAGCGAAACAATTCTTCAGCAAGGTGTTAATGGCATTTTCTAGTAAAGGAGACTATGATTAATTAGAAAGAATATTAAGATGTGTTCAGAAAGTGGATTTTTGCAGTCTGTAGAGAAGAGTCATCGGAACCCACAAAGATCCATAGGCACCTGATGATATTTAATCATCAGTATTGGTATTGCAATCCCGTTAGTGCTTCTGTATTCCTGCTTGCATTGTGAATATCTCATTTTTTTTATCCCGTTGTATGTCCATCGGATGTGCCTCGAGTCCAATATTGTTTTCACTGGAGAAAGAAATGTTTCCTGAATGAGGCACTTCTGTATCTTTTGGGAGAGCACTTTTGGGAGAGCACTTTCGGGGTTTGGGGGGTGTGATATACTCTGGAGTAAGGCGTGGAGGACTTTGAGGTTCTCCTGTCGTCCCCGCGATCGGTAGCTTGATGTGCGCATGGAAGATCTGGCTGCAACGGACTTAAGGAGAACGTGACATTTTTGACCATCCTTGGCTCTCAAAATACTCTGATACTTGCAAAATCTGTTGATATATATGTGCCTCCCTCCCTCCTACCTGAAGCTGCTGTTCTCTCAATTCACGCCCATTTTTTTGCAGAGCAGCCCTCGTTTTAGAGATATCCTCCAATCCGGAAGAGAAACTCACAGGCAGGAAGAGAAACCCAAACCGAGGAAAACGAAACTAACGCCGGTGGCTGTGGTTGCTGCCTGAGCCCGCCATGGCTGCTCCCGAGGCTGCTGTCCACGAGCTTTGCGAGGAAGCCACTTGCTCCATCTGCCTGGACTATTTCAGGGATCCTGTGATCATTACAGAATGTGGGCACAATTTCTGCCGAGCCTGCCTGAGCCAGTACAGTGGGGAATCGAACCTGCTGGCCTCCTGCCCCCAGTGCAGGGGGACCTTCCAGAAGAGGAACCTCCGGCCCAATCGGCAGCTGGCCAACTTTGTGGAAATTGCCAGGAAATTCATAGGGCAGGAGGTCAAAAGAACCGAAGGGGCCGAAGCGAAGGGGCGAGTCTGCGAGAAGCACCAGGAGCCCCTGAAGCTCTTCTGCAGGGACCACGAAGCCCCCATCTGCGTGGTGTGTGACAGAGCAAGGGAGCACAAGGATCACCAGGTGGTTCCCCTGGAGGAGGCGTCCCAGGAGTACCAGGTAGGAGATCCGGGTACATTTTGATGGGGAGGAGAAACGCCTGTAGGTTCTTCTAAGCATCGTCTCTCTGAAGACGTTCCAATAGGAAAGTATTGGTGCTAAATGTCCCACTGATTGATTTCATTTCTGTACTGCCCAGTAACCACAGGTCTCTGGAGAGACCAGGCATGAATGCAATGAACACACATGTTGTTGTTATGCATGTAGTCCCCCCAAGGAAGCCGCAGAAGCTTCAGGATCGTGGGGTGTGGGGGGTGGGTAGTTTAATTTGTTCTCTTCTGGCTGCACCCTGTACCAAATCTGGGTTACGCAGAGCCAAAGAGAGGCAATTGAAATGTTGCAGGGAGTGGAGGACTCCCAGGTGAGGGAAGGTCACTAGGTGGTTCCCCTGGAGGAGGCGTCCCAGGAGTACCAGGTAGGAAGATCATGGTTGGATTTCCCTGTGCAAGCAAAATAACTATAGATTTTTGCTGAAATGCTGTGCTCTCCTCTAAGGAATTCCTGGGACCAAACTAGATAAGTTCCTCATTGCCTGAAGGTGCAATTATTATGATTCACATTCATAGGTTTTTCTCCTGCGACCCTCAGGAGTGGGGCAGTGGGGGGGAGAGTTGAACTCCTGCCTTGTTCCCGTTTGACGCCACAGTATGAATGGGAGCTTTTCCGGACACCCCAGAGCTGCAGTGCTATTTCAGGGGCCACAGAGTGATTCTCCAACTGCCTGCTTCTGGGCAAATGGCGGCAGTCGCCTCAGAAGGAGGATTTTGGATTGCAAAACTGTTACTTAACTTTGCTATTGTTCTGTTATTAACTCCCAGAAAAGGAAACTTGCAGAATTTTCTGCTCTGGGTGCCAAAGTAAACTTGGCTAGAATTGAGGAAAGGGCATCATTTGGTATTCTGCCTCAGACAATGGAATATTTTGGGGTACCCACCTTAGAGTGTTACTAGATACAATAAACTGGTGCAGGGAAAGCGAATCAGGAGACATTTTCTTCCCTCTCTCAAAATACTGGAACCCAGGGGGTAGTTCTATGAAGCGAATTAAGGTGTGATCGAGGACAAATAAAAGGTGCTGTGCTTTTTCTCACAGCACCCCTAAAACTATGGGTCTCACTTCCACAAGCTGTAATGATGGCCACCAGTTTGGATGGCTGTAAAAGGGGACTGGACAGCTTCGTGGAGGAGTCCTGATGGCTGCAGGCCCCTACGGCTGTGTACACCAGTTGTTGGGGAAGATGGGGGGGGAGGTGCTGTTTCGTGCCTGTCCTGCTTATGGGTTTTCTGCAGGTAGTTTGTTGGCCTGCCTGAACAGACTGCTGGAATAGGCACTCGATCCAGGAGGGCTCTTCCAAGTTTTTTAACAAAGGTCCTCGAAAGGTTGATCCCTGCAGACAAGACCCGTTGCCTGGGACAAAGAACAGGAGGGTGTCCCTCCCAGGATCCGCAGAGGGACACTAGCCAGACTGAGGCTGACCCTGGTGACAAGAGCAGAAGGCTGGTTTAGGAGGCCTAGTGCTGGCCACGTGGCACACGGAGCTCTGTCCTCCGATACCTCATGCCACGGTCTCTGCTCTTCAGAGCTCATGCCCATTTTGTTTCATTTCTATAGCCAGCACTCTGGGCAGTTTGCAAAGATTAAAAACATTTGCATCACAATGCTGTCCGTGAGATACAAAACCCTTTTAAATATAATATGTGCATGTTGTGTACAAATGTATAAACAGGCAACACACATACCCATGCAAGTTTTACAATCAACACTAAGAAAAGCCAGGATTAAACCCTGATTATCCCGAAGTGCCCTTCTAGGAGAAATCCCTGATTTAAAAACTTCTCAAATGCCTGAGAGTAGAGGAAGGTCTTAAGCGGATACCCAGAAATAACCATGCTGGTGACAGGTAAATCTCACTGTGGGGATCGTTCTGTAACTGGGTGGCAGTCGGTGGACACTGTGGAGAAGGCCTGCTCGCTTGCTGCCACATTTCGGGTGCCGCTCAGCAGAGATACCTGGAGGGGGGCCTTAGAGGATAAACATAATGAATCGGAAGGTTTGTGCTGGGAGAGGTGTCAGGTAAGGCTTAAAACAGCACCTTGAATTAGGCCCAGAAATGTGCAGGTAGCCAGTACAGGAGGGCCCAGTTCAGTGTTCAATGTTCAGACCTTGCCGCTGTTATCATTCCCGCCACCCGAAACTCCTGCTCAGTTGTATGGTTGGTCTTGACCCCAGGCAGGGGGCAGCAACGAGTGAGATCGTGTTCAGCGCTTCCTGCTCTTCCTCTCTCTTAACCAAACCCAATCTTGTTCCTTTCTCTCTCTCTGCAGGATCAGCTCCTCAGTCGTTTGGACATTCTGAGAAAAGAGAGAGAGAAAATTCTGGCATATAAAGCGGACACTGAAAAGGAAAACCAAGACCTGCTGGCAAGTGTTGACATGCGTAGGAGGGGAACAACCAATAGGTGGGAAGACCTGAAATAAAATGCAGAAGACGCGAAAGCCACAAGGAGGCCCCGCCACACACAACAGCTCTTAATTGAAAATGGCCAGAGCCACCATAAAATCATTAATGAAAGATATACTTAATTATATTTGACTTATTTGTATTCCACCTTTCCACTAGATATAGTGTGCAAGGCAGGCGTGCAGGGAGGACTCTTGTGACAAATCTTTACTGGGGCAAACTTCTCCATGTTTAGGCAGAAAAAGTCCTACAGCTGCTGTCATGCCCCAGCCAGCATGGCATTGTCCTGTCTTCACTGAATGTTGATTTCTTCGCCATGGCCAGACAGAAGTGTCTTCCCTGCAGACATTTCCCAAGGCGCCTCTTCGTGCACCTGCACTCATGACATCGGCCTCCCTTTCTCTCTTGTCCATTTTTTAATTGCAGAAATTAACAGAGAAGGAGAGGCAGCAGACCGTGGATCTGTTCAGGCAACTACACCAGTTTCTGGCCACGCAAGAGGAGCTTCTGCTGGCCCAGATGGACGAAGTGAAGCAGGAGATTGCAAAGAAGGGGAAGGAGCACACGGCAATTCTGGCGTGGGAGATCTCCACTCTCGAAAGTCTCATTCAAGAGATGGAGGAGAAATGCCAGCAGCCAGCGGCGGAGCTCGTGCAGGTAAGACGGGGCAGAGGAGCCCCGGCTGCTCTTCAGGCTTGGCTGCAAACCTCGGTGTGCGTGCGCCATAGCTCAGAAAGGAAGGGGCCCAGGGGCTCAGGCAGACGGCCAGCGTGTGGCTTCTCCCGGGCCAGCACTGCCAGTGTGAAGCTGGACCGGCAGTCATTCTGAGCCATCCGAGCTGCCCTGCTGCACTCTTTCAAGGACATGACGTGAAAGGGAGATGTCTAAACGCACTTGGGCTGTTCGTTTCCCTCACCACACGAGAAAACAATGCAATGGAATAAAGAGAAAGGTGTCTGTAAAACTAGGGAGATTTCCACCTGCCAAATATCCGGCAAATAGCAATCCATGAGCCATCCTGGAACTCCTCCTGTATCTCTTGTGCAAGAACGCACACGGCAGGGCCAGCCAAACCAAGGCTTGGGAGCGGCATGCGGCTCTTTGGGATCGTTTTGTGGCTCGCTGCTGTGGGCGCCTGCTTGCTGCTTACCCCCTGCCGCCACCGCTCATGGGCGCCCGCTCATGGCTCTCAAACATCTGATATGTACCATATGTGGCTCTTCTGTGGAATGAGTGTGGCCACCCCTGGGGGATGGCATGCAGGTAAACTCAAAGAAGAGGCCTGTTTCCTTCTGCCCCCTGCTCATTGACCTGGTTCTCATGAAACAGGGCTGGTTTTAACGTAGAAAGCCTTACACGGACTCGGACTGCAAAGTCCGGCTCTCCCGACCTTAACTTCCCCGGATGCTGTGATCAACATCTGGGGCTTTCCGCCAGGTTCCCACTTCTGAGGGAGGCTTGCAGGGTGGGGGTGAGGGCCTTCTCGGTGGTGGCACCCTGATTCTGAAATGATCTGCCCACTGAGTGCTCTGGTGCCGATGCTGTTGTCTTTCCAGCACTAGCTGAAGGCCACCCTCTACTCCTGTGTATAGGGTGGGGTGTTTATTTTGGTTGCCTTTTGGTATCTGTACTGAAACGGTGTTTAGCTGTTTATTACACTGATCCTATAGCCCCTAGATAGCCTCCGAGGTGGGAGGCAGAGCTCCAACTTCAGAACTGGGGTCTGTGGTTGGATCCCCCTTCCCCTTTGCATCCAGCGCAGAAAGATCCATGCCAGCTGTCTCTTCAAGCCTGCACGGCTGGCCTTGGAAAAGGGGTGAAGGGAAACTCCAGGGGGTTGAGGAGGGCAGGAGACCTGGGTCACCAGGATGCAATGCTCCGCCCTCCTTCCTTCCCCCTCCAAAGAGCCGTTCTTGGCCCTCCAGGTGACTTTGAGTAGGAACTGGGAGGCGAAGGTCTCCTGCCATTTCCTTGCCATGCATGGGGTTGCCGTAATTCCCTAAGTCCGGCAGCGCATCGGCCTCCCAGTTGGACTGGTCGCTCAACGAATTTCAATTGTGTATACAGAAATTTTATGTTCTATTGTATTATCATCCTTGCAGTTTGCAATTTTATGAACTCTTGTGAACTGCCCAAAGGACTTCAACCGTTCGGGGGTGTAGAAAGGAAATGAAGGAAATGAAGAAATAACAGCTCAGAGTCCACCGTGGCTGAATTTACCTGCTGGGGCTGTTCCATTGTGCAGAGAGCCTGTGGGTGCCATGTTTGCATGGGGCCCAGCTTGCAATATCCAGGTGGAGGGGTTGTTTGAGCAGAAGAACAGCAAACTGGAAACAAACCGTGGGACAGTGGAGGGTTGGGGAGCCTTAAAATGTGGCCTGCATCGGGTACTGAGACTCCCTTCTCTCTCTCTCTCTCTCTCTCTCTCTCTCTCTCTCTCTCTCTCTCTCTCTCTCTCTCTCTCTCTCTCTCTAGGATGCAAGAAGCATCTTGAAGAGGTACGTGGGCACCACACATTTCCATCCGCCTTCCACAAGGCTGGGGCGCGCTGGGACGGCATTCGGGGAACCTGCCCTCCTGCTCCCCTGGGAAGAGAAAACCGGACTCCACACCCGCCAGGATTTGTTTGTTTAGAGCACTCATCCCACTTCTCTGCCAAAATAGGCTCTTGGAGTGATTTATATGGAATCAGTAAAAAGAGACAGTCTCTGTGGACAGTCTCAGACACAGCACACAGGGGCAATGGGATTATTATGTATTATTACTGCATTATACCCTACCTTTCTTCCCCTTGCAAGGAAGCCAAGGCAGCTTACAAGATTCCCCTCACTGTTTAACCTCAGAACAACAACCCTGTGAGGTAGTCAGGCCGAGGGTATGTGACTGGCTCAAAGTCACACGGGAAGCTCCGCGCAGATCCCCAGTCCAGCACTCTAACCACTAGGCCACAACAGAATAGGGAGGGGGAGAGGAATTGCACAGGCAAGGCAAGGCAAGGCAAGGCAAGGCACGGGCCTGGCTTTGAGCTGTGGCACCCCTTTCCTCGGGCCGGGGCTCACTCCACTCGGACCCTTGGGACCAGAGAGGTTCTCTGCTTGCGTGCCTCCGATTCCTTGCCTCTGCAATCTCAAGAAATGTCAGGGGGAACATTCCCAAGATGCTTTGGGCATGTTGATAGTCAAATGCCTGCCCAGCCCATTTTCAGCCCCTCCTCAGAAAATGGAAAAACCTAAAACAAAGCAAGGACAAGCCTTCTGTCTCTCTTATGATCCAGACAAAATCCTGGCTATTGCCCAAGCTTTGCCTTGCTTTGCAAACACGGACAGATTTGCAGTATCAATTGACTTGATTGTAGGGCGACGTCCTGCTCCTGTCGCATTAAGGAGCTTCAGGGACCCCTCATGCCCCTCATCCCCTGAGCCACTGTCTGGGGCAGGGTTGGCTGGGCTGCTCGGGAGGAGCTGGTGCTGTGAGCCACGCGGCTGCTGCTAAAATTGCATCACAGTGCCACTCGGGATCCGAGCAGAGATGATGAGGAGCATCTCCCTTCTACCAATAAGGGCCGCGATGTCAATTTTGTCCCCCTTTGCAACCTTTCTGTTCTCCCCCCTGCCGCAACAACGTCGCAAAAGCTCAGTCTGGTGCTATGTCGTTGCACGAGACGACGTGGCCGAATGGAATGAAGCAGCTGCTGAGCATGTTTCTGTCTTGTGCCGTCTCCCTGCAGTACACGACATTAGTGGGGCCTGGGAAAATGACCCGTCGCTGCTCTTTTGGCCTGCAGGTGCCTGATTTTGGGGTCTCGGCACTCATTCGGAGCATCTCCTTGCAAATGAACCTGGTTCCTTTCTGCGGTTTTCTTCCTCCACACAGTCCCTTAATTTTGCTGCCCCTGGGGAAGCTGGACTGGATTTGCAGCAGGTAAACCTTGTTTTTTTCTCCACCAGGAGTGAAAAGGAGCCCTTTGAGAACTCAGCGGCTTTCCCTCTGGAGCTGAAATGGAAGCTCTGGGATTTCCGTGATACAATCCCCATCCTAGAGGATGTGATAAAGAATTTCAAAGGTAATGTAATACGGCTGTGAAGAGCTTGTGCTGGGCACTCTGTTGGTCCAAAAGGGAATGTGGTCATGCTTTTTGTAGGCTCCTCAGAGGGTGGCAGAAGCGATGGGGCCTTGTTCCTGGAGGTCCAGCCACCCTCTTCTTTTCCACCAAGAACAGGGTTGTCCCGTGGGGAGAGCCGCAAGGCCAGCTCTGTCTTCTGGAGGGCCCCTGGGCAGGCCGGCCTCCGTGGGCTCCCACCCCCCGCAAATCCCCCTTCTCACCTCCGCCGCCCCCACTGCCACGGGCCCCCAGCCTCTCCCTCCGCACGGCTGCCGGGTGCTTGCCTGCCGGGCGGTGAGCCAGGAAGGGAGTCGGCGGTGGGCCCTGCCGCCACCATTGCCTGGGCCAGAGGAGGCGGCGGGTGAGCAACCAGGTTGCAGCGGCAAGGAGACTGTGGTCGGGCCCCTGCCTGGTGCGTACTCTGGGGGGAGGGGGCAGCCAGGCATGGGGCAGAAAAGGTAGGGGGGGGGGGACCTGTTTGCATGTGCATAGGAGGAGATGGGTCTTTGGCCCCTGTCAGTTCACACCACTGGAATGGAGCCGCCTCTGCATTTGCTGCCCATCAGCCCTTTGGAGGTGATCAAAGCCTGTTTGGCTCTTGACCCGCCTAAATAAATCGGTGTAATCCCGGAACAGGGGCTCCCTTGCTGAGACCCCTGAATGGATTAAACAGCAGGGGCCTCCTACTGATTTCCCTCCATTGAATCGCATTCATTCCTCCTCCTCTTGTCCTTTAAATGCTTTCCAGTCTGTGGGAGTCTTTATTGCAGGACAGGCAAGCTTTCCCAGCAGCCTTTGCCTGAGGGGCTTTTCCGGAGCTGCACTATAAAAAGTTAACCAGGCAAATCCGAGGCGCCCTTGGGCCGTTCTAGCCATGGCCAGGCAGGTCTTGCTGCTCCTTTGGTTTCTCCTTCCTCAGGCACGAAAAGGCGGAAGAGCGAGCCTCTTTGCTGTGCCTCTGAGCCGCCGTGCAACGGGCAGGGCATCCATCGGTCTCCACCCACAGCTGCCAGCGGGGGCACCGCAGCGATCCCGGCCTCAGCTATCAGAGTGTCTGGGGAGCTCCTCTTTTGCACGGGAAGCTCTCTGGGTTTCCCGTGGGCGGAGGAACGGCATCTCTGTCACCACAGCCTGGGGGCTGCGCATCGCCGTCCCTCACAGCCGTGGCTCGTGGGGGTGCGCCGCCCTCAGGGGGCTGTGCATGCATTTAGGCCCTGCTGGGGCTGCTCTGCTCCCTTGGCTGCTTGCGATGGTGGGCAGACGGGAAGAGGTGCGAAGTTAAGGCTGGCCCTGCATGGGAGCTCAGGCCTGGGCAGCCTCGAGCTACATGTTTGCTAATACCTTGGAAGGGTCGGGCTTGGTGAGGGAGAAGCCCTGCTGATTATGGGCCGGCAAGGGTTGTTCTTCCGCATAGGAGATGGGGAAACTGTTGCCTTTCTGATCTCGATGAACTGCTGCTCCCTTTATCTTTCACTATTAGCCAGGCTGGCTGGGGCTGATGGGAATGATAGTCCAGCAGCAGCTGGAGAGCCACAGGTTTCCTAGTCCCGTATTTATGTGCAATAATTCTGATTTTTATAAAGCTTCCCTCTACCTGGGGCAGATTTTAGGCAGAGGCAATACTAAACCTAAGGGATGCAGGTGGCGCAGTGGTTTAAACCGCTGTGCTGCTGGGCTGGTTGATCGAAAGGTCGCCAGTTCGAATCTGCACACGGGGTGAGTTCCCGTTGCTCCATCCCAGCTCCTGCCAACCTTGCAGTTCGAAAGCATGCAAATGCAGGTAGATGAAAAGGTACCCCTTCGGTGGGCAGGTAACAGCGTTCCGTGCACCTCGGTGTTTAGTCAGGCCGGCCACATGGCCACGGAGACGGTCTGTGGACAAACGCTGGCTCCCTCGGCCAGGAAACGGAGATGAGCGCTGCTCCCTAGAGTCAGGCATGACTGGACTTCACGTCAAGGGGAAACCTTTACCTTTTTACCTTTTTAATACTAAACCTTCTTAGAATTGTGCTGTTATTTGCATGCAATGAGGATTTCCCGTCTGCCGGATTTATTTCAATTTCTACTTAAACTTTTACTTGAAATAAGGAAATAATAGATACTGCATGATGGAGTGTTTGTGTGTGTGTTAACAGGAGTTGTTCTGGTCACAAGGGAGCTGTGCTTCATCTTTAAATCTTTTCCCTTCTCCCCAGATGCTTTGCTGTGCGGACAACAGCTGCAGAAAGGTACGCTTCCAAACTTCCGAGGAGTGGCCACTGCTCAGAAATGTGTCTGGCTGCCGTTCGCTGGGATTAGTGCAGGGGTGCAGAGCACCGCGCAGGGGGCCAAATCCAGCCTTCCGGGAGTCCCAGTCCAGGTGTTCCAGGAAGGGCCACTTCCTTCCCCCAGTCATTTCTCATTTGGTGGCTCCTTGCAGTTTTTCCCCCATTCCGAAATGGCTCTTCCAGCTAGACTCTGCTGGTGTTCTGGCCCTACCCTTTTGCCTTGAGTCACGCCCACCGCAGACAGAGGCCCTCAAGAAATTTGGGGATCCCGCAGTTGGACTGAAAGAGCTTGTCTGTCCCTGGAGTAAAGAACTGTGTCCTGCAGGCTTTGGAGCCTTCCCCACGTTAACTGTGAATTGTGGGAGAGTCCAGTTGGGGAGGGGGGCATAAGGTTCCATCCCTCCACCCCATTTGCTGTCCTGCTTTTAGGGCTAAGGCAGATTCTGTGGTATGTGGAGGTCACGCTCCTGGTCGATTCTGCTTGACTTCTCTTTCCGCTGTTCACCCCCTTCTCAACAGCAAATGTGACCCTGGATCCAATCACTGCTCATCCCCAGCTCATCCTGTCCAA
Source organism: Varanus salvator macromaculatus (assembly GCA_023646645.1). Classification (NCBI taxonomy): domain Eukaryota; kingdom Metazoa; phylum Chordata; class Lepidosauria; order Squamata; family Varanidae; genus Varanus; species Varanus salvator. Next base: position 6,931,496 of record JAIXND010000685.1, read on the forward strand.
GGACTGTAAAAGCATCAGCTGGGGAGTCAGCTGCCAAGATTTGCCCAAGAATCCGGAGAGGTTCGACGTCCGTCCTTTTGTGCTGGGCCGCGAGGGATTTGCAGCAGGGAGACACTTCTGGGAAGTCACGGTGGGAAGGGAGGGCATATGGGCTGTGGGGATAGCTCGCAAGTCTGTGAGGCGGAAAGGCCCCGTGGAATTTGATCCAGACGAAGGGATCTGGGCCGTGGGGAGGTGGAATGGTCAGTACCGGAGCATCGATCCTCCTCACGATCCTCTTCTCCCCGTGAGCGGAGACCTCAGGCGGATTCGAGTGACCCTGAACTGTGCTCAGAGTCAGGCGTGCTTTTTCAATGCCGACACAGGAGATCGCCTCTACACCTTTCCGGTGGGCTCATCCTTCGGGGAGGCCCTGCACCCCTACTTCTATGTGATCAAAAATGCGCAGCTCAGAATCTGCCCGTAAGGCAGCTAAGCCACCCTCAGAAAGCTTTTCCTCATGAGGCGTTGTATTTTATTCATTTTATTTAAGGTTTTTGTATGTCATCCCAATGACTAAAAAAGACTCTGAGTGGCTTACAGAGCGCAAACCAAAACAATAAACAACCCATAATGACGACAACTTAAATGGGAAGGACGGACGGACGGACGGACGGACGGAAGGAAGGAAGGAAGGAAGGAAGGAAGGAAGGAAGGAAGCAATTACACTCCATCTAAAATAGTAATAAAAAGAATAACACCAGATTAATTATTAAAATACTGGGAAAATAAAAAGGTCGTCTTTGCCTGGCGCCGAAAGGTATAGAGCGCCAGCACCAGGCAGACCAACCTGAGGAGCGAATTCCACAGTCGGGGCGCCACCACTGAAAAGGCCCTTCTCCGAGTGACTGCCCTCCTGATTTCTTTCGGAGGGTTCCTGGAGAAGGGCCTCTGCCTCTGATCTCGGGGGGCAGGCTGGCACATAGGGAAGAAGGCTCCTCAGGTGTCCAGGACCCACGCTGTTAGGGCCTTATAGGTTATGACCAACACCTTAAATTGGGTCCGGATTTCAATTGGCAGCCAGTATAAGCGATATAGGACCGGCGTGATATGGGAATTGTATTGTATTGTATGCTGACGACTCCTCCCTCCTGGTTGTTTTTCGGTGCTTTACACAAGATTGTCACCCTCCGGGGCTTCCCCTGTGCTTTCCAACCTTTTCTGTGGATTTTAGATTGAGCAAATGTGGTATTATTCAGCAGTCACTCTAGCAGACCCTGGTGTTTTAGCACAAGTCGGCTATAGCACAGTGCCACCTTGTGGTTGTATGATGGAACATATAAAAGGTAAAAAGGTAAAGGTTTCCCCTTGACATTAAGTCCAGTCATGCCTGACTCTAGGGGGTGGTGCTCATCTCCGTTTCCTAGCCGAGAGAGCCAGCGTTTGTCTGCAGACAGTCTCCGAGCTCATGTGGCCGGCATGACAAGCACCGAAGTGCACGGAACGCTGTTACCTGCCCACCGAAGTGGTACCTTTTTATCTACCTGCCTTTGCATGCTTTCGAACTGCAAGGTTGGCAGGAGCTGGGACGGAGCAATGGGAACTCACCCTGTGTGCAGATTCGAACCGGCGACCTTTCGATCTACCAGCCCAGCAGCACAGCGGTTTAAACTACTGTACCACCTGCAGTCCCGATGGAACATATAGAAAGGCCAAAAAAAAAAAAACCCTCAGGGAAGGAAAAAAGGCAGCCATTTCATCTTTTTTCCCCTTATTGGCTTTTCCCCAAGGGAAAAAAAGATGGAAAAAATGGAAGGGAAGTAGAAGATGTTATCTAGATCCGCACTGAACAAAGTCTGGGTGGTTATGCATGAATCCGGTGGCTCTCTTCCTCTGCCGCCTTTTCCAGTCATAGTCACTACGAGCTTTTCTGCACAAGGCTGTCAATGGCTGCTGATCCCCGGTTTCTACTCAGTTTTGTCACAAAGAGGAACATTTCCTTTCCTGCTTTTCCACTCCATAACCTCTAAGTGGCACTAGACGAAAGCAGAACGGGGCAAATAAACAAGAGGAAATTCTACCTTCCTTTGGTTTCACAATTAAATGCCAGCTTTTTCCTTCTCTGAAGGAAAACACTTGCCGGACGCCATGGGTTAGATGCAGAAGCGAATTTGGAAGGCCGCTATATTAAAGCAGTGGTTTTCATCTGCTGGGCTACAAACCTGGACTGGTCTCCCAGAACTTTCCTGCCGGTTCGTGAGATGGCTGCATCTTGCTCATGGCAGGCCAGGGAGGGAAGGGAGAGCTCAGCCGGAGCCAGCTGGGAGCCGGGCCTTTTCCTGCTGTGTTGTGGTAGGGGAAATGTTGCAGCAGGGTCGTGTTGAGTGTGTTAGCTTAGCCAATCTGTGCGGGGGGGTGTGGGGATTTGAGTGGGTGAGGTTAGTTGCTTTTCATTATTTAACACTATAAAAATTATTGTATTAAGTAACTTCGTTTGATTTTGCATTGCTCTGCTGTTAATACTGTATTTGAATTTGTATTTGTATTTGCTCTGAGTATAATAGAGGTGTTTGTATTGATTTTGCATTTTGCTATTATAAAATTTTGATCACGTGTTCTTGAAAAGAAGCATCAACAGATTTCGCACTAGCTGTATTTGAACTAAATTTTGCTCTAAAAATTTCAGTTGTATTTGATTACATTTAATTTCAATATTTTATTCTTTCATTTGCATTTTTACTGCTTGGTTTCTGGTTATTTGAGATAATTTTCATTTTTGGTGTTATTTTTAAAAACCAATACACAAAATACTATATAATGTATATCATGCTTTTGTTCTGCCTCAGTGGCCCCCAAAATAATTTTCCTGTTTTTGCCAGTCCCCAACTGTAAAAAGGTGGAAAAACACTGGCCTAAAGCCCATCTCTTCCAGCATCATATTCACACAACCAGCTATCCTGAGGATCCCCTCAAACAAGACACAAGTGCAACCGCATCCAGAGTCAAGCATGTCCGAGTTGTTCCCTCCACCCTACCAGGTTTCCATACTCCTGCTCAGTGGACAGGAAGAGAAAGCAAGCCAAAAAGTCACAGAGTAGTGACGGAGCAAGCCTACAAGCTGGGGGGGGGGGGGGGGGAAGGCAGAGTAAAAAGAAAAGGGGAGAGAAATCATGATGCTTGCTTGCTTGCTTGCTTTCTCTCGCTCTCTCTTTATGTAGAAAGAGAGAGCGAGAGCAAGAGAGAGAGAGAGAGAGAGAAATAAAACTTCTATGCCGCCCCATTTGCCGCAGCCTCGGGGCAGCTCACAGTCTGCTTCAACTTGATCCAGATTTTCCCAGTATCCCCCAGAATTCAGTTTAAAACTGCTCTACCACCCGTTTTCTGACAAGCTGCAGTAGTCTGATTCCATTCTGGTTCAAGGACCGCCTATCCTGCAAAGATCTGGCTTGTTCCAAAACATTTCCCAGTTCCTGACATATCTGAGTCTCTTCTGCAGCACCATCTCCTTCACTCACTAAGATTTCTAAGCTTTATTTACTTAAGCAGCTGTGGAGCTGGAAGCATTTCGGAGAGAAGCACCTTCATGGTCCTGGAGTTCAGTTTCCCTCTATCTACCCCCATTTGGCTTCTAGACGTCACGACAGAGAAGAATGGATGGACCTGGCCTGCTCACCCTGTTGCTAGACTTTCATGGGTGCTGACGCCTGGGGAGACCTTGTTCCTGGGGCTTTGAGTCCTTAAGCACTCAAGAATCTCTACAGAGCTGGGCTGCAAGATCTCTTAGGTTCCTACAGGATTTCCCCTTCTGGGATTTAGCTCCCAGCTGAACTTATGTAAAGGAGCACTTTTCTCATATGTAGGTGCTTTTGTTCTGCTTTTCTTTTGACTTCACTTGGTAACCTGGGAGTTGCAATGAGTTCTGAAGGATTGCCTGAGGTCATTTAATAACAGCACGAGTAAACAGCACTTACCTTTCACTCACTTCTGTTCTGAAGTTTCATTGCTGGTGTTGAGATGCTTCATCACTGGGGCAAAACCTTAGCAATTTTGAGAAGTCCTAAAACCAAGATTTTCTCCAGGCCCTGGATATCTGCTCATCCACACATTTCTTAGGGAGTCTGGTGTTACTCCTTTGATCCGATTTATACCAGTAGTAGAACAGATTAAAATGGATCAGTCTGACATTTGCTTGTGTTCCAAATTTGCTTCTGTGTGAACTGGTGTGGATCTTGACACACTTAAAACTGAGCCTAAGAAGCTATTTTGGACCCTTTAAATTGTGTTATTATCAGCAAAGCCCCACATTTCTGCTGCAGAAGCCAGAACTGGCCACACAGGTGTCTTCTGCAGTATCATAATTGTTTGACATGAGCCAGAATCCCTGTAATTTAAGGGTCTGTTCAGAGTTTGGACACAACATTCAACGTTTTATTTTAGCTTGTTCTCATAGATAAAAGAGAATGTATGTATATATGTATTACATTTTTATACTCCCTTGTAGGCTCTCTGGATGGTATACAATCTAAAATAATATATACAATAAAAGTTATATTAATAGAGAATAAAATCAGAAACAGACAACAATAGCGAAACAAGGGCATTGCAGCTACAATCAGTTAAACTCTTGGTACAACAACAAATAATAAAACCCAGGAATGAAAGCAGTCCTGTGCGGATCAAAGTTAAAATGACTGGAGAATAAAAAGCTTTTCACCTGGTGCTGAAAGGATAACAAAGATGGCTCAGGTGTACCTCTCTGGCAGGATGCCACTGCAGAAAGGACCCTTCTCACTTCTTCAGGAAGCGGTTCGCTGAGGAGGACTAATTTAGCAGGCAATAATTAAGAATGGGTAGGAACATACGTTCAGATAACCTGCCTCCAAGCCATTCAGGGGTTTAAATGTTGTAACAAGCATTCTGCATTGGGCCTGGACTTCAACTGGCAGCAAGTGGAACTGATGGAGGACTGGAGTGATGTGATCCAGAGGGCCAGTCTCTGTCAGCAGCCGTGCTGCCCTATCCTGAATCAGCCGAAGTTTCCAGACTGTTTTCAAAGGCAGCCCCACGCAGAGCATGTCACAATAGCGCAAGTGTGAGGTTGCCAGAGCATGGATAACTGTGCCTCTCCAGACAGGAAAGCAGTTGGTAAATCAGCCCCAGCTGATAAAAGCTGCTCCTATGCACCAAGTCCACCTGTGGCTCCAGTGACAGTTCTGAGTCTAGGAGGACCCCAAACTACAAACCTCGTCCTTTAGGGGGAGTGCAATCCTGTCCAGGACAAGTTGACAGTCTCCCAACTGGACAATGCACCCACCAACAGCACCTCCGCCTTGTCTGGATCGAGTCTCGGCTTACTGGCCCTCATCCAGTCCGCTACAGAGCTCAGGCACTGCTTGGGATGGGCACTGCCTCACCTGGGTTGGATGAAGAAGGCAGAGCTGAGCGTCACCTGTGCATTGGTGACACCTGAACCCATACCTCCAGGTGACCTCTCCCAGTGCTTTCATGCAGATGTGGAAAAGCATGGGGGAGGTAATGGAGCCCTGCGGGACCCCATGGCCCTGTGGTGCAGCCATGGCATAGAGCAGCACTCCCCAGCACCACCACCTGGAATCAGCCAGGCAGGTAGGAGCAGGCCCACTGCAAAGCAGTGCCTCCTATCCCCAGCCTGGCCAGCCCATCCAGGCGGACTCCACGGTGGATGGTGCCAAAAGCCACTGAGAAGTCCAGGAGAATCAACAGGGTCGCACTCCCCGTCACCTTCCTAGCAGAGGTCGCCCTAACAGGGCGACCAAGGCAGTTTCCATCCCAAAACCAGGCCTGAAACCCGGTTAAAATGGATCTAGATAATCTGCTTCATCAAGAGTGCCTGGAGCTGTTGAGGCACCTCCCACTCCGGAGGGGGATGTTGGCCACAGGCCTGTAACTGTTCATGTCTTCCGGGTCCAGCTTAGACTTTTCCAGGAACGGTTTGATTACAGCCTCTTAATTACAGCTGGGACCACTCCCTCTTTGAAAGAGGCATTCACAGCCTCCTGGGCCCATCCCTTCCTTATTTTGAGTAACAAGCCATGATGGGCAAGGGTCAAGCAGGCAGGTGGCAGACCGAACCAGGCCGCGCACCTCGTCCACATCCTCAGGCCTCAACAGCTGGAACTCCTCCAACAAAACTGGACCAGATGGTGCTCTGGAAGCCTCTCTTAATGGAACGATGTCAACTGTGGAGCCGAACTCACAGCAAATCTGAGCAACTTTATCCTCAAAGTGTTGAGCAAATCCATCACAGTGAGCCACTCGTTAAAGCTCAGCTGGATGACGCTGTGAGGATGCAGAGCTGGTGGCAAGGAAATGATGCTTCGCCACCTTCACCGCCACGGCAGGGGCTTGGTGGTGAGCTCTAAGCCATGTTCACTTGGCTTCCCTGTGAGCGGTCCTCCACCAACTCTAGCCCTCTCCCTCCATTGCCCTCGACACAGGTGGGAACCCAGGAGCTGGCCAGCAGGGCTGAAGGGGAGCGAGCGCTTGGGGGTGATGGTGGCAACTTCCCGAGCCATCTCCATCTTCCACAGGGCCCAGGGAAGCAACCTGAGCTATTTCATCGAGCTCTTACAAAATCTTGGGGCCAGTTCTTCTTGCCAAAGATGACAGCCTTGGTTTTTTACCAGGTGTTGTCCTGACACCCCTTCTCAGGGATCTACACAGCCCTTTCCTGTCTAGTCAATCATACCTGCATATAGAAGGATCGTACCCAATCTGTCCAGGATCTTTGGTGATGAAATTCTTGAGGAAATGACATTGTTAATATAAAAATTGTGAAGAAACAGAGCAAAAATACAGCCCTGTCGAAGATTTTCATCTGTGTCAATCTGACTTGTTAAGACACAGTTTATACCAGTTCTGACCTTTAAACTTGTATCTAAGCAAAGCACCATTTTAGGGAAGAACAATTGCCAATTTACACTTGTTTTCAACAGTGTTTTCCCCATGAAAGAGTCTCATTTAATGAATCAAAAGTAGCTCTTAAATCAATAAATGCAGCAAAGAGCCGTCCACCATTTGCAGTGCGTTTTACTGTCAAACGAAAGCAGGCCTTCCCTTTCTGAAGTCTGCCTGTTCTTGCAATAAGGTGGAATTTTGCTCAGTCCGTTTCTCTTCATTTCTGGAGAAGCTCTATGTGCATTTTTGCTGGGATCGCAGTCCAGACAATTGGCCTATAATTTCTGGGATCCGCTCAATATCCCTTCTTAAATAGTGGGTCTGCTATACTAAGTTTCCATCATTTCGGAATACATCCGAATAGCATACGTGAGTGAACAAGCAAGGCAGCTCCCCAGTCTACGTTTCCGGAAGTTTTACGCTTCTTCAGTGACTGCGTAAAAGCTTTATTTCCTGGTGGCCACTTGCAGAGGTCACTGATAGTCGTGAGAATTGCTTCCACATGCGATCATCTTCTAATATTTGAATCTTCCTTGAATAAATCAAGAAATCTTCCCAGATTGAAGCAGATATAGGTACCTCACAGGTTTACTGTGATTCTCTTAGAGAGGGAGAGAAATCTGGTGGAAAGAGGGAGAAAAGTTGCCACTAACTTCCTCTGCTTTGTGACTGAAGGCATGTGGGCAAGTGCTTTGTAGAAGAGGAAAAGATGGCCTGGACTAAGCCTGTCTTAATTTTGAAATTGATCTTCCTGCTCTGGAGCGGTTGACCTGTGAGGAATTCGCACTGCTGCTTTACGGAGAAATCTGGAGGTAGCCTTTTTTGCAAATATAAAAAAAGGGCAAAAGGATTTCTCCAGAAGACGAGACCCCAGAGAAGGTGTGGATGAGGGTCCCTCGGTCAGCATCATAAAAGGCCACCTGCCCCCCATCACAGCTCAGACACACCTGGATCCTCTTCAGCTCCCCACTCACAGACAGAGAATAGGAATTAGGGGCGTGCGCCGCCCAGTACGTGCCTTTCAAGTAACGGCCAGGTCGCCAAGCCAACTGTGCCCCTGCATAGTACCGGACAGCCCAGATTCCTTGTTCAGGGCATAGTTCCACCCGGCCCTTTCTCCTCATGGACTTCCGGGCGACCCCCACAGCCCAGTCTCCCCCACTTCCCACATGGACTTCCCAGAAATGTTTTCCTTCTGCAAATCCCTCCTGTCCCAGCACAAACTGCCGTTTGTCGAATCTCTCCTGATTGTTGGGCAGCTTTTGTGGCTTCTCTTCTATCCTCACGATTTTCAGATCTTCAGACAGGAAGAGTTTGGGATGAGCCGTGTGTGGATCCAGAGTCACATTGGCAGCTGAGGAGGGAGGAGGGGGGCGGGGAGAAAAGGGAAGATGAGCAGAATCCCCTGGGACAGTGACAGATATCGGAAGTGTAAACACCCCACAGGAATGTGGAATATGCAATCAGTGAACATGGAAGCCACATAAATAATTGAGATGCTCAAAGGAGAATCAGCAGCACTGATGCCGAAACCATTCCCCAGACCTGTCCTCACTTCCCTCCCTCCCTCCCTCCCTCCCTCTTTCTTGCCCACCCGGAAGGACCAAAGTCACTCCCATCTTTATGAGGCGAGACTGAGGGAACTGGGTCTCTTCAGCCTGGAGAAGAGGAGGCTCCAAGGGATCTGTTGGCGACATTTTGGTACGCGAGGGGGTGTCACACGGAGGTGGGTAGAGACCTGTTCTCCCCTGCAGAGGAAGGCAGGACGCGCTCCAACAGAGCAAACTCAGGGAACCCAGGTTCCATTTGGATGCCAGGAAGCACTTCCTGACCGTCAGGACCCCGAGGGTGTGGAATGGGCTTCCACGAGAGGCAGTTGAGGCCCCATCGGTGACGGTGTTCAAAGATAGGCTGCACATGGTGGGCATGTCGTGAGTGGATCCGGCTGGAGCCAGGGGTCAGACTAGATGGCCCGGGAGGCCCCTTCTGACTCAGTGTCTTTGTATCTTCCTGATAAGCCACACACACTTTTGGTTGGCCTCCTTCTGACACTCCATCCTATTCACTGCTTGCTCATGCTTGATTCAGATTGCCCAGTTCTTTCTCCGCCTGTCCTGCAACTTGATTTTCAGGAAGAAACATAGAAAAAACACCCCCTGTCCCAAGATGGACTTTTGGGTGTCCCCCCCCGATTGGGCCTTTATTGCACCATCCTCCTGCCTCATTTGAGGACTTTTTTGGGTGGGGTCATTGAAATGACTCCATCTTCTACTCATAAGCTTCTAGTGTTTCCCCAAATTTTCTACTGTCTTTTTTCTTGAAGCTGAAAATCTGTTCCAGCAAAACCAATGGAAAGGCCTCAGGGCCCCTTCCCCTCGGCCTCTCTGGGAGCCCTTACTTGGAAGGCTCCATCTCCTGGGGAAGGGAGTGGAAAGGGGGCAGGTGAGCAGATGCTTCTCTTGATGCCTGTTGTGGGGATTGGCCAGGTGGGGCTTCCAGGGGAAGGAAACATAGAAACAGAGCAAGTCAGAAGGGGTCTCCCGGGCCATGTAGTCTGACCCCCAGCTCCAGCCGGCTCCGCTCATGACATGCCCACCATGTGGACGTCCAGCCTATCCTTGAACACCTGCACCGATGGGGCCTCAACGACCTCCCGTGGAAGCCCATTCCACACCCTCGGGTCCTCACTGTCAGGAAGTGCTTCTCCATTCTGGTGAGCACAGAGAAGTCGGCTGGCCGTGCTTTTGCGCTTGGCAAACGATAAGAGGATTGGCAATAAATACCTCTGGAGCAAATTCTAACAACCCGGGTCTTCCCCCCACTTCCTTCATAAACAAGGGGCCCTGCTCCCCTTCTGCTATAAGGACAGCCCTTGCTCAAGGGTTTGGGAATTCAGGGTGAATTGCCTCATTTCCCGGCTGGAACCAAACTGAAGTCAGAACATGGAGACATTATCATTCTGTAATTACTGGGAATGGGTGGGGAACATGTGGCCCTTCAGACACTTTTGTACTGCATGTACCATCAGTCCTCGGCAGCTTAGCCAATGGTTAGGGATGATGGACGCTGTAGTCCAAAAGCACCTGGAAAGAGATAGCTCGGATAACATTCTCATGAATCTAAATCACAGGAAAGAGGCCAAATTAGGCATTAGGAATGCAGTGATGGGGGGACAGACACAGCCACCCCAATTTCCTACTTAATTAGCAGGTGCCAAATTGAGGGTGGCTTTTTCCGTGCCGTTCTGGGCTTGTCATTTAACACCCACACATATGCCAGTTTTGGAGCAGGGGAGGTGGCTTAAAAGAAGAATAAAAGTAAAAAGCTCCCTCCTACAGACCATTTACCTTTTGTGTCTATCTGAGGGGTTTGACATGCCACACAAAAGGCAAAATCGGGGAAGCTGCCTTGATGAGACCAGCCCAAAAAACAGGTTTTCCTGCCTCACCTATATTGGAAACGTCAGATATGGCTTTCTGCAAAGCATCATACCATTGCATGCTGCCACGATCTGCAGGTCAAAAGCATGTGGAAATCTCTTTCACAGAGATAAGAGGTGATATTTTCTGTCCCCACAGAACTGAAATCTGAGCTCTGTGCAGCGTTTCTTTTCTGACTTTTCCACTACATAACCTCTAGGTGGAGTTTTGGCATAGTGCAAATATACAAGGAGAAACAGCGCCGTTTTCCTGTTCTGAAATTACCACACGTCCCCTTTTCCCCATTCTAAAAAACAAAACAAAACCAAATCTGGGAAAATGCTCTAAAAAACCAGAAGGGAAACCAGAGGACCACATTTTCTTAAGAGGCTGCAAGTGACTGTGAAAAAGGGATCACGAGAATATAGACAGGAACGGAGAACCTTCCCCGATAGCCTTCAAGCTGCGTTCAGATTCTGCACATAGAACCAATGTCTGGTTCAGTCAAGGCTCTTTTACACCTACAAATGTACAGAAGTGCAGGGGTGGAGTGATTCAGAGCTCCGCTTTTTGGGGGTTCCTGAGCCCCACTGACTTAAGTCACTTTTACGCAAGGATACAGCTTGCAAAGTTTATTTGGATGCATCAAAAGCCCAGGGGGGAAGCATCCAGTGACATCACTCATGGTCTCTCCCATCAGTGCACGTAGAAGTGCTCAGACATCAATACTGGGGCAGCTGGTTACTCATAGCCAAAGCATTTATGGTTATGAAGTGTGCAGAATGGAACTGTTTCACCATAAGGAAGTACCCCAAGAGAAACATCTGGCCAGGTCACATCCCTCCAATGAAGCTGGCCCTCACTGGAAATTTACCTTTCGGTAGCTGTAGTCGAGGTAGCAGGGCATCTGGGAAGAAGAAATACACAAACATTAAGCAGTCTGCCATTGTGCTAATATTGAACGTTACTTGCTAGAACACCAGTTTATAACATTAGTTGACTTGGACTGAATTGGAGTCTTTCCATCTTAGACTAGATTTTCCACTTCAGTCAGTTTTGGAGTTGCACTGTCTCGATCCTCATGGAGAGCACTGGGCTCATGACATATTAAAATGGATATTACTACTCAGAGTCCACTAGAGAGGTGTAGAGAATACTACTGAGTCAATTATATTTTGATCCATTTTTGCATCCGAGATGGACTTGATGATGCAATCCAGACCTAAAAATCAGTCAGAAAATGTTTTATTTATTTATGTATTTATTTATTAAATTTCTACTCCGTTCCTTAGCCAGAATGACTTTGTTGATTTTTATTTTGGACCAAGTAGTGGGGGTTGTTAATGAATTTTCTGATTTTCAGATCTGCCAAATTGCCAAATACAATTTAGCCATACTTGCAATTGCAAAGCTTGTTAGAATCTCGGTCTGGCCCTGCAGCTTTTACAGCCTCAATGTCTCTTCTGCTCTTGGAAAGACTTATTTAGGTAATCAGTCATATTGACTTACACTCCATTATTTTATTAGTGGATAAGTAGGACTCAGAAGGACTTAAGCAGAAATGCAACAGAGACCTGAATTTATTCTACCGAATCCATGGATCATTATTTTTGCATTTCTATCTGAAGCTTCAGTGGATCTCAGCTTAGGTTTTATTCAGCAAAACACTCTTCTTCCACGTCTACCGGGTGTCACCATTTCTCCTATTAAGGGTTTGCCTAAGTCATCTTGCTGCTGGGGATATAAGATTGCTGTTTGTTTATTGCTCTACCATCCAACAGCCAAAGCTCTCTGGGCAGTTCAGAACTCATAACACATGTTCAGTAGTAGAACGGATAATAATAAAATGCTAATGCAATTTTTAAAGGAATAAAATAAATACAGTGTTAATTATGATCTAGCAAATGTGAAACAATTCGAACAATTTCTGTACAAACGAGACCTGTTAAAATAGATGACATGTCTCATCATATGCCGGTAAATCTCTGGGAATAGAAGGCAGTCTTAACCTGATTCCACACGACAATGTTGAGCCAGGTGGGGCTCTGTGGGGAGAGCATCGCATAATTACGGGACCATCAACGAGAAGGTTCTCTTCCTTGTTACCTGCCTCAGAGGTGGGTGTCAGAGGGAAGCTGCCGATGTTGGTTGTAGCGTTCTGGGAGTTTGCAGAGGGGCAAGGATGGTGTGCATGAAACCTCCTTCCTCAGGGTCACCCCTAGAAGAAGGATCCCCTCCAGCTCTCTCTCGGGATGGCATCATGGGATGGCATCATGACCTGGTCCAAGGTGGCTGTGCAACCTTTGTTCCATCAGCATCTGCAGGCTTCCGCTCAGCCTGGCTCATTTTCCGCTCAGCACACACACACACACACACACACACTCACACTCACTCACACAGGTTGTCAAATCGGAAATTCTGCTGTTACCTCTATTGTATCCACAGCTGAATTCAATAAAATAGATTAAATCAAATCAAGACCTGCCAGAATAACTCCCAAACAGATCTGATGCCCTCTGTAAAATCCACACAGCCATGCTTCAGTACCTTTGAATTGCTTGATGACTCCCTCCACAAAGTAATTTATATCGCAGAAGTCAGAGATCCTCCACTTCAGCTGTAGAGGGACAGCCACTGGATTCTCAAAGGTCTTTTTGCTCCTGTTGGAGAAAAACAAAGGTGACTGTCCACCTTTAAAAACTTTCCAAAAGAGAGCAGGTGAAAACTGCAGAAGGCTTAGAACAGGATCAGGCAATGTTTTGCGAGGGCAAGACCAAATCGAACCCTTCAGCAACCACACAAGTGGGGTGGCTTGGAACGAATAGGGTAGTTCAGGCATTGTGTTTGTGCTTAGTTAAAGTTAGTGATGTGTGTTTTGCGGGCAAAGAAGATTCTTCAACTGTATGTATTGGACGGCATGAAGAATAGAGGTGGGACATTTTCAGAAGCAGGTCAGCCTTCCTTCCGTCCTTCCTTCCGTCCTTCCTTCCGTCCTTCCTTCCTTCCTTCCTTCCTTCCTTCCTTCCTTCCTTCCTTCCTTCCTTCCTTCCTCCGAGATGTGAGAGACCTAGCTCTGTTTTCTGCTCAACAGCCAGGGGGACGACATTTCTTCCCTGCCATCCAGACCCTTCTCCGCACCAGTGGAAAGCAATGGGATCCGCTTACCGTTGCAAAGTGCCTTTTGCGTCCTGTGGAGGGAAAGCAAGATAAAGAGGGTGCTCAGGGCCTGGGGCACATTGCTCTGTGGAGATGCTCTCCGGCCACCACGTGTTCAGTGGGTGATGGTGCCACCCCAAATCCTCCCCGCAGGACCGAGGAAAAGGGATCTCATCCCCCAGAATGGGGCTGAAGAGGACTTGCCTAGATTTTAGAATTTCACCAGAGGGAAGCGCTGACGTGCCCTTCAAAGGACAAGCATTTGGCGAGCAGGAGGGCAGTGCTTAGAATGAAAGGGAGTGAGGCAGGTGAGGTGCGCCTGGCCCCAGGGAGCACACGCTGGCAGGGGAGACAGGGAGCTCCTCCAGCGGCAGGGCCCACGGGGCACTCCTGCCTGGTCTCCACCCTCTGCCCCACTCCCACTCTGTCCCCAGCAATCCATGGAGCTCCCCATGAGCCTCGCCCCCTCCCGGCAGCCCGCCACCGGGGTTTCCTGGGCAGGGGTCCAGAGGGGCGTCCTGGGGAAAGAGTCTCCGGCAAGGAGCACGGCCTCCGTTCTTGGCACCTTGGCCTGCCCTCCCATGCACTGCGCTGCTGGGCAAGGAGGCAGCGACACGAGTGAGTCCTGCGCTGGGGTGGGGCAGCCGGGCACATATGAAGCAAGGGAGGGGGAGGAAGTGCTGGCTGGCTGCTCTCTTCCTGAGAACTCAAGCATACGAGCTTGAGGGCCCCCATGAAGTGCTTGGGCACATGGGAACTGGAGCTCCGGTGCTCACAGTGGCGAGACTCTGTGGCCACGACCCAGGAGACAGTGTGGTGCAGATGGAGGACATGCCTAGTGGATACCTGGCGCACGCCTAGGGGATAGGTATTATATGTCCCTTTCATTCTAAGCACAGCCCTCCCACCCCTTGAGATCGGCAGCAGAGGCTCTCCTCCGGGAGCCCTCTGGGAGAGATATCAGGAAGTTAAGTACCCGGAGGAGGGCTTTCTCTGCAGTGGCGCCCCACTTATGGAATGCGCTCCCCAGAGAGGTCCACCTGGCGCCATCATTATTTGTTTTTCAGTGCCAGGCCAAGACCTTTTTATTCAAACAATATTTTAATAATGTTTAATATTTATAGGTTTTAATTGTGCAGTCAGTGTGTTTCCGGGTTTTAATTGTAATTGTTATTTGTTTTGTATTTATTTCTGTGATCTGTCCTAAGGCTATATAGCAAGGGGATGGCATATAAAAACTTAAATAAATAAATAGGAGAGCATGTGGGGTGATGTGGGAGAGGTGGGTGGGGCAGGCTGGAGTGGCACAAGCTGGAATTGATTTCCAGCCACAGGGGCAGATGGGCTGCATGCCACAATTTGGAGGGAAGAGTGGGGCCTGTGGAAATGGCTCATGAGCAGTCACCATGCAAATGGGGGAAGACAAGTGAGATACCATGTCATGGTGGTAACTCCATAATGGCATCATTATGTTATGTGTGAACACGGCCACTGTCGTACCTTCAGGAGTTCACTCTCTGGCTGCTGAGTCTTCTTGTCTATGTCCTTGATGATCTGCTCAAGAGAGGAGAGTTCTCCAGAGAGCGTGGCCAGGTACGTGTCCCTTTCCCTTCTAATCCTCTTCTCCACCTCTTCCACCTGGGCCAGCCAAAACTTCTCTTGTTCGTGCAGAAAGTGCTGCACTTTTCTCAACTGATCCACTGTTTTTTTCGATTCTGCTTTTATTTGCCTCTGCAAAATGTTTAGGAGAGAACAGTGTGTGGAAAAGGGAGAAATAGTCCCCAAACGTAGGCGACGGGACCCCTCTTCCAAAATGTGCTCAAGGATAAGCATGGTCTTCCACAAACATTTGCTATAATGGGTGAAGTACCGTATTTTTTGCTCTATAAGACACACCTGACCATAAGACGCACCTAGTTTTTAGAGGAGGAAAACAAGAAAAAAAATATTCTGAATCAAATGGGCACATAATCACAGGCACATTCCCCATCACTTCCCCATGGGCTGCACATCTGACAGACTTACTGCACACACATATTTGCTCTATAAGATGCACAGACATTTCCCCTTACTTTTGAGCGGAAAAAAAGTGAGTCTTATAGAGCAAAAAATATGGTAGTTCCAATTAGAACAAGAACACATACTCTGCCTCTACATTTTCGACTACCGTATTTTTCACTCTATAAGACGCACTTTTTCCCCCCTCAAAAGTAAGGGGAAATGTCTGTGCGTCTTATAGAGCGAATATGCCTGACACCCGGGACGCTGCCCGCCCGCCCGCGGGCACCACCAGGCCGGCATGTGCTCGGCGTGCCCTGCTCCACCTCGCACTCCGGGAACTGATCACCCCCACCAGGAAGCTCCATGCCGCCATCGCCCCACCGCCCCGCGCCATTGCTCTGCGCTGTGCACCACTGTGCCGCCCCACTCCGCCGCCACCGCGCACCGTCGCTCTGTGCCACCGCCGCTCGAGCACTGCCATCCCGCGCTGATCCGCCACCCCCCCACGCCACTGCCGCGGCAGGCACAGATGACGCTTTAGAAGCACAATCCTTCTAAAGCCTCCGCCGCCTGCACTGTCATCCCGCACTGCCATCCCGCGCCGATCCGCCTCCCCCCCCACTTAACAGGTTAAGAAACAGTATACATTGAAGCATCTCTTTGAGATGTGAGAGAAGCAATTGACAATGTAAAGAACTGGATCCAAACTTAAGCTTCCCCTCCTTCCATTCCTTTCAGAAAGAATTCAGCCCTGAAGGTGGCCCCTGCTGCGTGAGGGCTAGACAGCAGGAATGCTGGACACTTCTGAATTGGTCCACTTGTTTAGCCTGTCATATCCTGTTGGTGCCAAGGACACCCCTTCCATCTCCTCCCCACCACTCTGAAATGTCTCCCTCCTTTTCCAAAGAGGGCTGGTTCTCTCTCTTTGCCCTGAGCATCTTCAGTAAATAACCTATAAATTGCCAACTCATCTATTCAGCTCTGCTCTTCCTCCTCAGAATCAATTGATGACTTTCTTATACAATATGTACATCATGTCCCTAAGATCACTCTCTAGCCATGTACCAGCACTCTAGGACAATTTTTTTAAAGGGATCTGGAAAATTATATGCTGCTTTGCTTTCTGTTGGTTCTGCGTAAATTGGTTGAAAGTGTTATTCAGGATAGATTCAGTTAACATATAGAAGAACTAGCCCTGAAGAAGCAACATGGCTTCTGTAGGGGTAAGCCTGTCTTGCTAATCCAGTAGAATTCTTTGAGAGTGTCACTACTACACATGGACTGAGCAGTCAAATAGACATTGTTTCTTCCAAAAGCCTTTTGATAAAATCCATCAACAGACTCTTGAGAAAACCTGGCAGTGATGGAATAAGGGCTGTGTGTGCACACACATGTTGTCCTATGGATCAGTAACTGATTACAGAATTGAAAGCCAACATTGAGAATGCATGGTATTCTCACAAGATTCTGCATGAGGATCAGTGCTTTTCAACCTGTTCATAAATGATCTGGAATTAGAAGTGAGCAATAAAGTAGCCAAGTTTGCTGATGATACTAAAATAAAACATTTAAAAGGGATTGTGAGGAATTCCAGTGGGATCTCTCTGAGCTGGGAAAAAGGCATCAGAACGGCAAATGCTTTCAGTGTAAGCAAGTGTAAAGTTAGCATGCTGGGGGGAAAGAATCTCATCTTCAAGTATAAGCTGATGGAATCTGAACTAGTGCTGACAGACCAAGAAAGAGTCTTGAGAATGTGGGGACAGCTTGATGAAAATGTCAAATGTTAGGAGGAAATGCCATAATTAGGAAAGGAAATGAAAATCAAATTTCCAAGATCATATTCCTCTTACACAAATCTTTAATATGACCATACTTAAAGTATTGTGTACAGTGCTGGCCACCACACCTGAAAAATGACATTGTTGGAAAAGTGCAAAGAAGGGCAACTAAAACAATCAAGGGATTGGAGCAGCTCCCCTATCAGACTTTGTTACAACAACCAGGATTGCTTCTCTTAGGAAAATGATGAGTAAGCATGGCAAAGATGTTCAAAATTATGCATGGTGTGAAAAAGTGGAAAGTGGGACATTTTCCTCCTCTCTGAAAGAAAAAAAGGGTTAATCCCCATGAAAACACCCATCACTCCTTTGTTCTGAGAAAAAAAAAAAGATTCAACAGCAGAAGTGTAGTGAGCTTGAAATACCTTTTGGGAATGGAAGGGAAGTTCCCCACAATTCAGCTTTGTCTTTCAAGGGTTGGGCCTTTTAATACCTCATGGATAATTAACTGGGACTTCTAAATGCTTAACAAAAACAATGTGGATATAAAGTTCCCTTCCCAATTGAGGATACAAGAAACACAATTATTATAGTGATCTCTGCAACTGTGCAAATGTTAGATTTTCATGCCCTTGGTCCAGAGGAAGAAATGACACACAAGAGACCACTGAGTGAACATTTCTCTCGACTCAAAAGGATGCGTAGATGCAGCCCGAGTTTCTTAAGCATCACTTTTAAATATGAAAAGAAAAGAGAGAGAAAAGTTGGAGGATTGGATTTAGGTCTCTCCTCATTGCTCACCTTCTCTGTCTAAGATAGAGGCAAGAAAAACCAGAGAGAGCAGGTATGCTGGGGGTGTGCAATCAAAAGAATATTTACAGTTTATTCAGACCTACAGGAAATACATGTGGCATTGAAGGGACTGCAGAGATGGATTCTATACAAGATGTTTTCATCCCCTAACAGTTACATGCACAGTCTGTGGGGGATGGGGGGGTCATGCACACAGTATGCTAGAGGCACATGAGAGTAAAGCAACTGGGATTAAGAGATCCCAACACATCCCATAGTTTATTAAATAGTTCAGTAAACCATTTGATTTAGAATATTTTTTTTCTTGTTTTCCTCTTCTAAAAACTAGGTGCGTCTTATGGTCAGGTGCGTCTTATAGAGCGAAAAATACGGTACTTTCTCACTCGTATTGGTTGAAGAACTTGTTCACTTCCAAATATTCTGGATACTTACGAGCAACTCCTGGCTTTCCCGTTCTGCCTCTGCTTTACATTCTTTAACTTTTCTTTTCTCCTTCTTGAGACTCTCCAGGTGATAATGCAACAGATCCTGCAGAGGGGAAAAACAGTCATATTTGGTTCACTGAGAAAGCAGAAAACAGGAGTTGAACAAGTTGCTTGTTCCCAGATGTGCTCTTCACCCTTGCAGCCTGCCAGTCACCACATCTGAAGCCGACTTGGCTGAGATGGATGGGGTGGAAGACAGGCCAATGCACCCACCACATATCCACGCCTTGTTTCCATGTAATTGCTTGTAGTGGAATCGCCTTCCACTGGCCCAGGCAAACATGTGCCTTCCATAGAACCCAAGGCCTTCCCAAGCACCGAAAGAACAGAGGGGACTCCTGCTGAGGACCCAGAACCAGACAGCAGGTGATCGGGACAGCTTTTGCCACGGCTTTCAATACGCCATCTCTTGCAGAAAACCTGCTTTCTATGCCCTGCTTCTGTGGGACACACCTGGCTGGCCAGCGTTAAGCCTGGCAGGCTGGTCACGTCCCAAGCATTGTCGAAGTAAATTGGAGTATCACACACAACCTGGGGTTGAGCAATCTCCCACCAAAGCTCCCAGCCCATCTTCCAGGTAGCCCAGCCTCCCAGGCGAGCGCAGGAGGTACCTGCATTCGGATGTGCCAGTCAGCGCTTGTGGTGGGAATTTCAATCCAGCGCGCAACTGCCATCGCTACCTGGGCAGCAGAGGTATAAAGGGGGACTTTCTGGGTGAATTACCATTTTGCTGTGGTCAAACTTCGTTCTTGAGAATAAAATACATTCTTGTGCATAATTGGGCGAACTGTGCCTGGTCTGGACCCCTTGTGTCCAGTGCTTCTCCATGACAGAGCTCCCCTTTGTCCTGATATTTTCAGATGGGTCATTAAAGAGATTGTGCAGACTAACCATGAAGGGGTGAAGAAGACGTATTGAATGGGAGCTGGTGGATCCTCTCCCGGAGCTCTGAGGGCTTGGAAGCTTCAGGCCCGCCCTCCCCTAAGTAAGCCGCCTCCCCACCATGCAGTCCACAAACAGGTTTAGTCCTTTCAGGTCTTCCTGAGAACTCAAGCATACGAGCTTGAGGGCCCCCATGAAGTGCTTGGGCACATGGGAACTGGAGCTCCAGTGCTCACAGTGGTGAGACTCTGTGGCCACGACCCAGGAGACAGTGTGGTGCAGATGGAGGACATGCCTAGTGGATACCTGGCGCATACCTAGTCGAGTCCCGGTATGTGCTTACAGTCGAATATATTTGGAGGCAGTGAGAGCAGCAAAGAAGCAATATCTGACAACTCCCATTCAACTTTCTCCTTGCTACCCAGTGTTGCTCCCTGGGCTTGTCCAGGGCCTATTAGATCCTGGCCTGAAGGACATCTTGGGGCCATCGCAAGCCTGCTGGAATGTGTTCGCGAGGTACTTCCAGGGCAACATCTTTTGCATCTGCCAGGGCTTGGACTCGAACGTTCTAGCAATGGAATCAGGTGAGATTTGCAGAGCACAGTTTGGTCTAGCTGTTAAACTCGTATGAGTTGCGTTCCCTTTGAAGAAGCAGTTTCGTTGCTTGTGCTATCTTTGTCACTTGAGGCTCAGGCAGCTTCAGTGGCTCAGAGCAGCTTCTACTAGCTTTGGATGGTAGCTCAGCTATGTCCCTACCTGGACAGAGATAGCCTGCTATCAGTGATCTATGCTCTGGTAATCTCTAAGCTAGGCTACTGCAAGGCACTCTATGTGGGGCTTCCCTTGAAGACTGTTTGGAAGATGCAGCTTGTGGGAAATGAGGTGGTCAGACTAGTAACAAGGATCAGCTGGTCGGATCATATCACACCAATTCTGGCTGGCTTGCACTGGCTGCCTACAAGCTTCTGAACCCAATGATTTTAACCTATCACACCCTCCATGAGACCACGGCAATTGATGGATTGCCATTCCCAACCACAATCTACCTAGATGCGACATCAGCATCTGAGGCCTTCCTCCAACTGCCACCTCTGAGGAAGGCTGTGCTGGTGGCCGCAAAGGAGAGGGCCTTCTCTGTGTTGGCCCCCACATCATGGAATGATTTCCTCACTGAGGTCTACCTAGCACCAACTCTGCTATTTTTTCAGTGCCAGGTTAAGACTGCCTTCTGTGCTGAGCCATTTAACAGAGGTGGGATGTTGCCGGCTGTTTTATTAGTTGTTCATGTTGTTTAAAATTCCATTTTAAACCCCTAGTGAAATGTTTAGGATGTTTTCCCTTTTTTAAAAAATATAATATTTTATTTTATCAATCATACACTGTTAGGTGAGCTTCAGCTATTGGTTAGTATAAAAATATAATGTTTTATTAAATACTACATATTGCATTATATAATGGATTCCACTATAGCACTGGGAGGGAGGGTGTGCTGGGGACAGGCTCCCAGGATGCTTTGCCATGGGCCCTGGTTTGGCTCAGCCCTCCCTCCCTCTGGGAAATGCCCAGAGAGCCTTTTGGCTAATGGGACAAGATATACATCAATCAATCAATCAATCAGTCAATGCCCTCTTGTACTTCAGGGAGTTGATAGGAAGCCAAGCCAATGGGCCATGCTGACCCTGGAGCTCCTGCCCCATGGGATTTCCTGGTGGGGTGGTGCCTTTGGGGGCACTCTCTCGAATGAGCTCCCTCACCCAATCTGCCCCATCCTGCAAGAGTAAGGGGGCAGTCAGCTAGTACAGGGCATCTCTGGAGCCCTCTTACCCTGCAGGGGAGGTGGCAAGATGCTGCCAAACAGAGGCCTGGGGGGTTCTCTTCTCTTCACAGAATAGCAGAGTTGGAAGGGGCCATGAAGGTCATCAAGTCCAGCCCCCTGCTGTTGCAGGACACTAGTTTACACCATCCCACTCAGATGGCTGCCCAGTTTCACCTTGAATGCCTCTAGTGTGGGAGAGCCCACCGCCTCTCCAGGCAGCTGGTTCCACTGATGTACTGCTCTGACAGTGAGGAAGCTCTTCCTGATGTCCAGCCTGAATCTGGGTTGTCACAACTTGACTTGGTTATCCCCTGTCCTACACCCTTCCTCTCTCAGCAGGAAGAGAGCTTGACCTTCCTCTCTGTGACAGCCTTTGAGGTATTTATAGAGGGATATCATGTCCCCCCTCAGTCTTCTCCTCTCAAGGCTGAACATGCCCAGTTCCCTCAGTCCCTCCTCACAGGACAGTATTTCCAAACCCTGGATCATTTTTGTTGCCCTCCTCTGGAGCCTTTCCAATTTTCCTGCATCTTCCTTAAATCCTGGTGCCCAGAACTGGACACAGGATTCCAGGTGAGGTCTGACTAGTGAGGAGTACAGGGGAACTACTACTACTCGTGATTTGGAAGGTGATACTTCTGTTAGTGCTCTTGGTCATGCACAAGCACACATGATGCGGGGGCGCATACAGGTGTGGTGCAGCAAGAGGTCCAGACAGAGCTCACAGAAGGGTCTGCAGGTCTGGCAGGAGTTGCCAGTTGGCTCGGGCAATTTCTGAAGCAGCTGTGTGTGGGCGGCGGATGCAGATTACCTGCTGGACAAGCCATGAAGTGCTCTTCCAAAGAGCCCTTATGGACGGACGAGTCGTGTTCCTGATGCCATTATGCTGATGGGGCCTGGAAGCTGTCACACCATCAGAGATGAGAAAGAGCTGAAAGGACTCAACCCAAACGTTCAGCTCAGGGGACCAGGGAGCAATTTGCTGCTGGCACAAGGAGGCTGACAACCCCTCTGGGGCTCTTCTGTGTAAGGAATTCCTGGCGTGATTCGTTGCTCAGGATTCCTTGCTCAGACATTCCCGGCGTGATTCCTTGCTCAACTTGTGGGACTTCTTTAGAAGTCACAGAGACCCTCCAGTTTCTCTTCTGTTTTTTTTTTTCAGAATGCTTCCCTTTCTTAGATCAAGGGAAACAAACAGTTCAGGCACGAGGGGGAATTACACCCGTCTTCTGCCCTTCTGCTCTAGCAAAGCTCCAGCTCGAGATTGTGTGGAGGAAAAGCAGGAAAGGAAGGGCTCTTTGTGCAGAGCTGAGATCTCAATGCATGCAGCAAATCTCCGGTTGTGCGGGTTGCTCTTCAGGCAGAATGAGGGAAGGGCACGTATTGCAAAATAACAAGCAACTAAATGCAAGTAACCCAAGGGAGTCCAGTACTAAAGATCCTGGCGCTTTCTTACCTTGTATTGCTCAGTCGCCTCTTCCTTGGGAAGCACGGTGTGTGCTTTATGCGCTGGGGAGAGCCTGCACTTCCAGCACACCAGCTTTTCATCCTCCTTGCAAAACAGGTCCAGCTTTTCCTTGTGTTTCTCACACAGGTCTGCATTTTTCTGCTTTTGCTGCAGGAGTCTAATTTTTTCTACGATATTTGCCAGCTGCCAGTTCGGCCGGAAGTTCTCTTTGCAGATGGGGTTTCTGCAATTGGGACAGGTCGGGTCCTCCCCCAGCTGTTCCCAGGACAAACAGTAGTCTGTGATGCAGCTGTGACAGAAGTTGTGGCCACAGTCCACAGTCACGGGGCCCTTCAGATAATCCAGGCAGATGGAGCATGTAGTATCCTGTTGCACTTCTGTGAATGCGGGAGCTGCGGCCATAGCAGGTGGATTTTGCGTGGCTCTGCTGAAGAGGCAGCTGTAGGAGGAAAGCCATGAGAATTAGCTAGAGGAGGGAAACTGCCTGTTGGATAATCAGACTATCAGAAAATGCACCTCTTAAAATCCGTCCTATGAGAGCGTGAGTGTATTTTGCAGTCCCTGTCACCAAGGACCCTTCCACTGAAGCACCCACTGTCTGGAACTCAATATAAACAAGAAAGACAAACAAAACATTCATTGCACGGAACTTGTCTCAGGATAAAAGGCGCTTCTGCAGTTCTCTGGTTCTCAGTGTTTAAAAGGGGGGTTCATCTTTTGGTTTTGTATCTCTTTGACAGGAGATGACCTTTTTTCAGCATTTAAAACTCTTAAGTTTGGATTCTTTGTCATTTAAGATTGATGTTGTAAGCCACTTTTTGGATGTTGATTCAATAGAGGAAGATTCCTGGCTTTGCTGCTGTTTGATTTCTGGGTGGATGTGCTACTGGAAATCCATGTATTTTGCCAGTGTGTTCCATGGGCCGCTTTCACTCTTGTCCTGAGGAAAGGAAGAGGGAATCCAGGATATTCCAGTTGTGAACAATAACCAGGGGGCTGTCCTGCATGATTGCAGGCAGGGTGGCTGTGCTGCATGGTGCCCACCGTGGCGAATGTCCCAGCCACAGGGGCACCATGGATTATTGTGACTGTCGTGAGCTAGACGAGACAGGCACTCCAGCAATCACTGGGAGAGGCTTTATTCCATACAGAAAGCAACGTATTCACAAGCCTCAAAAGGTGGAAAGTTGACCCCTCGCTCTGCCCCACTTCACCCAAAGGCTTATGAACCCTTCGGGGCCGGTCTCTGGAGGGAGGTGCGCTATGGAAGCGGGCACGCTGACTCTCTTCCCATTGAGCCCCTGACTGGTCCAGCCGGCAGGTGTGTTGATGGGCCCTTGTGTCCGCATCTCCAGTGGTGTCAAGTTCTCCTCCCGAGAACCCCTGCCCAACTTGTTCTCCCCCAGCTTCCTTCCCACAGTCAAGAGGCAGTGGGGCTCAGTGGTTGTCCTCGAAGTGCTCTGACCCAGAGCTGGCTCAACGGGAGAGTTTGCTAGTCTCAACAACTGCAATATCAGAGTGAGCACTCCGAGCCAAGGCTGGGTCAGCTCTCCACTCCTCTCCTCCGGGTCTGAGCCGTCATTCCCACCAAAGCCCTCCATCTCCCGTGCGCGCCTGGGAACCTCATCCGAGCGCACACGCACGACAAGGATGTCCCAGGTCAGTGAGGGTGGGTTGTTGTCAGGGTTAGCAAACCCCAGCCACCCATGGGCTGCTTTGCTAGCCGTAGCAACAAGTCACCCTGCCCTGGTTTCCGATGTCACAGTCAAGCACCATGTTTGAATATTCACAGTACGTGCCGCAACCATGTTTTATTTTAGCCACGGTGAGCGCGTCAGCAGTCCGTGCTGTTTCCAGCATGAGTCTTCCTGGGCTCGCCGTGCTGGAGCCCAAGGGGCACCCGCCACAGTAAGAGGGGAACAGTGGCGGATTTGAGGTAACCCTGTGCGTTCAGAAGCCCAAGAACTTCTACAAAACCCCTAGAAGGGCTTTTTACCAAAGGATCCCTATAAGAAGAACCCCGGGGCACACACCATTGCGACTCTGTGTTGAAAGCACCTGGGTTGGTCAAAAACAGCATGGAGGAGCTTGGAGGCAAGGAGGGACCGGCCCATAGATCTAAAATGGAAACAGAGGAAGGCACCCCCATCTCTGGAGGGGCCGTTGCTCGTTGGCCGCTGACAGGAAAGTGGGGGAAGGTGATTTGGAACAAGGGGAATAAAAGAGAGGAGCGAGGAAACTCCCTTTTCAACAAGAAAAGAAGGGGGGGGGCAGGCAGAGTGCGAGAGAGCCGGCATGCAGGCAAAACGGCTGGATATTGACTAAGTGGCTTCCTGCTGACAAATAAGCAAGATTGACAAGCTGGGCAGAGCAAAATGAGCCTATTGTAGCCCACCGGGGGCAGGGCTGGATTGGGAGGAAGGGCCGGTGCTGGGGCAGCGCGGAGCAGGCGGGCGGAAAGAGTGTAACCTCTCAGTACCCCATTAGCCAACTGGGGGAAAGGAGGAGGGACCGAGGGCCGGGAGCAGGGTTCAAAAGCGGGGTGTGAACATGTGCTCAGGTGAACAGAAGAATGGGAAGGAAACCGTTCCCGTCAGTTCCCGTCATTGCAATACAGTTTTAAAAAGAACTCTCTGCATGCCTGGAATATTTTTCTCTTCCGACGGACAGGAAAGAGTGTTTTTTAACAGCCGCAGAGCAGGAATCCGCCATTCTAGTGAGGCTGCCGCTGGGCCATGGTGGTCCACCTCATCACTCAGGAAATGGCAAAGCGTGGGGAATGAGCAGGCGGCTGACAAGCGGGGGCACGGGAGGGGAGGAAGTGGCTGGAACGCTCCGCCGAGGTGGCCTGCACTGCAGGGCTTCCTTGTAGGGACCCAAGTGACTGGCCCCACCTCCATGCAGCTCCACTCTTCTTGTTAAGACTTGCTGGGCTCCCTTCGTCCGATGCAGCAGGTGAAGGAGGCCCCAGCAAGATCCTACCAGAATCTCCACAACGTGCATCCCGCTGAAAATCTGAGCCTCCTGTCGCAACCTCTCCCTGGAGAGATCAAATCCGTGCACAGCTGCCATTCTACAGTGACTGTATTCATAAGCGTGTCGTTATGTTTTGCCTCTGATTAGATTTCTGCAGTGCACTGCTATATGTTTTCATGGAAGTTTGCCATGAAACATGGAATCATAAAAATGCAATTAACATCCCTAAATCAACAGTTGAAAGGGTAGCGTCAAAGCAGCCAGAAGATTGGACAGTAAGATTTTCAAAATAGTAATAACACCACAAGAAAATTAAAGGGTCTTCACATGTCACAGGCACTGAGTGACTCTCTGGGCTGAGGAAGACACAAGTAGAAAGCCATTACAGAGAAAATCCTTTTTCCTTCTCTGTACTGTTCAGGAAAACTCTAGCTGAGTGGATATCAATTAGTGCCAAAGTCAAGGTAACCCCTTTTGCTTTTTAATCTTGTTCTGATGTGCTCAGAATCAGGAATGTGTCACATGGGAAGGAGGGATTTACGCTTTCCCTGCAATTCAGTATTGATAATCCTCCCCCTGCCCCCGCTCCAAAGCTAAACTTGAACCCGGAGGGAAGTTTTCGCTAGTGCTTTTCCTCCTGCTAGAAAAAGCTGCTTTGTATGCGCGTGTGTGAAATTTCACTGGGTCCAAGCTGTGGGGACAAACGGGTGCTTCCCCTGCATCTTTTTCTAAATACTGGACTCCCTCCCTCTTGAAGTTCAGATTAAAGCGGGGAAAACCTCTGATATTTAAAATGTGTCAAGGCCTTTAACCCAAACTCATGGTACACTTTGGCAGTAAAAGGGGCACCTGAGTGTGAAATTGACAAGCTAGATCTTAGACTTTCTAATATAGACTTGTGAGCACAATACTCAAGATATTTTATTACAAAAAAGGAAGAATTAAGAGAGGAACAAGCATTGAGATAATACGAGTGAATACTGCTCAACTGAACAGGATGGTCATCTTTCTGTGATAACTAGGCAGTTTAGATAGAGAGAAAGCCCAAGGGGCAAAGAGGGAGACTCACAGAGAGAATGAATGGAGAGAGGGAAGTTCGGGGACTATATGGGCTGGTGGCACCGCTTGCTGCCGTGGGACAGCCTCAAAATCTGCAGGATTTAGGTTGGAGTGAACAGGAAGTAGATCTGCAGATGTTTTGGAGCATCCCAGACACCACTGGCCATACTGGCAGCCATTTCTGGGAGGCAAGTTCCAAACACCTGGAGATTACGTTCTGCCCACACCAATCTAGGGCTTCTCCACACAAACAACCACCAGCCCCGCAACTCCCAGACCACGCTCCCTCTTTTTGCTTGCCTGCGCAGCCCAGCTGCTCCCTGTTCTTGCTGTGGGGCAGATGTCAGGGACAGAGGGAGAGGGCCCCAAGCACAGCCGTGCGATCAGCACCAGAAGGGCTCCTCTCCTCAATCCATCCACCCCCCCCCAACCATCCTGGAAGAGTTACCTGCTAGGTGTGTCAAGCTGAAATCATGACTGGGCTCTGTGAAGTCACGGAGGAGGCGCTCCTTCATTGGGAGACTGTGAATTTCTTATTCTTCATGGGCAGAGGGAGGCGAGGTTACAACCAAGAGCAGGTCCCCTTGGAAGTGGCTCCCTGGTGCTCAAGTTGTCGCTGCCTGTGCCTTTTGCTGTTTCGGAGCAAAAGAGTGGCTCAAGACACTTCGTTATCATTTCCGAATCACAAGTCTGAAGTATAAAGTCCAAAGCTCTGCAGGCAGGTTCGGCGCAAGGCAGGGCAGGGCTTCTGCCTGAGCAGTGTAAAAACTGAGATATCCGGTGAAGTTACCAGGCACCCTCCAGATGTTTCTGGACTATTAATCTGACATCTGTGACATTGGCCCTGCTTGTTGGGGCTTATAGGAAGTGCAGACCAAAACATCTGGAGGACACAAGGTTGACTGCCCTGCCTCACAAGAGGGTCCTATATAAGATCTCTTTATTTCAGGCGAGCCTCTTATAAAATAACAATATTTCAACAGCAATGTTAAAAGCAAGTAAAATTTTTTAAATCTACAGTTTTAAAAAGGAGCCAAATAGAACCTGTGCTCATTAAATCTTTTTGGAAGAGAAGGAAGAGAGGAACCTGGTTTCTCCAGAGGGAAATGACTCGTCGAGGCAACTTTTTATTATTTACGCGCAATTTCAAAGTCCAAGGCATGAAGGCACATCATTGCTGGTGGCTTTGAGGATAGGCTGGGGTGTGGCCGTCTGTCTGGCTAGAGCAATGTCTCTGAGCTTTGGTGCTTTATGATACTTAGATAAGCCCACAAAATTAGTTTCCAATAAGGATACCCGTAAAAATAATCTGTTCTACAAACACGATAAGGAGAAATAAATAAATAAAGCAATCACGGAAAACAGCGGCGCCCGATCGAAGAATCCATGCAAATTCTGGGTGGGAAAAAAAGGTCTTCTCCTGGTACAACAAGGCAGCATTCTCCGCATCAGCTCAGACCTGTTGGGTCTGCATTCTCTGCATCGGCCAGGTCTGCCGCTCCTGCACTTCCACTGCTCTGTCCAAGAACTTGCCATTTCTTACTAACTCTTAGGAGGATGGGGCACCAGGTCACGAAGGCCTGAGGAGGTCGAGGCAAAGCAAGGTCACGCACGGCATGAGTCAGAGGTCCTCTCGAGCAGCCAAGTCCGGATAAATCTTACCTTCACATTAGGTTGGGTGCCTGCAGAAAAATCCCTACTGGAAAAATAATCAAGGTACACCCAGCGTAACTGACTAATCACAGCCCTAGAGCTTTTCTACACAAGGCCTTTTTTGTGTGGTTATCATTCCCTGCTCCTGATAGCTTACATGTATTTGAGTTTTTGTTGGTAACTTCTGCTAGTTTCTTTACAAAAGGGGCATTCTTTTGGAAAGCAAGCAAAACGCTGCTTCCACGTGTGCATTTGCGTTATTCCACTAGTATCACAGTACCACCTAGAGGTTAGGTTGTAGAAAAGCGGGAAAGGAAAGTCACAACATGCTTAGATTTCAACCTGCAACAAAGCCAGAAGAAGATGCAGCAAATAGAAAAGCTCCTAGTGAGGGAAACCCCCTAAACTGAGAGTCCCTCCATCATTGGGATACAAGTGATTAGGATATAACTTTAGAGCTGCTAAAATTAAGCAAATACACCTGTGTTCACACAACTGTTTTCCTGCATTGGAGGTGACTTTGCAGAGGAAAACACCCTTGGTGGGGGAGCCGGGCTGGTCCTGCAGAGCTGCATTTTGGTCAAGAATCTCCCAAGCCCCAGTCCTGTACCTGTGAAATACCTGGTACAGCCCAAAGGGGTGGACTAAGAAAGAGCGGGGCTGTAAGAGATTTAAATCACAATAAGCAGGAGAGCTGAAGAGGCAGGAGCTGCTGTTGCCACGAAGGCCCTGGGCGACTAGGTCTACGGTTCTGAGGTTTTTGTGCGTGGAGTTGACTTTACTGGGTTGTGGATACTCAGACCTCTTGAGGAGGACATTTTGGATTCTTTTGTTGGAATGTGGAGTCAAAAGGACACTTCTTAAATTAATTTAAATTATTTTTAATGTGCAGCGTACAATAGGAATTTGTTCATATTTTTTTCAAACTATAGGCCGCCCCCCAACTGTCTGAGGACAGTGAACTGGCCCCCCATTTAAAAAGCTTGAGGACCCCTGCTTTAGACTGTCTTGCTCCAGCACTGAATGTGAGAACCGTGACGAGGGACAGGAAAAAGATCTTGGAGTTATTGTGGACAATTGGCTAAGCATGAGCCAACAATGTGATGCAGCTGCCAAAAGGGCAAACACTATTTTGGGATGCATTAAGAGAAGTACTACTTGCAAATCACAAGAAGTAATAGTTCCCCTGTACTCCTCACTAGTCAGACCTCATCTGGAATCCTGTGCCCAGTTCTGGGCCCCAAGATTTAAGAAAGATGCAGGAAAATAAGAAAGGGTGCAGAGGAGGGCAACAAAAATGATCCAGGGTTTGGAAACTCTGTCCTGTGAGGAGAGACTGAGAAAACTGGGCATGCTCAGTCTTGAGAAAAGACTTGAAGGAAGACATGACATCCCTCTAGAAGTACCTCAAAGGCTGTCAAAAGAGGAAGAACAAAATGCCTTCACACTGATACCAGAGTATAGGACATGGAATAATCAGCTCAAGTTATAACAACCCAGGTTCAGGCTAGATATCAGGAAAAGCTTCCTCACTGTCAGAGCAATATGACAGTGGAACCAGCTGCCTGGAGAGGTGGTGCGCTGTCCCACACTAGAGACATTCACGGGGAAACGACATCCCATCTGAGTGGGATGGTGTAACCTGGTGTCCTGCGACAGCAGGGGGCTGGACTTGATGGCCTTCACGGCCCCTTGCAACTCTGCTATACTATGATTCTAATGCATATGTGGAAAAAAAGAAAGCAATGTGTCAATATGTGCTTAAGTTCATGGTTGCTTTCCTTTTGAACTTGTAAAGCATGCTGCAGATTTTGTAATTCATTCAAAGGATAAGTTGTGCCTCAGTTGGAGCAGGGCACTGCCAACTGCTGTGGGAGATACCACTCTCTTGAGGTGAAGAACTGTCCAACGAAGAACTGGCTGCAGATGAGCTGATGAAACCGGTGGCCAGAGATCACGTTGTTCGCCTGCGGAACAGACCGAGACATGAAGAGGTCAGTGTGTCCAGTGCTCAGAAGGGGAGCTCGGGGTCCGTGACGCTGCCTGCGTTAGCTCCGCATGCTTCTGTCCACGAAAGGGGCCGCTGCCGGACACAAAGCCCGGCTGACCTCTCCACTTGAGCCGCGTCTTGTCTGCCACTTCTCTCCTCCGACCTCACCTGGAAGGCAGGTTCACATGACCCCTTGTGCTCTCACTCACTCTCCCACACGCACATCGAGAGAAGCACCATCCTTCCTCTCCTCTTCGACGCTTGCAGTCCAGCCACAGATCTTCCCCCAGCACCAAGTTTATGCACCTCATAAACTTTTCCTTTAGCTCTCTCTCCATAGGGCACCTGAGCCCTTCAAGAGGAGATGTGCAGCATCATTTGCACATCATTCCAAGTTGAGTGCTAAAACATAGGAACAAAGTGAGTTAGAAAGGGGGCTCTCCCCTGGTCATCTAGTCTGACCCCCTGTTTCAGTCAACTCTGTTCCTATAATCCACAACATGTGGTTGTCTAAACTTCTTCACTGATGGACCTCAACCACCTCCCATGAAACACATCCCATTTTCTGGAGGTTCCTGACCCTCAGAAATTATCTTCTAACATTTAACCTGAAACCTAGTTCCTGGAGTTTTGTTTTATTCGAATACATTCTGCCCTTCTGGCATTAGTCCAATTAGTGCTTTGAAACAAACTTATCACCTTTTCAGAATCCTCTGGACAAACTAGGATTGTGATTCTTTTAATTTTACAACTCAGAGGTGGGCAATAGTTGTTAAACACATACAAAAACATAAACAGAAACCCAGGCAGAACCTGTCAGTGGCATCTGCTGCTGTTAAGAAATGCTGTTAAGTTATGGCCTGTTCACTTTCGAGTCCAATGCAATAAATTTTGGCAGGGAGAGGCATCATGCCCCCCCCTTTCCCCCCCACAAAGTGTTCAATTTTCCTTCCAGGCCTCAAAAGCACCAGCTGCCCGTTGTTTTAGAGATAAATCTGAATCGGTCCTCCTCCTTAGCTTCACCTCTATTATTTATTTATTTGAAACATTTCTATGCTGCCCCCATTGCAACAAAGTCTCAGGGCAGCTCACAACATCCATAAAATAAACATAAAACTCTACCTCCCACCTAACGCCTTTTACCAAAAATCCCAGTCTGGCTAGGAGATCTCTCCCTGCCACGCTACAAATCCCCCCCCCCCCGCCCAGTACAAAATCACACAACGGTTTCACCATGCTCATGTTTTACCTGAGCAGGTTCAAATATTTTCACTTTTTCCAGATTACCTCCCACTCCTTGAGTCATCAATTCTCCTTTTCCCAATTGCATTCCATCTGGAATCATATTCATTGTGGAGCAGGTAGCTCCAGAGCCTACCATAAATACCATGTCTTTCCCAGATGGTCCCACTTTCACATTTATCCAAGGTTCCCAGTGGGTCCTCCTATGAGGAGACCCCTGACCTTCCTAATCTTTGTCCATCTCCATGAGAGAAATCAACCTCTCTCTCCCCTCAGCTCAGGGCCTTCTCGTTTAAAGTACCCAACTTTTCCACATTGATAGCATCCTGCGCTTAATCCTTCCTTCATTCGCCACACCTTAGGTGAGGGCTGAAATCCTCTTCCTCGACCTCATCCTCTACCTGACTTACTCCCATTTCCTCTATTGCCGCTACATTCCATCCTTTAAATCCATTTTTCCTCATCCTCTCTCCTCGCAAACACTTTCTGTGCCTCTCTCAACAAATCTTCCAACGTCCTTGCCTCTCTTCCATCTAACACCTGCAACTTCTGTTCTGCCTAATATCCTCCCCTGCCTTCCCTGCAAACTGACATTTCAGCAATATCTATCTGATGGGCTGGACTCCTGAATCCAGTTGCCCAATTTTTATTATTATTATTTTTTCATCTGTTGCTTCAGTCTCTCCAGCCACTCAGATGGAGTATCATCTTTCTTTTATTCCAAAGACAAAGTCTTATGTACATTAAGAGACTGAGGTACTTCTTCTTTGATTCCCTAGATCATATACTCTGATAATTACCAACTCTCCCTTCTAGAAAACAGCACAGAGCATCTCCTGCTCTGTTGAGATTTTCTCTATTCCAAACATTTCTAGCTGCCTGTTGGATCAAACTCAATTCTTCACCAGAAAACAAAATACAAGCAAGCAAGCAAGCAAGCAAGCAAGCAGACAGGCAGGCAGGCAGGCAGACAGGCAGACAGACAGACAGACAGACAGACAGACAGACAGACAGACAAACAAAAACAGCTTGTAGTTCCTGCCTAAAAGTTTTCACCTCTGCTGCAGTCAGAGGGGACTCCACAAACCCAAATCCTCCCATTGCCAAAGTACCTGCCCAAAAGGGGCCATAATGTGATTTTGCTGTCCTCATGCTTTCAGATCAATCAGCAAAACCTCCCCCTGTAAGCCATGGCTAAGTTTTTCTGTAAGGTGGGATTTCCATCCTTGTTCCATTTATAATCTGGTTCCTGTAGGATATAGGTTGGCCAGACCTTTCTGCAGTACTTAATTGTTCGAGTCTTGTTTAAAAAAAACATGTCCAATTAATCAGATACCATTTATCCCACTCTTTTAATAAAAATCCTGATGGGGAGTGTACTGGTATTTCTTGTTGGGATTTAATCTCTTTAGTGGGCTTTGTATTTTTAGAACCCATCCTTCCTTACTCTGCCTTCTGTTAGTTATGTCCTGCAATCACTCTCCGTTTGCTTGGTACCGTTCCGGCCGCTCCCCTCGCAGGGACACAGAACTGTGTACTAGGTCCTCCACACTCACGTGTCCGTTTGGACTTCTCTTTCACGCTCCAGGACCTCACACTCACACACTTATTACAACACAATTATTACATATTTTTACCAGCGGTTTTATTTTCCTAGGCTTAGGAACTGATCACTCAGCAGTTCCAGTTTACCTGGTGAGACTACTCCCGACCCGATCACACAGCGTGTCGGTTAACTCACCCTTAGGACGCCACACCAGTGGGACTATTGTGACTCTCCATGGTCTTTTACTGCATCTGGCCGGACTGTCCTCTTGACCACCCAGTGAGACTAATACTGACCC
This sequence comes from Varanus salvator macromaculatus, assembly GCA_023646645.1. Classification (NCBI taxonomy): domain Eukaryota; kingdom Metazoa; phylum Chordata; class Lepidosauria; order Squamata; family Varanidae; genus Varanus; species Varanus salvator. Next base: position 6,964,993 of record JAIXND010000685.1, read on the forward strand.
GATCACACAGCATTTCAGTTAACTCACCTGGGTCTGTGCACAGAGTTGCCTGGTCGAAAACTCTTCAAACCTAGGTCCTAACCACTGTTTCTGAGTTGTAGCCACCCGGATCCTTGTCCCTATATTGTTCGGCTCAGGCAGTCGACAGAGGAGCCGATGACACTCACCACCAGCCGCCGAACTCGGCGAGGCGCCTCCGGATCGTTCCTCCTCGCCTCCTCCGAAAGATGCCATGAGCCCCATGTTGGGCGCCAATTGTGAGATTTAAAACTCCTTGAGACAGGATTCGAGTGGGTACAAGCAGTTTATTCCATACAAAAAGCGTTTGCAAAGGCTGGCTCAATGCCTCAGTAGTCTGAGAAACAAAGAGCAATCTTTTACTGTTTACAAGAGCTTTTATACATTCCTTTCCCCATGTTCAACACTATCCCCGCTTCACCATTGGCTGGTTACTAAGAAGTCACAATCTTCCCCATCCGCCTATATCATACTACTCTTTAATATGTTCCCCCCTCCCGCTCATACATCCCATGTTCATGCTAATGAGCCTATTATCTATGAGAGGTGTGTCACTTACTATTCATAAGCCTATTAAGCGTGCGCAGTACCTTCTAAGAGGTCAACAGGCCAAAGTGGCCTTGAAAATTCTTACTTGATGCCAAAATGTTTCTTAAATCTTGTGGGGAGGATGAGCTAATGAGAACAGGCCTTTATTCATTCTAAAAGATACAGATTCTATGCTTCTTAAGAAAGAACAATCTTTCATTCATATTTTAAAAGATACAGACTTTACACTTCCCACACTCCTAAGGAGGAAAGCTATGGCAAATCTAGACAGCATACTAAAAAGCAGAGACATCACCCAGCCAACAAAAGTGCTTATAGTCAAGGTTATGGCTTTCCCAGTTGCAATGTATGGCTGTGAAAGTTGGACCATAAGGAAGGCCGAGCGCAAAAGGATTGAGGCCTTTGAATTGTGGTGCTGGAGGAGAGTCCTGCGAGCCCCTTGGACCGCAAGGTGATCAAACCGGTCAGTCCTAGAGGAGATCAAGCCTGGCTGCTCTTTAGAAGGCCAGATCCTGAAGATGAAACTCAAATTTGGCCACCTGAGAAGGAAGGACTCCCTGGAGAAGAGTCTAATGCTGGGAACAATAGATGGCAAAAGAAGAAGGGGACGGCAGGGGATGAGGTGGCTGGATGGAGTCACTGAAGCACGTGAGCCTAAGTGGACTCCTGGGGAAGGTGGAGGACAGGAGAGCCTGGAGGAGTGTTGTCCATGGGGTCGCGATGGGTCGGACGCGACTTCACGACTAGCAACAACATGGCTTGTCTTCTTGTGTGAACCCAGGAGCTGCCAAGAAGCAAAGCCCTCCTCGAAGCTCAGCAGGTTGCCCTTTCCCCATGGAATCCTTCCAGTTTTGAGCCCTTCTGAACTAGGGATGAGGATGATGGTGAGAGGATCTCCCTATTAAGCAGACTGAGTGGATTTGGGAACACCCTGCGGGGCAGAGCTCTGACAGTCGGAGTGCCCTCTTTCCAACAGGGCAGAGAGCAGCAATCAGGCGAGGGGTCCCCAGATCAGGCAGCACCCAGGAAGGGGTCAAAAAACGTGCGAAAGGTGGGATCTCCACCTTTTCCCCCACTACACAAACCCCTCAGCGTGGGTCTGTCTGTATCCATGGAGGCTGCTCAAAAGAGGATTGGGGGGGGGGTCACTGGTCCAGGGCCTTCATCCAAATTCCCCTTTCCTTCCCTCCTCCTGGGCCTGCTTTCCCCAGAGATAAAGAAACAGGGAAAGTTCTGATGAGTCTGCCCCCAGGAGTCTGTCCTCCAGTTATTTAAAGTCCCAGAGGGGGGCCTCCCTCCCTCACACCCGCACAACTTTGGTTACAGATCTCCTATAGAAATGCAGTGGTTCCTTCATGCGGTGTGGCAACAGGGAAGCTGTGTGGGGCAGTGGTCAGAGCCATGGATGCAAGAGATCCAGGTCTAGCCCACACTTGGTCATGAAGCTCCTTGGGCCACTCACTGCCTCTCTGCCTCTCCTACCTCACAGGGCTGTTGTCCCATCTCACTCGCCAGGGCCAGCGTGGGGCTGGCTGTGCCCTCCCTGCTGCTTCCCCATCTCTTGCTCAGGCGAGGAGGCCGGGAGGGGAGAGGCAGCTCGTGAGAAGCGGTGGGCCCCCGGGCAGGGCCTGAACACCGGCCTCCTCCTCCTCTGCCCTGCTCTTGCTGGGAAGGGAAACACTGGCCCTGCTTGGGCTGCGAGTTTTCCTCAGCCAGTCTGCCCTGGTGTGTGTGTGTGGGGGGGGGGGAGTTGTGTGTGTGTGTGGGGGGTCATTGCCTTTCCTCATTTAACATGAAGAATATTAGTGTATGAAGCAACTTTGTGTGATTTTGTATTGGTCGGGTGATAATATTGTATTTCAATATGTATTTGCACAAATCCTTTTTTTGTGGGGTCGGGAGGGGGAATGGATGGAATCGCCTCAGGACTCCTCCTCTGTGGCATCACTGGGGGCACTTCCCTGGAAGGAGCGGGGACACCTTCGGTCACCATCTTCACAGGCATCTCAAAAGGCCAGCTCTGGAGTAGGGATGTGCAGGAATCGGTTGGCAGGTGAGACTCGATTGGCGAAGCCACAAGGAATTTTGCAGAAGAAGAAATAAATAAGATTCCTCGCTGCCCCAAATAGAGCGCTGTTTCCCCATGGAAACCTCCCCTGCTTGTCCGCCCTGCAAACCGGAGGGGGGGGGGGCGGGGAATACCAACTTTTGACAACGAATCAGGGCCATTCTGGGGAGAATTTTAAATATACTTGACGCAGAGTCAGCATCAGACCAGATCAAAACAGCAGAGGGTAGGAAGCGAGGGATCCCCCAAAGCCCGGCGGATGAAACGAATCACTCCGCGCAAGTCCTGGAGCGGCGCCAGCCCCTGTCCCCCCCCGCCTCTCCCCCCCCCAGCGGCTGCTGCCTCCCCCCCCCGCCTTCCGAAGCGGCTGCCAGTATTGGGGGGGGGGCGCCAGGGGCCCCCGGGGCTGCCCCTCCCTGCCCGGCGCTTGGGGCTGCGCTCTCGGCACGCTCAGAGGTCCCCTCGCCCATCCAGACTGCCCGCGGCTTCGGGGCTCCTGGGAAGCCCCCGAGAGTCACGTCGCCCCTCCGCCCCCGGGACCCGTCGCACCCCACGCAGACGGGGCTCCGCGGGCCCCACTGAGGAGCTTGGGGGGCTCCCTGCGCTTCGGGGTCGCGGGCGCAGAAATGCCCCGGGCAGGCGGGGCACGGCGCTTCCTCGGGGGCCGCGGAGAAACCTGCCGCAGCCACGACGGTCGGCGCCCCGGGGGCTTCCGCTCTCGCCCCGCCGCCCCGCCGGAGCCGGGGGTTTCCTTCGCGGAAGCGGCGGGGCCCCCGTGGCCGTCCTGAGGCGGGAAGGGGCGGGAGCTGCGGGAGCGCCTCTTATAAAGGCGGGCGGCCCTCAAGGGAATAAACACAAGCGGGGAGAGAACCGAGATGCTGCGTCGTCCTGATTTCAACATTCATTCATTTCATTTGTAAAGGAATTATTGCCTCTTTATCGTCGATGCTTTTGCTTGCTAGTGACCAGTCGCTGCTGTTTGGGGAGGGGGACAGTGAAAAATTGCAGGAGGTTCTTTGCTTTAGACTCGGGTTGTCCAAACTTTTGGCTTCTCTGGGCTGCATTGGAAGAAAAAAAATGTATTGGGCGGCACATTAAATACACTAACAAAAGCCGATAAGCAAAAAAAAAAAAAAAAAGTCTGTGCAGAATTTTCGCGGTATGTGCCACCTCAAATAAGCAAAGCAGTCCTCACATAATGCTTATTATGTGGCGCTCCATTCCGAGCGTCTTTTAAAATCGTTGGGCAAGTGCAAAGTTTGTGACCATTAATAGAGAAAATGAACATATCTAAGTGTCACACCGGTCCGCAATACAAAGGCTCGGAATCAGTTTCTTGTCAGGGCAAACAGGTTTATTTACAATTGAATGCATGGATCCATGAGTGCCTAAGATAGGGACACCTCATGTTAATTTCCTTAGGGTTATATGGAATACACAAAAGGGGAGTGAATACAATACACAGGAAGGTGATTGGATACTTTGATATGGATAGGAAAGTGATTGGATACACGGCACAACACCATAAAGAAAAGTTACAGTTCACTCTAATTAGATGCCTTTGACAAGCCTTCTAAACTAAAGAGGCTTGTTTGCAAGGGGGAGGCATACAAATTTGTAAAATAAAAATAATAAATAGATAAATAAGTTATCTTGAACAGGCCTGCTAGAAAAGGTTACATGTGTGAACTTTGTAGGGTCAAGGAGGCACTTTGGCAAACCCATAAAATACAAAGATTGCAATTGACAGTTACCCACCACCAGGCACTGAGGCACCCTTTGTGATCTGTTTATGGCAAGGCAGTGAGGCGGGATGATAAATCTTGTTTTTCTGTGTACATAAGTAATAAAATGTCATTTTTAAATTTTTATTATAAAAGTAAAAGAAAAGGGTGACATAAAACCAGTGGGATATTTGACATTGTATTTGAGAAACTAATGGATCGTTATCTGGTTTGATGGAAGTAGTGGCAATTCTCAGTGAGTTCGCGAGGTGCTCATCCGATATTCTGGTTCTAATTTTATTCTTGGTGTGCTTCATTTTTGAAAATAGTTGCTCACAAATGTAGGTGCTTCCGGAAAGCGAAGACATGAATAAGGAATGATTGTGTGAAGCAAGGGATGTTTGTCTCTGGGACGACAAGACCTGTACAAGTAAATGCTCAAATTTTTAAGTTGAATGTTAGATTGCAGCTCTATACATTCCTTAGGAAAACTGGCAGGTGCCATATATATGTTGACTGAAAATGGAGTCACAAATATACCAAAACAGTGCTTATTTTCCCAGAAATCTTGAAATCTGTTTTCAGATTCTCATATCAAATTGAAAAGGCTGCATATTTTTCGCTGTTCACAGGACTGTGTTAAGCCAATGTGTCAAACTGCATAAAATTGTTTGCAGTGGTAGGTTGAAAGGTTATAGATAATGGCTGCGTTTCGCTTGCCAAGTCACCATGAGCACATGTGACGTCTGATGGTGTAAATTTGTCTGTCTGCGCTTGGAAGATAACACACCCGAAGCCGCAGATGGCCATAGAAGTGAAGCCACACAGATGAACGCATGGTGCAAGCATAAGTACGTTTATTTTACGTGACATTGTTGTCTACAACCTCCACACTGGAGAACTGCACAATCGAGTTACAAAAAAAAAAAGCAAAAAAATCTCGTAAGTTGAACATGTCCCACCTCATGGAAGCTGTCTTGACCAAGAAGGAACTGTGTCAGAGAGCCTCTGTGACTTATAACCTGAACAAAATGGATTGGCTGAAAAGCATAATGTCTCTCCAGTGGATGCAGTACGATGCCTTTCTGTGGATCCAGGCCCCCTGGATACATTATTGACCCTGTAATCTATAGGTGATGGCAAAACACCTGCGCAAATGATTGCCCACAAAAGGTGGCAGAACCTGGGCTGAGGGGACAGCAATGTGCTGATGATACTCTGCTCTGCGTCTCCTTGACATCCCACCCAGGTGAGGCTGTCGCCGTCTTGAACCGGGGCCCGAGATCGGCAATGGAATGGATGAGGGTCAATAAACGGAGGTTGAATCCGGTAAGACGGAGGCACTCTTGCTACCTCCACAAGCAGGTAGCTATTCTCCTCTGCTGGAGGCCCCATTCTGCACAGGAACTTTGTTCTCCACCGAAGCAGGACAGGAGCTGCCCGAGAAGCACACAGACGCATCGTGGCTAACAAACTGCTGGCGGACTCTGAGGGAACTGTCTAGCTGTCTGGAGACAATCAAAGCTGCATTAAGATGCCCCACGCAGAGAAAGCACCCACCCCCCTGACCAAGCGCATCCAAGTGAAATACCATCTGGAGTGAGAAATGATCAGAGAGAAGCGGATCGAGGTGAAGTACTGTCCAATGAAGAACTGGCTGCAGATGAGCTGATGAAACCGGTGGCCAGAGATCATGTTGTTCGCCTGCAGAACAGACTGAGATGCGAAGAGGTCAGTGTGTCCAGTGCTCAGAAGAGGAGCTTGGGATCCGAGACGCTGCCTGCGTTAGCTCCGCATGCTTCTGTCCACGAAGAGAGAAGGGGCCACTGCCGGACACAAAACGTGGCTGACGTCTCCGCTTGAGCGGCGTCTTGTCTGCCACTTCTCTCCTCCCACCTCACCTGCAAGGCGGGTTCACACAACCCCTTGTGCTCTCTCTCTCTCTCCCACACGCACGTCGAGAGAAGCACCATCCTTCCTCCCCTCCTTGACGCTTGCAGTCCAGCCACAGATCTTCCCCGCGCACCAAGTATCTGCATGAACAGGCCAAGCACGATCCTTCATGCAGGTCAGATAGGATTGCGTGTGAGCAAGTCAACCGCTTTGGCCTTTGCCGTGAGCCTCTCAAGTCTGGCCTCCAGCAGACCGGCTGCCAGGCCCAGCCTCTCGGTGGGACCTGCTCCTCGGCGCTCTTCTGCTGGACCAGCGCAGGGCTGAATATCGACCAGGTAATTCAACCATACGGAGGGGGAGCAGAGTTCAGGGGGGATCATGGTGCAATGAGAGGGCAAGATGCACCCCAGGAAGTCAGAATTTTGCCAGTGACCCTGGTGCTGCAAGAACACACGAGGTCAGTCCCTGCCCTAGAACGAAAGATTTCCACTCAATTTCCTATTGCCAACTCAGGGAGCAGAGCTGAACCTGCAGGGAGGCAGAGCAGAGAGAGCCCCTCGCAAGCATCCCGATACCCCGCCCCCCAGGCTTGAAGGAGCAGCTGGCCTTGGCTTGGTTCCCTGGGCAGCCCTGAGGCGTCGTCCTGGGACGGCTGGGGGCCCCCAAAGGGTCTGGGCTGGTCCCTCGCTGCTGCTTCGCTTGTTCCCTGGAAGCCCCCTGACCCTCCCCAGGGGCTTGGATGCTTCAGCACCACCAGGATGAGGAATGTTGCGGCTGCTCCGGCCCCTGCAGAGCAACTGTCCCCACGCACATGGCGGAAGGAGGCTGGAGGCACGCAGTGCAGGCCGGGGAGCCTGTGCCCAGGGATGGCCCTCCTCCTCCGAGGCGTCTTTGCCCACGTGGAGAAGCGGCGAAGCGCAAGCAGCGAAGGAGCGGGACCTGAGGCAAAGCGCCGCAGTGCGTCCTCCTCCCCTTCCCATCCCGCAGTGGGGCGCCCCTTCCCAGCATCAGCCAGCATTCCCAGCAGACCGATTCATTCTGTCACTGCACACATGAGGTTTCCCCTTCGGATGAAGGCACAAATAGATACAAAGGGAGACGTGTGTATCATGTTTCTGTATTGTGAACCACAACAAGCAGACACAAGCTACAAGGAGATAATCCTCTGATACGAGTCTGCATCCCATGAAGCAAAACCCCCGGGAAGGTTTGGGGTGTGTGCAATGGAGGAGAAAGGGGTGGCCGGCAAGGAGGGGAGATGCACCTCCAAATTCAAGGGAACACGAGGACCTGCACTTACACAAAATGTGCAACTGCCAGTGCAAACATGGTTTTCCATTTGCCTCCTTCCGTCTCTCTTCTTGGGCTCTTGAAGGCCTGACTGCAGCGCAGTTGCTCAGAACAAAGCCGGGTTGGGCGTTCCATCATCCCCCAACCAGAGCAAGGAAAAGCACACAGATGCCCCGCATCGGCCCCCCGGGCAGCCATCCTGTCTTCCCACGCAGGGACCCGGCCCCCAAAACAATGCCGCATTCCGTTCCCATTTCCCAGGAGTGTTGGAGGCAGCAATTTGGGGTACGCTTGGCAGGTTGCACCTTCCCTTCCCTTTCCTCCACCTTTCCAATGTGGGTATTTCTGCTGAAAGGCCAAGTGAGGCTCTGAGAGAGCAAACAGGGATGGCGCATGTGAGTAAAGGCAGACAAGTCAGGGACAGTGGTGCGTTTTTCCTCTGATTTTCCCGTTTCCATGCACTGGAGTTCTTGTGGAAGGGAAAGGAGGGAAAGGGAAGCCTGAAAGGAGAGCTGAAATTCACTACATGGCGACTTCCCTGAGAGGAGACTCTGTGGATGATCTCTCTGGGCTCCTGCCTTCCTGGGAACCCAGACGGAGAGGAAACTGGGGACAGGGAGGGAGGGAGCAGGCGCACCTTCCATGTGTTTCCATCCAGTGACTGTGACGGGAAGACTTTCTGGGGGGCTGTTGTGGGGAATGTCCCTTGTCCGGGGAAGGCTTTGGTTTTCAGTGAATCTTTGCAGTCCGGAGAGGAGGCCCTGCAAGGGAGGTTCCTGGCGGCCTTAAGAACTGATTCTGAGGATGGCATTATTCTGAACATGAAAGAAGGGGAAAAGAGTCTCTCCTGCAAATGAGACCTTAGAGAAGGCGAATAGAAGGGTTCCCTGGTCAGTATCATAAAAGGATACTTCACCCTGATCACAGTTCAGAGTCACCCGGATTGTCTTCAGCTCGACATTCACAGGCAGAACAGAATGAGGATCAGTGCAAGCCATATATGTATCTTGGGAATAGCACAAAACCCAGAACCCTTCCACAGGAGAAAAATAAGTCTCACTCTTCCTGTCCACAGACTTTCTGGCGATGCCCACAGCCCAGACTCCCTCCCTTCCCACTCGGACTTCCCAGAAATGTCTTCCAGCTGTGAAGCCCTCACGACCCAGCACAGAAGTGATGAAGCTGAATCTCTTTGGCTTTTCAGGGACTTTTTGAATTTTGTCTCCCCTCCAGACACGTTTACGATCCTCAGACAGGAGAAGCAGAGGATGAGCAGTGTCCGGATCCAGGGTCACATTTGCTGTTGGGGATGGAGAGAGAGGAAGAAAGCAGACAATAAGCAATTTTGATCTCCATCTTAAACATCAACACCCCACTGGCAAAACAGCTTCCCCCTCAGGTCCCATGAAATATAAACAACTACTTAACTCAAAAGCTAACGGCAGAATTTACAGTCCCCGCAATTCAACTTCCCTAAACCTCTCAGTTTTAGAAAGAACCAAAAAGAAGTTCCTTCCTACAAATCATTCGCAGGGGAGATGCGGGACACACCAGATTCCCCTTGGTGTCATTAGGGGGTCCTTACACTGAAAGACACCCTGCGAAATCAGGCAAACCTCCACGGAAACAGGAGCCCAGTATTCCATGTTCTGCAACCTGGAGTGATAAAGAGAGATCCTGACCTTCCCCGCTGGGACCAACCTTTGATTACTCAGAGTGCCACCGTATCTCCCCTCAGTCTTCTCTGCTTGAGGCTAAACAGGCCCAGCTCTTCCAATCCCTCCTCTGGGGCTTCGTTTCCAGTCCTCAGATCATCTCAACCCTTCCCAGCCTCTTTGCGTCTTTCTTGAACTGCGGAGCACTGAACTCTCTGTATTACCCAAGATGGCCAACTGTGGGCGCCCTTGAGAGTTCATCCCCTCTTTCACCTGGTTTGCTAACGAAGATCTCATGGGGCACTTCATTAGAGGCTTTGGTAAGGAAAAGGCACAGGACGTGACCAGCCTTCCCACACTCCACAGGGGAGCTGCCCAGATTAGAAAAGGAGATCAGAAAAGTCTGGGAGGATTTGTTTGTGGCGAATCCGCATCTCCGTCTAGTCATCACTGCCTTGTTTTCAAGGTGTTGGCAGACTGTCCGCTCCAGAAACTGCTCCAGAAATTTCCAGGAACAGACCCTGTTCAGTTTGCCTTCTTGGGTGGGTGACATGAAGCTGTGTGAGAAGCGTTTGAGGTGGCACAACAGCACTGGAAGGTCCCCCAAAGCCGCCACAAAGGGGAAGGAGTAGTCCTCTTCTTGCTCCTCCCAGATTGTAGGACGTGGAGAGCGAACCTGAACAGCAGCACACCAGGGGCAGGCCAGGCACACGGCAGGATCTCCTGACGGTCAGAGCAGCTTCCCAGTGGGACCAGTTGCCAGGAGAGCTTCCCTGTTCCTCCACGTCAGGGGCATCCAAGAAGAATAAGGAGGACCGTTCCCTGAGTGGGATGGTGTAACCGGAGTCCTGCGCCCTCAGGGGGCTGGACTTGACAGCCTTCCTGGCCCCTTCTGGCCCTGCTATTGTATGATTCTGGGAGAAGCAGGACTGCCAAACCAGAGTGATGCCAAATGATTCTAGTGGTGAAAACCCAAAGCAGGAATGAAAACCCCCAGGGAGCCCTCTCCATACCAGTGATTTTCCCCATGTGGAAACAAGGCAACAAAAAATTGGTGAATTGGTAGCCAGGCAACCAAAATTCTCCCATTGCAGCTTTTACCATGATTGACAACAGCAGTGAAAGGAGGGGAGGGGAGGGGATCTCCCCAGTCTTAATACCTTTGTATTCCCTGGTGATTCCTTTGAAGTGCTTCATCCATCCCTCCAGAACAGACTTTTTATCCCAGAAGTCCCAGATCCTCCCCTTCAGCTCCAGAGGGAAAGCCGCTGGGATCTCACAGGGCTCCTTCTCACTCCTGCCAGAGAAAACAGAGGGAACCTCTGCTCATCCCACCTGGAAATCCCCCCTGGTAGCAAAGGCCACACTGGAACCCAGAAAACCCTCCAGCACCAACACTGGTGGGAGTGGCTTCAGGGGACTTTAACATGTTGCTTGTGCTCAGTTATGCTTAGGGTCAGCTCTGCATGTGGTTTGTGGGTTGTGAGAAGGTTGCCCTTTTGGAGGTGATATTTGGATTGCGGGGTCTGCATATATGTGTTAGTTGTGGGCTGTGTGGTTTGCTGGCTGAGAGGAGCCTTCCGCCGTGAGTGAGGGAGGGGAAGGAGAAGGAGTGGTCCAAACTTGACCACCAGACCCTGTTTCTGCCTTGAGAGACGCTGGTGATCTGTGTTCTCTGCTCAGGAGCCGGGAGCAGCGGGTCCTCCCAGAGCCGTCCAGGCCCTTCCCTGCAGCAGTGGAAACGAGGGGGACGCACTCACCTCTGGAAGGTGCTTCTCACATCCTGGAGGCGAAAGAGGGAAAGAGGAGGCGCTCAGTGAGTGCCGCTCTCCACCTGTTCACCTCCCTAAAGGAGCCCTGAGTTCCATCCCCGGCTTTCCACACGAGGGAGGAGCTGATGGGCACCTTAGGTCTCTCTCGGAGTGCCTGGATGTTGACATCTAGAGGGGCCTGCATTTTCCTTTTTCGCAGTGACACATTTTTATGTTGTGCAATCAGTTTCATGCTCCCTTTGCTGCTGCCCTCATGAAAGGGAAGGTCACCCTGGAAGTGGCTCCAGCCGCACGTAATGTGGAATCTAGTGCGGGATCCTGCTCCCCAGAGGGGCAATGAGATCCTTCTGCATGCGGGACAAAACCACCTCCAACTGCGAGGGGTCAGGATGAGATTCATCACCAGGGAGATGCCACACCTGCAAAGGGGCGTCCGACTGAGCGCCAGGATTGATGCTCATCCTGGAGGCTCCTGCCAGGAATGATTCCCACTCCAACACGGACTCTGTCTCCCTGGAAACCTCTGCAAACTGGAAGCAATTTTTCAAGGAGCAGAAGACGCCATGGGATTCGGACTGGGAAAGGATGCTCAGACCTGATGGATCCCACCCACTCTTTCCCTTGGAGCATCAGATCACAGATCCGACCTGCCTTCTGGACTGGCAACACCACTAGGCCAGACTGCTTTGCGGTCGCTTCCCCAGCCCTGCACCACCCTCTGCTTCGGCCTGGGTCTCATGGAGGGCCTCGCCGCAGGGTGGCCCCGTCAAAGGGTCCGCACTGCCTGCCTGGGCCCTCCCTCCACACACGCAGAGGCGAGCAGCATCTGGCTGAGTCTCCTCCTTGGGGGATGTGGGGGCTCCTGACCCTCCTACCTGCAAGAGCTCAGCTGGCGGCTGCCGGCTCTTCTCCTCCACCTCCTGCATGAGGCCTTCAAGGGAAGAGAATTCCTTGGAAAGCCTGGCCAGGTGGTCCTCCGCTTTCCTGGCAATCTGCTCCTGCAGCTCGTCCACCTGGGCCAGGAGACGCTTCTCTTGCTCTTCCAGGAACTGATGCAGTTGCCTGAATTGAGCCATCGTTTCTTCCCGCTGTGCATTTGTTTGCTCCTGCAAGAAGGAGAGTGTGGAAAGGCGGGAATGGGCAGCTGGAGCCAGAAATGGGGTCAGTCTCACTAGAGATGTTTGAGGACCCCTCTCGGAATGGCCCCTCTTGCATAATTGCTATGGGAAGTTGAGCACTTTGAACAATGTCAGGTGCTCTGCAGGGAAGGGCTGCCCTGGGGCTCTCGATTCCCCGCCATTTTCTCTTCCATGTGACCCATCCTGGCTGAAGTGCTCCTTCCCTTCCATGTTACATTCTGGACACTTACCAGCAGTGCCTGCTTCTCCCTTTCTGCCTCTGCTTGACATGCCAAAATCCTTCCTCTCTCATCCCTCAGACTCTCCAGGCGATGCTGCAGCAGATCCTGGAGAGAGAAGAGCAGTTCACTTTCAGTTTAGAGAAGGAGAAGAGAGAAAAAGGAATGGAAAGGGATGTTCATGATTGCTTCCCTTTTGCATCTTGGTGGGGTCCGGGGGAAGGGGGCTCTCAGGTGCCTTTTGATCCCAGGCGGATCTAGAAACGAGCTGCGACATGCGCTGGGCAGGCTGCGTTCGAGGTGCTCTGAGATGAGATGAAGGGACGGTGCCATCCCAGAATGAACAGGTAAAACATCATTCAACTGACTGCCTTTCTAGCGTTAAAGAAGTTTTTATTTATTTATTTATTTATTTTATTTACACATTTATATGCCACCCCCTTGCAAAGAAGCCTCGGGGCGGCAAACAACAACAGGTTTGAAAAGGAAAAGGTTTTTTCTGCTGTTCTTTTTTTAAGGGGGGAAATGACAAATAATAATCCTGAAAGGGCAAGGAAGGCCGAGTGGAAGAGGCTTCCGGCCACCCCAGAAGCGACCAGTGCCGCTCTCATCCCTGGGCAGGAATGGCGGGCAGGGCAGCCCCTCTGCGGAGGAAGCAGCCCGGAAGGAGACCGGCCCCTGCAGAGGGGCCTTCCTGCTTTCCCTGGGGGGATTCTTCCCTTCATCCCCAGGGGCCAAGATGGAATTGCACTGGGGCCGGGCATGGTCTGACCTCTGGGCAGACAACACAGGCCGCTGGGAGGTTTCAGAAGGAAGCTCTTACAAGCCAGAGAGTTCAGTCTCCCTCCCCTCCCTCCCCGCAGCCCCCCAGAAAGGATCTGAATGTACACAGGCTGCAGGAACGCAAAGTCCGTATATCCCAGTTGGAGCATAGCAGGGAGAGTGGCCCGGGGTGCGTGGCCTCGCTCCACTCCATTTAGCCATATTTTCTTTTGTTTTACTTTCGAGTCCAGCTGTGCCCAGGAACAATTTGGTCTGATAGAATCAGCTCTCCTTGAAACTGGCTGTGTCTGTATAAAGTGGAGATCAAAACACCCGGACGGACACACACACACACAGATCGATGATGATGATGAAGAAGGAGGAAGTGCAAGGAAAAGAAAAGGCGGGGGGGGGGGATGAGTGAGCACTTTAAGGCTTAAGGTCCTCGCAAATATTCCATGGGTCAAGGACCTCTGAGCACACACACCCTGAGGTGCATCCTGGAGCTTTGATCCCCCCCTTAAGTGCTGACTTCCTATTGGTTCTGCACACAGAAGACCCAGCTGGGCCGGACACACACCTGCACACAAGCACAGGCACACACACACAATTGGGTCATGAGACCCTGGACCGATGTTCGAATGAAATTCTGCACTGTTTAAGGCAATATTGCATACTAATATTGAACCATTATGTCTTGGCCTCATGAAGTTGGGCTTTTGAGTAGCCTTTGGTTTCTTACAAGAGAGGTTAGGAGACACACAAAAGGCAAGCAGGAGGAGTCTTAAAGGGCCCTGCTCCATATTGCAGCTCCAGTGCGAAGCGTGGTAAACTCGGAGGGTTGGAAGGAGGGGCAGAGGAGAAGAGGGAGTGATTCCTGGGACCACGTTTGGCCTAGGAGTGTCTGAAGCCGCATTCCCCTCCCCGCTCTGGGGCCCCTTCATGCACCTCCATCACGTCCTGCCACGCCGCCTCTTTCTTCTCCCCCTCCTCAGAGCAGGCACAAACCGTGGTTCCTTCTCCCCCAGGGCAGCTCTGCCACTCCCTGCAACATTTCAACGGTCTTTCTCTTTCTTGGCTCTGCGCAACCCAGACCTGGTGCAGGGAGCAGCTGGAGGAGAACAACCTAAACACCCCCTCACCCTGCGATCCTAAATCTTATGGGGCTTCCTCCGCATTCTTTCCCCCGACTTTTGGGAAACCAAGGAGTTTGGGGATACACCACAGCACTGTCCGGTGGATTAGGGCATGGTTGACTGACAGAAAGCAGAAGGTAACCATTAGCGGGGAATCGTCGGGATGGCAGCCAGTGACAAGCGGGGTCCCCCAGGGCTCTGTCCTGGGGCCAATCCTGTTTAATCTTTTCATTAATGACATGGAAGAAGGGGTGAACAGTCTGCTGATCAAATTCGCAAATGACACTAAAACTGGAGCAGTGGCCACAACTGAGGAGCAGGTACTCCAGATCCAAAAGGATCTGGACAGACTATGGAAGTGGGCAGGAGACAAGAAGATGGCGTTCAATGTGGAGAAGTGCAAGGTCTTGCACTTGGGCCCTAGGAATAGATGTCATAAGTACAGGTATGTGAGGGGATGTCCCACGGAGGTGGGTAGAGACCTGTTCTCCCCTGCAGAGGAAGGCAGGACGCGCTCCAATGGAGCAAAGCTCACGCAACCCAGGTTCAATCTGGATGCTTCCTGACAGTCAGGACCCCGAGCATATGGAATGGGCTTCCATGGGAGGTGGTTGAGGCCCCATTGGTGAGGGTGTTCAAAGATAGGCTAGACGTGCACATGGTGGGCATGTTGCGAGTGGAGCCGGCTGGAGCCGGAGGTCAGACTAGATGGCCTGGGAGACCCCTTCTGACTCGCTCTGTTTCTATGTCTGCGTGGTTGTTTTAGTAGAACATAAATATGAACAGTTGAGATACAATACATCTCAAAATAATCATATTAGCATCTACAACCCAACTGATAACCAAAACAATAAACCAATAATCATTGCGTGCCCGCTCCCCAGGCACCCAGTTTATATTTCCATTTCACTTCATGTAACAATTAACAATATATAATACACTTTAGATATACCCACAGCCCCCGACTGGATTCCTTTACATAAGAAAGAACACGCATGTGAACAGCGATCCTGCCTGGCCCTTCCCAGGGACCTGGTTCCTGGGCAATCCAGAAAGGCAAGAAACCAGAGGATGACGGAGCATCATTCCCTTCCCATTGGCGGGTCTTCACAGAGGCCACGCTCAGAGGGGTCCACAGGTATTTCTCCTCCTGCCCCCACACAGGAAGTACTCGGATCTCCTACCTGGTACTCCTGGGACGCCTCCTCCAGAGGAACCACCTGGTGATCCTTGTGCTCCCTTGCTCTGTCACACACCACGCAGATGGGGGCTTCGTGGTCCCTGCAGAAGAGCTTCAGGGGCTCCTGGTGCTTCTCACAGGCTCGCCCCTTCCCTTCAGGCCCTTTGACGGTCTGCTCCCCCGATTTTCTGGCAATTTCCACAATCCTGGCCAGGTGCAGATTGGGCCGGAGCTTCCTCTTCCGGAAGGTCCCCCTGCACTGGCTCAGGCAGGCTTGGCAGAAATTATGCCCACACTCGGTTATGCTCACGGGATCCCTGAAATAGTCCAGGCAGATCGGGCAAGTGGATTCCTCGCCGAGAGCCCAGACGGTGCTCTTGAGAGCTGCCTCCATGGCTTCTGCACACAGCGGTTTCACTTTCCACAGATCAGTAAGTGGGAGTTTCCCTCCCGTCAATGGGAGCCCAGCCTGTCCTCCTCTGAGGCCAAGCCAGGCATGCGACTCCGCCAAGGCTTACTTTCCAGCACCACATCCGTACTGCAACTATTTTTTTTACTCACAAAAATATGAAGCAAAGTGACAAAGAACAACAAAGATTGTGATAGTGCGGGCGGGTGCAGGGAGGTGGGCGTACTGGGGGGGAAGGGAAGCGGGCACGGGTGTGCTGTGGGGAGGCAGGTGCCAGCATGCTTGGGCAGGGAGCCGGGTGCAATCGCAGCCGTTTCCCCCTCCCAGCGTGACCGTGATCGCGCCCGTGCAGGGAAGGCGGGTGCGCTTGCAATCGTCACCCGATGCAGAGTTCGTGACCTGTGGCAAAATTTTTATGAAATTTTTGTTCGCGACCCGATTTGGTCATGAACTGAGGCGTTCGTGAACTGAAGTATCACTGTACTTTGCCAATGTATTCTGGCTCCTGCAGCGCAGCAAAGCGGATCGGAAGAGGATCGTCCGTGCTTCACACACTCCAGCATGGCCTTTGCGAAGTCACCAGTTCCAACAGAGATGGCAGCCGAGAGTTTGGAAGACTGGAAGATGGAGGGGCAGCAAGGGAGGAAGCAGAAAAGCTCCTGCAGAGCAGGGATGGGTCACTGCAGGCCGAGGCCAAGATGGTCCGCGCTCTGTCCTTGCTGCTATGTACAGACTGCAATCGATGGACACGCTGGCAGAGAGGGAAGGGCAGGTTCTGGGTCCGCAGGAGATCTTCCCTCATGCTGGAAATAAAACTCAGTGAACGCAAAACCTGGCTGTGGGAAGGCACTTGCGATGCACCTCAGGGCAAGCTGCACCCCCACTGTGTGGCCTCGTGCATCCAGGCAGCTTCTCCCCTTCCTTCAGTGGGCTTTGATGCACTCAAGTGGAAGGGCTCCCCCAGACTGGCTTGCCAGATGCTCAGGAGTCAGCCTGGGACAGTTGTGGGAAGGGGCAGGAAGGCAGGAACTGTTGATCTGCTCCTATGGAAAGATGGAGGATGCAGAATTACAGGATAACCCCCACCATGGCTTGGCTTCTTGTGCGAACCCAGGAGCTGCCAAGACAGAATAACCTCCTTGAAGCCTAGCAGGTTGCTCTTTCCTCATGGAATCCTTCCAGTTTCGAGCCTTTCTGAACTAGGGGCGAGGATGATGGAGAGAGGATCCCCCTATTAAGTGGACTGAGTGGATTTGGGAACACCCTGCGGGGCAGAGCTCTGACAGCCAGAGTGCGCTCTTTCCAACAGGGGCACAGAGCAGCAACAGAGGAGCATGCAACACGCAGGAGGGGATGCTTGAAAGAGGATGGCCACTGGTCCTGGGCCATCATCCAAATTCCCCTTTCCTTCCCTCCTCCTGGTTGGGTCAGGCTGTGGGAAACGAGCACAGACCCTGCCCGGGTATTCTTCCAACCCACACCATTTGGACCTGCCTCGCTCTCGTTTGGACCTTCTGTGCTGCCCCCAATGGTCTTCATTTCCACTGTGCAACGTGCTGTCCGGAAGGCTGCGGACCACCCTGAGCTCTCCTCCCTCGGCGGAAAGGGCCCGCTTTCCCCACGGATGAAGAAACAGGGAAGGTTCCGCTTAGCCTGCCCGGCAAGAGTCTGTCCTCCAGTGATTTAAGGTCGCAGAGGGGGGCCTCCCTCCCTCCCTCCCCACTTCGGTTACAGATCTCCTATAGAAATGCAGTGGTTCTTTCATGCAGTGTGGCAACAGGGAAGCTGTGTGGGGTAGTGGCCGGAGTCATGGGTGCAAGAGATCCAGTTCTAGCCCACACTTGGTCATGAAGCTCCTTGGGCCAATCACTGCCTCTCTGCCTCTCCTACCTCACAGGGTTGTTGTGAGGGGAAAGCGGAGCGGAGGAGCATGAGAGCTTCCTTGGATTCCACGCACCGAGGACACAGAGTCCCATCTCGCTGGCCAGGGCCAGCGTGGGGCTGGCTGTGCCCTCTCTGCCCGTTCCCCACCTCTTGCTCAGGCGAGGAGGCTGGGAGGGGAGAGGCAGCTCGGTGGGAACCGGTGAAGAGCGGCCTCCTCCGTCCTCTGCCCTGCTCTTGCTGGGAAGGGAAACGCTGGCCTGGCTTGGGCTGCGAGTTTTCCTCAGCCAGTCTGCCCTGGTGTGTGTGTGCGGGGGTTTGGGTGTGTGGGGGGGGGGTCACTGCCTTTCCTCATTTAACATGAAGAATATTAGTGTATGAAGCAACTTTGTGTGATTTTGTATTGGTATGCTGATAATATTGTGTTTCAATGTGTATTTGTACAAATCCTTCATTCTCTTTGGTGGGGGGAGGAGGATGGATGGAATCGCCTCAGAACTCCTCCTCTGTGGCATCACTGGGGGCACATCCCAAGGGGTGGGGGGCGCCTTCACGTCGCCATCTTCACGGACATCTGGAAGAGTGAAGTCCGGAGGAGGGATGTGCGAGGAATCGGGTCGCAGGTGAGACTCCATCAGAATCAGGGGAATTTTCCAGGGAAGAATTAAAATAGGATTCCTCGTGGCCCCAAATAGAGCGCTGTTTCCCCATGGAAACCTCCTCTGCTTGTCCGCCCTGCAAACCGGAGGGGGGTGGGAAGTACCAACTTTTGAAAACGAATCAAGGCCAGACTGGAGAGAATTTTAAATCTGACTTGACGCAGAGCCACCTAAACATCGGAGCAGCAGGCCAGATAATAACAGAATTGGGTAGGAAGCGAGCGATACCCCGGAGCGCGCCAGTCTAAACAACTCACTCCTCGCAGGCCCTGGAGCGGCTCCGGCCCCTGGGCTCCCCCACCCTCCTCTCCCCGTCCCTGCGGCTGCTGCCTCCCCCCCTCCGGCTCGCTGCGTCGCTCCCTCCCTCCGCCTCCCGCAGCGGCTGCCAGGAAAGGCCGGGGGGGGCGCCAGGGGCTCCCCGGGGCTGCCCCTCCCTGCCCGGGCTTGGGGCGGCGCTCTCGGCGCGCTCAGAGGTCCCGTCCCCCATCCAGGCTGCCCGCGGCTTCGGGGCTCCAGGGAAGCCCCCGAGAGTCACGCCGCCCCTCCGCCCCCGGGACCTCCGCGGGCCCCACTGAGGAACTTTGGGGGCTCCCTGCGTTTCGGGGGTCGCGGGCGCTGAAATGCTCCGGCAAGCGGGGCACGGAGCTTCCGGGGGGCCCCCGGTACTTTCGCTTTGGCCGCTTCCCCGCCGGGTGTTTCCTTCGCGGAAGCTGCGGGGCTCCGCGCGGTCCCTGCTGAACACAAGGGCGGGCAGGGGGGGAGCGCGGGCCAAAGGCTTCCTCGGGGAGCAGTGGCGCCCCCTGCAGGCTGGTGGGGGAAGTGGCTCGGCTCAGAGCGGCGGGAACGCGGGGAATTTGGCCCGCGGCTGCTCTTCAAGATGCGTCGCTTCCGAGTCTTCCTCCAGCGGCCCTCGCACGACCTGAGGGCCATTTTTCACCTGTCTGTGGACACAAACATGTGCACTCCGCCCTGGGGGGCAGGGGCTCTGGGACACAAGCAGCCAAGCTCCCAGGGAGCGAGCGACCAGGGGCAGCAAGCAGGACTTTGGTGGAGCAATTCCCAGCCCCACACGTGGTGGCACAAGCCGTGCCCCAAGCAGACTCCACAGCGGTGGCCTGCGACTGGCACACACCAGTAGCCCCGTTACAGGACCAGGGGAGAGCACTGGAGCAGCGAGGGCCCGCCCTCCGCACAATCAGAGAAAAGCAAGAGCTTCTAGACTGGGCAGAGGAGCTGCAACAGGTAAGTGTAGTCCAGGAGCAAGAAGAGCCGAGGCAGCAGAAGAGAAGCCCGAGGAAGGGAAAAGCGGAAACTCGCTGGAACGGGCGCCAGTTGGACGCAGAAGACCTAGAAAACACCCGTGCAAGCAGTGGAACTCTTGCACGGCTTCACGTTACTTGAGGGAGGGATGCGTGAGAAACGCACTGGGAAAGAGCTGCACGACACACTGGGGAACTCAGCACAAGAGACAAAAGGCCAGTCAAGCAAGGAAAAGGATAGCGAAGTTTGCAACACCAAAAGGGGAAGAGTGGCAGTTGTGGGAGATGCCCTGTTGCGCAAGATGGAAAAGTACGTATGTCGCGATGACCCAGAGAATTGCCAATGCCGTCTCCCTGGCGCCAAGGTTAAACATACAACCAGCACGTTCACACAACTTGTACAACTCAGTGACAAATACCCCCTCCTTCTCTTCCACATGGGAACTAATGATTTAATGTAGGTCTGTCAAGCTGCATGCTTCCTTTCCTTTCCTTTTCCTCTACCTTTGTAATGTCAGTACAGTAAAACCTTGGATTGCAAGCATAATTCGTTCAGGAAACAGGCTTGTAATCCAAAGCACTTGTATATCAAACCAAATTTCCCCATAAGGTTCAATGTAAATAAGGTTAATCCGTTGTGTCACTTTTCTTTTTTAAATCACAAAAATGTGAAGCGAGTGCACTGGGGGGGGAGCGGGCCTGATCATGGGCACACTCCGGGGGAGGCGGGTGTGCTTGAGGCGGGGGGGACGATGCTGCACTCATACCCGAAGCAAGAGCCAGTGTGGTGTAGTGGTTAAGAGCATGGAACTGGGACTCAGATGATCCGGGTTCTAGTCCCCGCTCAGCCATGGAGCCAACTGGGTGACTTTGGGCCAGTCACAGACTCCCAGCCCAACCTACCCCACTGGGTTGTTGTTGTGGGGATAAGATGGAGGAGGAGGCGATGTAAGCTGCCTTGAGCCCTTTGTAGGAAAAAGGCAGGATATAAATCGAAAAATAAATAAATAAATAAATTAAAAGAAGGACCGGCGCTCAGTTGTGACGTGATGCTCGGCAAGCAAAGCGCACATAATACTCGTACTGCAAGACATCGCTCGTTTCTAAAGTTAAAATTTAGAAAAAGTTTTTGGTCGTCTTGCAAAACACTCGCAGACCAAGTTACTTGCAATCCAAGGTCTTACTGCACAGTGGTGCCTTGGCTCACGAACTTAATTCATTCCAGGACTCTGGTCATGACCCAAATTGGTCATGAGCCAAGTTAAATGTCCCCTAAGGTTCAATGTAAATAAGGTTAATCCGTTCTGTAACCATTTTTTTTAAATCACAAAAATGTGAAGCAAAGTGACAAAGAACAACAAAGTTCGTGGCCATCTCCCCCCCCCGCCCCCCGAGCACAAGCGCAGCCACCTTCACTCCTCCCCAGCACGACCGAGATCGCGCCTGTCATCCTGGCGCACTTGGGGGTGGGAGACAGGCATGATCACAGGCACACTTGGGGGGGCGCGGGTGCTCTCAGAGGGAGGCAGGCTGGGGGGAATGGGTGCGATTGGAGGCATGCTTGGGGAGGAGGAAGGCTGGGGGGAGCAGGCGCGAACGTGGTGCAGTGGCGGATGGAGAGACGGGCACGATCTGGGCCATCTCCCCCCCAGCCCCCAACATGATCGCAGCCACCTCCCCACTTGGGGGGGCAGGGAGATGGTCGCAATCGCGCTGGTTGGGGGAGGGGGAGGTGGCCAAGATGGCACCTGTCTTCCCTGCATGAACGCAACTGCGATCGCGGCCATTCGCTCCCCACTCGGGGTGGGGGGTGGGGAGATGGCTGCAGTCTTGGTCGCCACCCAATGCGGAGCTCACGGCCCACGTCAAAATTTTCATGAAATTTTTGTTCGTGACCCGACTTGGTTGTGAACTGAGGCGCTTGTGAGCCGAGGTACCACTGCATTTCTGCCGAAAGGCCAAGTGAGGCTCTGAGAGAGCGAGCAAGGATGGCGCATGTGAGGGAAGGCAGGCCTGTCCGAGACAGTGCTGGGTTTTGTCTTTGCTTTGCCCCTTTGCATGCGCTGGAGTTCTTGTGGAAGGGAAAGGAGGAAACCCGAAGCAAGGGCTGAAATGCATGAAATGGGGCCGTGACCAAGAGGTCTCTGTGGGTGAAAAGAAAGCTGGAGAGCAGAATCTGGGAAAAGGGGGTCTTTTGGTCCATTTTGTTCTGGTGACTGATTGGAGGCCTTTTAAACATATACATATATATCTTTTGCATTTATTTCTTTAACAATTTATTAAATTGCTCATTATAAGCTTTCCCTCTTTGAATAAATTCTTTGACTGACCTTCTGCTAATGTAGTTCCTTAATTTCACCATTATCTTATAGTCAGCTAACTTGGCTTTCCAATCCTCAGCAGTTGGACAGCCTTCAGCTTTCCACTTGAAAGCAATTATCACTCCTGCAGCTGTTGCCACGCATTTAAATGCCTCTGTCATAATCTTTGGGATAGTCTCTGGTACAATACTCAATAGCATATTCTTGGCATTCATTGGAAAGTCCGTTTTAGGTATTTTCTATATTTCCACATGTATTTTCTTCCAAGATCTTTTAGTTCTATCACATTTCCACCACATATGGTAAAATGTCTGATCTCTCTCTTTACATTGCCAACCTTTTCCATTAAAGTTCTTATCCACTTTCTGAATATCTTTCTGAGTAATATACCACTGAAAATATATCATATACCACTTTTCTCTTAACATTTGACTTGCAGTGAATTGTATATCGTTTATATATATCACAAAGCTTCTCATTGATGTGATTGTATTTCTTCTTCGACATACCATGACCAGCGCTTCATCAATATTTTATATTGTTCAGTTTCAGTATCGTGTTTCAGCAATAATTTGTACATTAATCCCAGGAGATGGCTTTTTTGATGTTTAATTACAGGTTTTTTTCCTGTTTGAGTTTCCTTTTTTAATCTTGAAACCAATTGATATTAAAGAGGTTTGTTTTATTTTGTTGCCTGTGAGTGGAGACCTTTCTGGGGGCTCTGCAGGATGGGAAAACCGGCCCTTGACTGAGAAAAAGGTGTCAGTTTTAGAGGAATCTTTGCGGTCTGGAGAGAAGGGCGTGCCAAGAAGGCTCCTGGCGGCCTTAAGAACTGATCCTGAGGAGGGCATTCCCATAAACATAAAAGAAGGGGAAGAGGGTCTCTCCTGCAAATGGGACCCCGGAGAAGGCGTAGAGGAGTGTCCCTCTGTCAGCGTCATAAAAGGCCACCCGCCCCCCATCACAGTTCAGAGACACCCGGATTGTCTTTGGCTCCCCACTCACAGGCACAATATAAGGATTAGTGCAAGCTTTGCATGTACCCCCAGAATACCAGAAAATCCAGAACCTTTCCTTAGGAGAAACTGAAATCTCGCTCTTCCTGTCCACAGACTCTCTGGCGACACCCACAGCCCAGGCTCCCTCACTTCCCACACGGACTTCCCAGGAGTGTCTTCCAGCTGTGAAGCCCTCACAGCCCAGCACAAAAGGGTAGCAGCTGAATCTCTTCGGATTGTCCGGCACATTTTTCCTTTTGTCTCCCTTGCTGACACTTTTACGATCCTCGGACAAGAGGAGACAGGGATGAGCAGTGTCTGGATCCAGGGTCACATTTGCTGCTGGGGATGGAGAAAAAGGAAGAAAGCAGAAGATGAGACATTTTGATTTCCATCCCAAGCATTAACACCCCATTGGCATCACAGCTTCCCTCCCAAATTCAATTAAATGTAAGGAGCAACGTAACTCAAAAGCTAATGGCAGTTTACAGTTCCCCAAGCCCACCTCCCCAAACCTCTCCTCACTTTCCCTCTCCTTTCCTGACTGCCCACCCAATTTTAGAAAGAACCAAAAACAACAAGTTCCTTCCTAGAAATCATTGGCAGGGGGGCAACCTGTTCCCCTTGGTGTCATTAGGGGGTCCTTACACTGGTTGTCCTGAAAGCCTCCAGCCGCTCTGCAATCTGCAATTTGGAAATCTGCAATTTGGAAACATCAAATTGCAGATCTGCAATTTGGAAACATCACAAAGTCTGTCTCACAAAGACAAGAGGCTCTTTGGAACTGCAATTCCTCTCCTCAAAGCCAATTCCTAGAATTCCCCTCAAGCAGCATCGTTCCTCCAACCCGGGAGCATCTCAGAGAAACATCAGCTGTGCCGGGTGCCTCCTGGCCAGTGCCAAGAACATGGCAGACCAATGTCCCCCCCCGCCCCCTCCAATCTGCTAAGCAATTCTGGAAGGAAAATGGAGCTCGAGAGTCAGCCAGAGTTGCTGGGCGCCAGAGGAGCGTCTGTGGGCACCACTTCTGAGACGCCAGTGGAATAAACGTCTCCCCAGAAGCCTTTCCACGCAGGGCTGGGAAGAACTGACTCGTACGCTTTCCTCCCTAGGCTGGAATCTGAGCTCTGCAGAAAAGCCTCCCCCTTTCAATGCTTCCCACACAGAACCTGCAGGTGGCGCGATGCCCTAGGGAAACAGTGCAAGTACTTGAGGAAAAACAGTGCCAGGCCTCTTGCTCTAAAATAGGACCGTATTTTTCTCAAACTCAGAAACAAGCAAACCCAAAACCTGGGAGAGTGGTTGGGAAACAAAACAAAACAGGAGTGAAACTGGAGCATCGCAGCATTTTGGCAGGAGCCCATCCATGAGTGCAAGAAGGAAAGTGCGACTCATGAGTAAAGGGGCCCCTTCCATTCCGCAAGGGCAGAACCTGAGAGTGTCCCGGGAATCCGCCTGGCCAGGCTTCCCTGCGCGGCTGAACCACAGGGGAGCCTGTAGCCCAGCAGCGATTCCTGGGGAGCCGCGGCCCCCACTCCGCAGGCTGGTGACGGGGGAAGCCGCAATGGGACTTCTGGTGCACATGGGGACCCCAAGCCAGGAAGGGGGGCGGTCTGGAAATGGGGACAGGTGACGCTTTACTTCTTCGGCCATGCAGCTCCCAGCAATCAACCTTACAGGATGACCCTCCAGATTCCAAAATTATGTGGAAGTTGAATAATCATAGAGTAGTAGAGCTGGAATGGGCAAGAGGGCCCTCAGGCCCAGCGCCCTGCTCAGCGCAGCCTCCGCTAGAAGCATCCCTCCCAGAGGGCTTCCAGCTGCACCTGGGCTGCCCCAAGGCTGCGACAGACCCACCTCCCGGGGTCATCGGCTCCACTGTCGGACTGCTCCAACAGTCTGCAAAAGGTTCCTGATAAGTAGCTGGAATCTGCACTCCCTTCACCGGAGCCCATTCTTGCGTGTCCTTCAACCTTTAATGATCAAATGGAGATTTCTGCCCTCCTCTCTTACCATCTTTTCAAATATCTGCCATCCTATCTCCCCTCAGTCTTCTCTGCTTGAGGCTAAACAGGCCGAGCTCTTCCAATCCCTCCTCTGGGGCTTCGTTTCCAGTCCTCAGATCATCTCAACCTTTTCAGCTAATCTGCCAAGGAAGATCTCATGCGGCTCAGGGGAGCTGCCCAGATCAGAAAAGGGGATCGGAAAAGTCTGGCAGGATTTCCTTGTGGCGAATCTGCATCTCCTTCCAGTCATCACTGCCTCGTTTTCAAGGTGTTGGCAGACTGTCCGCTCCAGAAACTGCTCTAGAAATTTCCAGGCACGGACCCTGTTCAGTTTGCCTTCATGGGTGTGTGACATGAAGTTGACTGAGAAGCGTTTGAGGTGACACAACAGCACTGGAAGGTCCCTCAAAGCCGCCTCAAAGAGGAAGGAACAGTCCTCTTCTCGCTCCTCCCAGATTGTAGGACACGGAGAGCGAACCTAAACAGCAGCACACCAGGGGCAGGCCAGGCACACGGCAGGATCTCCTGACGGTCAGAGCAGCTTCCCAGTGGGACCAGTTGCCAGGAGAGCTTCCGTGCTCCTCCACGTCAGGGGCATTCAAGAAGTAGAGGGTGGACTGTTCTCTGAGTGGGATGGTGTAACCGGTGTCCTGCTCCCTCAGGGGGCTGGACTTGACGGCCTTCCTGGCCCCTTCTGGCCCTGCTATTGTATGATTCTGGGAGAGGCAGGACTGCCAAACCAGAGGGAGGCCAATGGTTCTAGTGGTGAAAACCCAATGCCGGAATGAAAACCCCCAGGAAGCCCTCTCAAACAAGGAAACAAAACAGGGGAAACAAGGAAACAAAAAATTGGCAAATTGGTAGCCAGGCAACCAAAATTCTCCCATTGCAGCTTTTACCATCACTTATAACAGCAGCAAGAGACGGAGCGGATCTTCCCAGTCTTATCTTAATACCTTTGGATTCACTCATGGCTCCAGGGAATTGCTTCCTCCATCCCTCCAGATCAGGCTTTCTGTCCGAGAAGTCCCAGATCCTCCGTTTCAGCTCCAGAGGGAAAGCCGCTGGGATCTCACAGGGCTCCTTCTCACTTCTGCCAGAGAAAATAAGATGTAACCTCCACTCATGCAACCCGGCATTCCCCCTGGGAGCAAAGGAGGGCCAGCCAAGCACAAAAGGTGGGCCTTCTTTGTGTGGGGGGGGGGGCATGGTCCTCCAGCAGCCACACAGGTGGGCGGGGCTTCAGCTGATGGAGCAGTCGGGGCATTTTGCTTGTGCTCAGTTATGCTTAGAGTCAGCCATGCATGTGCTTTGTGGGTTGTGGGAAGTTTGCCCCTTTGGGGGTGATATTTGGATTGTGGTGCCTTCATATATGTGTTAGTTGTGGGCCGTGTGCTTTGCTGGCAGAGAGGAGCCTTCCGCCGTGAGTGAAGGAGGAGAAGGAGTGGTCCAACCTCGACCACCAGACCCTGTTTCTGTCTTGAGAGACACTGGTGAGCTGCGTTCCCTGCTCAGGAGCCTGGAGCAGCCGGTCCTCCCAGAGCCGTCCAGACGCTTCCCTGCACCAGTAGAAACGAGGGGGACGCACTCACCTCCGCAAGGTGCTTCTCACATCCTGGAGGGGAAAGAGAGAAAGAGGAGGCGCTCAGCGGGTGTCGCTCTGCACTCCTGAGATGCGCCTGCCCAGTCCTGTTCGCTGCCTCCACTTGGGGGCACAAAGGGGTGGACAGAAACCATCCCCACCAGGAGGCACCAGGAGCTTCCTGACGAGGGACATGGATGGCCTGGGAGATTCCACCACCGCCAGGGAGCCTCCGGCTGAGTGCCAAGACTGATGCTCACCCTGGAGGCTCCTGCCAGTGACGGTGCTGCTTGCCAGGCCAACATGTGCGCTGCCCCCTGGAAACAGGCGCAACCCTGAAGCATGTTCAAGAAGGGAGGATGTGAGAGGCTTCGGGCTCAGGCCAGACGCCTCCCACAGCCTCTTTCGCTCCCTCAGCCTGTCCTTTGGAGGGCAGCCTCCTCCCGGCTGCCCCAGGCAGGAGTCAACCACTCCTTTCCAGCAGCAGAACACTGGGGCGCTTGCCCCCAGGAGCCGCACTGAGAAGCTCCCCCTTGTGTGCAGAAGACAGATTTCGTCAGGCTTTGGGGGCATCAGTTGTGAGCAGAAACATGCATGAGGAGTGAAGTTAAGGCCTGCCTGTCCTGGGGCTGCACCATATTTGAGATTCTGCTTAGCACAGGAATAGATCCGACCTGCCTTCAGGATTGCGACACCACTAGGCCAGACTGCTTTGCGGTTGCTTCCCCAGCCCCGCACCACCCTCTGCTTCGGCCTGGGTCTCATGAAGGGCCTCACCGCAGGGTGGCCCCATCAAAGGGTCTGCATTGCCTGCCTGGGCCCTCCCTCCACACACGCAGAGGCGAGCAGCGTCTGGCTGAGTCTCCTCCTTGGGGGACGTGGGGCTCCTGACCCTCCTACCTGCAGGAGCTCAGCTGCCGGCTGCCGGCTCTTCTCCTCCACCTCCCGCATGAGGCCTTCAAGGGAAGAGAGTTCCTTGGAAAGCCTGGCCAGGTGGTCCTTCCCTCTCCTGGCAATCTCCTCCTGCAGCTCGTCCACCTGGGCCAGGAGAAGCTTCTCTTGCTCTTCCAGGAACTGATGCAGTCGCCTGAACTGAGCCACCGTCTCCTCCCGCTCTGCCTTTGTTTGCTCCTGCAGAAAGGAGAGTGCGGAACGGCGGGAATGGGCAGCCAGAGCTGGAAATGGGTCAGTCTTGCTAGGGATGCTCAGGGACCCCCTCTCGGAATGGCCCCTCTTGCATAATTGCTATGGGAAGTTCAGCAACTTTGAACAATGTCACATGCTCTGCAGGGAAGGGCTGCCCTGGGGCTCTCATTTCCCTGGCATTTTCTCCTCCATGTGACCCATCCTGGCTGAAGTGCTCCTTCCCTTCCACGTCACATTCTGGACACTTACCTGCAGCGCCTGCTTCTCCCTTTCTGCCTCTGCTTTACATGCCAAAATCCTTCCTCTCTCATCCCTCAGACTCTCCAGGCGACGCTGCAGCAGATCCTGGAGAGAGAAGAGCAGTTCACTTTCAGTTTAGAGAAGGAGAAGGGAGAAAAAGGAATGGAAAGGGATGTTCATGATTGCTTCCCTTTTGCATCTTGGTGGGGTCCGGAGGAAGGGGGCTCTCAGGTGCCTTCTTGATCCCAGGCGGATCCAGAAACGAGCTGCGACATGCGCTGGGCAGGCTCTGAGGCAAGATGAAGGGACGGTGCCATCCCAGAATGAACGGTTGAAACACCATTCAATTGACTGCCCTTCCGGAGCTGTTTAACTTTGAAAAGGAAGAGGTTTTTCCTACTATTTCCTCACGAGGGGAACCAGCAAGGGAGCATCCCGAAAGGGCAGGGAAGGCCGAGTGGAAGAGGCTTCTGGCCCCCCCAGAAGTGACCAGTGCCGCTCTCATCCCTGGGCGGGAATGGCGGGCAGGGCAGCCCCTCTGCGGGGGAAGCAGCCCGGAAGGAGACCGGCCCCTGCAACGGTCCTGCTGGTAGGTGGGTTGGGCTTCGGGGTGGGGGACCTGCAGCTTGTCCTGAATGGGGTTGCACTCCCTCTGAGGGACAAGATCCTCAGCTTGGGAGTGCTCCTCGACCCAGAGCTGTCATTAGAAGCGCAGGTGAGGGCGGTGGTGAGGAACGTTTTCCTTCGGCTTCGGCTGATCCATCACCTGCGTCCCTACCTGGAGAACGATTTCCTGGCAACAGTGACACAGGCACTGGTAACTTCCCGATTAGACTTCAGTAATGCGCTCTACGTGGGGCTGCCCTTGAAGACGGTCCGGATACTTCAATTGGCGCAAAACAGAGCTGCCAGGTTGCTGACGGGGACTGTGCGTTGTTCTCATATAACCCCAGTCCTCCGCCAGCTTCACTGGCTCCCCATTGAAGTCCGGGCCCAATTCAAGGTGTTGGTTATCACCTCTAAAGCCTTCAATTGCTTGGGACCTGGTTATCTAAAGGAGCGTTTGGGTGCATGTATGCCCTCCCGCCCCCTGAGATCGGGGAGGGGGGGACCTTCTCCGGGAACCCTCCGTGAAAGATATTAGGAGGGTGAGTACCCGGAGAAGGGCCTTCTCTGCGGTGGCGCCCCATCTATGGAATGTGCTCCCCAGAGAGGCTCGCCTGGCGCCGTCTTTATTTGTTTTTCGGCACCAGGCCAAGACCTGTTTGTTTAAAAGTTATTTTAATCATTAATTTGACTATTTATTGGGTTTTATATTGTGCTGAGATGTCTCCAAATTTTTAAGGTTAATTGTGTGTATTGTGTCCGTTTTGTAAGCCGCCCAGAATGGGGTGGCACAGAAAGGTTTTAAATAAATAACTAAATAAATAATTTTCCTGGGGGAATTCGTCCCTTCATCCGGAATTGCACTGGGGTTGGGGATGGCCTGTGCAGGATCTCTGATAGAATCCTTCTCTTTGAAATGGGCTGTTCCTCAATAAAGGAAAGATTGCAGCACCCAGAAACACACGCAGAGTGCAGCTGGTGCCTTGAGGAACTGCAAGGACAAGAAACGGGGAGGGGAAGAGGGAGCACCTGGAGGCCTGAATTCCTCACAAATATTCCAGGATTCAAGGACCTGAAGTGCATCCAGCGTCTTTGATCACCCCCTTCAGTGCCGGCCTCTCATTGGCTCTGCACCCAGAGACCAGCTGGGCCGGACACACACATGCACACAGGCACAGGCACACGCAGGCACACACTCAGGCGAGCCGGGGCTGTGGGAGTGTGGCCCCAGGTCTTAATGCACTCCTGTACTTCATTTGGCAATACTGTTTATTAATGGTTGAATCTTTCTGTCTTGGCCACATGCAGTTGGGCTTTCGCGTAGCCTTTGGTTCGGTACAAGAGAGGTCAGGGGACACGCAAAGGCAGGCAGGAGGAGTCTTGCAGGGCCCTGCTCCGTATTGCAGCTCCAGTGCGAAGCATGGTAAATTCGGAGGGTTGGAAGGAGGGGCAGAGGAGCAGCAGTGATTATCGGGACCACGTTTGGCCTGGGAGTGACAGAGCCCGCATTCCCCACCCCACTCTGGGGCCCCTTCATGCACCTCCATCACGTCCTGCCACACCGGCTCTTTCCTCTCCCCCTCCTGAGAGCAGGCGCAAACCCAGACCTGGAACAACCTAAACAACTCCCACCCCACAATACTGGGGCTTCTGAGCTTCCTCCGTATTCCCTTTACATTAGAAACAACACGCGCATGAACAGCGATCCTGCCTGGCCCTTCCCAGGGACCTGGTTCCTGGGCAAACCAGAAAGGCAAAAGATTAGAGGATAACGGAGCATCATTCCCTTCCCATTGGCGGGTCTTCGCAGAGGCCACGCTCAGAGGGGCCCACACGTATTTCTCCCCCTGCCCCCACACAGGGTGTACCTGGATCTCCTACCTGGTACCCCTGAGATGCCTCCTCCAGGGGAACCACCTGGTGATCCTTGTGCTCCTTGGATCTGTCACACACCAAGCAGATGGGGGCTTCGTGGTCCCTGCAGAAGAGTTTCAGGGGCTCCTGGTGCTTCTCGCAGGCGCGCCCCTTCCCTTTGGCCCCTTTGACGGCCTGCTCCCCTGATTTCCTGGCAATTTCCACAATCCTGGCCAGGTGCCGATTGGGCCGGAGGTTCCTCTTCTGGAAGGTCCCCCTGCACTGGGGGCAGGAGGCCAGCAGGTCCGATTCCCCCCCGCTCCGGCTCAGGCAGGCTCGGCAGAAATTGTGCCCACACTCGGTTATGCTCACAGGATCCCTGAAGTAGTCCAGGCAGATGGAGCATGTGGATTCCTCGCTGAGAGCCTGGAGGATGCCTTCCAGAGCAGCAGCCATGATTTCTGCTCACTGTAGTTTCACTTTCTTCCGAACAGTAAATGGGACTTTCCTTCCTGTAAATGGGAGCTGGCCTTGCCGTCCTTGCTCTGACGCCCAAGCCAGGTATGTGACCCACCCTGCTTTTCACTTCAGCTCTGCACAGTCTCTTCCCTGGGGCCTTCAGCTCATCAGCTAATTCTTCTCTGAGCATCAGAAACAAGAAATTCATGTTATTGACCCATGTTATTTATTCATGTCCTTGAGCCATGCGGCATTTGGTGGCCCCTGAAGGAAATGCTAGGGTGAGCTCTGTACTGGATGCTTTTGTAACCTTTCTGTTGCCTGCACAATTTTGGGAGCAGGGGATCAGGTGGGCAGTTTGCTCTTTGCATAGGAGAGCGAAGCAACAGTGTTGAACGGATTAAGACAACGCAGCACAAAAGCATGAACCTTTGGGGTGGGCAAAATCAGCATTTGTAAGGCGTATGTGGCTAGCAGGACCAGCGACGTGGAGTCCTGGTCAGTTCAGGGGTCCGCAGAAGATGCTTTTATATAACCTCTTGGTTAGATACAGAGTTTGGGACTGGAAGCTGTTGGGAAATTTCAGCTAAATCCTGGTAGAAAAGCGTTGCTTCTCTGTGCCTTTGTGTTATACAATCAGATCTATGCCTCTTGGTCACAAAGCAGTAGAATTCCCAGCCAGGCTGCTTTTCAGCTCGACTAAAAAAAGAAGCTGCCGCAAGCGCCCACGGAGTGCAGGGGTGAGACCAGACTCCCTGGCTGCTCCTCCCTCGGACACAGTGGCCTGTTGAAACAGGCAGGCCTGGCTGAGCTGCACTGCCAAGGTGTGCCAGACTGACCCATCAACACAGCAGTCAGTAATGTTCTCCGTGCTGTTGCTATCAGTATTTCTGATGGTTTGGAACATTATGTCTCTCCTAAAGACATCAGGATGCTGCTGTACCAACATTATCTGGAAACGTAACACTCTGTATTGGTGTATGTGCCTAGCAGGTAATAAAAGTGTCTGTTCGTGGGCTGTGATTTTATAGTTGTGTTTCCCTCTACCCGGTGACTCATCATCCTTAGCGACTGCAGGTACTGGGGCTCCGGACAATAAAGCAGCAGAGGTTCAAACGTTTGACCTTTCCCACAAACCCGGTTGTTTATTTTATGAAAACCGGGATTCTGCCCAGGGAACCACATAGGCAGTTTGCTAGAGGCACATGATAGAGAAGCAATAGGGGAGGTTGGATTCAGACGACACGACACGAAAAGAACCTGCAGGACTGTGCTGGCTTCCGGCGGCCATTTTGTCCTCACAGTGGAACACAGACCAGAGGCCCACAGACTGGTGTCGAGAAAGCCTGGAGGGCAGCTGCAGCACGGAAGACCAGGTTCGGTCAGGAAAGACCCCTTTCGCCTTGAAGCCCTGCAGCTGTATGGAAAGATCACCCAGCTTCCCTGCAGTTACTAGTGACAGCAAGCTGCCGGGTCTCGTGGTTCTCAGCATCAGCTACAATCTTGTAGAACATGCACAGAGTGTTTGATAGATTCTGAGTCACAGGGGCCCTGCAGCTGGCAGCTGATGGCAAAATAAGGGGAACACAGTCAGAAGAGAAGGTGAGAAGTCTGCCGTGGGGGCTCAGCATTGGACTGCAGGATATTAATATAAAGAACAGGGGATTATTGTGAGCCTTGGCATGCAAATGAGGGTGATTGCCGTGCTGTGGGCCTGGCAGCCTGCCCAGTTCTTGCTGATCAGCAGAGCAAGAGCCCTGGCAGCTTCTTGGAGAAGCCATCAGGTCGCACCTCTTACTGTAACAGCAAATGCCAAACAGTAACCTGGCTTGGAATTTGTGGGTGCTTCCTTGAGAAAGGGGGGTGCAGGCACTTTAGAACACAAGGACACCTTTT
The DNA here is from genome assembly GCA_023646645.1 of Varanus salvator macromaculatus. Taxonomy (NCBI): domain Eukaryota; kingdom Metazoa; phylum Chordata; class Lepidosauria; order Squamata; family Varanidae; genus Varanus; species Varanus salvator. Next base: position 6,997,713 of record JAIXND010000685.1, read on the forward strand.
CTGCCATGGTTTCTTTGAATTTTGGCAACACTGGGCTGTGGGGGCTGCCCGGAGGTCCGTGGGCAGAAAGGCACTGCCTGCTGTTAGTCCCGGGGAAGCGTCCTGGGCTGTGGGAAACTGCGAGGTCCACAGGCGGTTTGCTGCCCGCCTCGTTCCCCTCCTCTGCCCCTCAGGGAGGCGCTGGAGAGGATCTGGGTGTCTCTAAGCCGTGATGTGGGGCGGGTGACCTTCTGTGATGCGGAGAGGAGGGCGCTCCTCCATGCTTTCTCTGGGATCTCCTTCTCTGGAGAATCGCTCCAGCCCTTCGTTTGTATTTTCAAAGAAGTCCGGCTCTGGATTTCGTCCGAAGGCCGCTGAGTTTTCCTCATGGGCCCTCCTCTCCAGATCAGAAAGATTCATGGAAAATTGGGCCTTCCTTTGTCAGAGGCACCCTGTCCCCTTTTGTAAAGGCTCTCGGGGAGCCCTCAATTCACAACCAACCAAAAGGGACTGAACTGCCGCCTGATTTTGCCCCTCCTGTTACTAGATTTTCCTCTCTGCCTTACTTCTTCCGGGCCTCCCATGCGTTTTCTCAGAAATGGCAGAAATCTCATGAACCTCAGTCCTCAGCTTGCGTGGTTAGCCGGCTAACGCTGCAAGAGCAACACTCCCCTTTGGGGGCTGGAAGGGCGCTTGCGCTGCAACGTTTTGCGGCAGCTCCCCAGTTTGCGTGTCCTTGCATTGTGTGCAGCCGTGGGCATGGCAAATAGGCCAGCACTGCACCCGCTCTAGTCTTCTGCTGCAGCGCTTCTGCACAGCCAAGTTGTACGAGCCCAGTCGGCCCTCAACTTTTTGAGTTTATCGTTAGAGGGGTGAAAGGGGCATCCACAAAACAAGCGGTACTGAGAAAAACAAATGTTGCCCTCCCGCCCCACTGCCTTGCCAGGAACACATCCAAAGATGCCTCGTGTCTGGTGGGGGAGACCAGAGGACCCTCTCCATTAGTGGGTAACTGCCCAAGCGCAATCTTTGTGTTCCATAGGGTTGCTAAAGTGCCTCCCTAACCCTGTAAGTCCACCCATGTAACCGTTTTGTTTACTTAACTTGGCCAGCCCGTTCAGCCCGGTCACTTCAATTTAGGCGGCCTGTCAAAGGCATCTAATTAGAGTGAAATGTAACTTGTGACATTTATCCAGTCACTTTCCTATCCGTATCAAAGTACCCAATCACCTTCCTGTGTATTGTATTCATTCCCCTGTCCTGCATTCTATATAACTCTAATGGAATTAGCATTGGGTGTTCCTGTCTTGGGCACCCACGGATCCATGTGTTGGTTGTAAGTAAACCTACTTGCCCTCGCAAGAAACTGACCTTTTGAGGCTTAACTGCGGATCGGTGTGACAGCATAGCAGCCGAGAGGCACCAGGGAGGGTAAAAGGGCTCTGACCCAACTTTGGGCCTGGGTGGAAATACCCTCACAAAATCCACCTCCCAGCAAAACAGGCTTTAGAAGATCTCGGCCTAAATATGGCCTAATCCCAGTCGGGACTGTGCTGCACAAGCTACACGGCTACTCAGCTACCCCTCCAGCCTCTCCTGTCTGGACGAATGTGGTTTGCCTACCATCTTCAGAGGCCGGCCGCACAGAGCGCTCCAGAGCAGTGCCACCTAGTGCTTGGTGAGGCCTGGCCACCGGGCAAAGTCCTCCGGACCAGATACATCTGTGGGAAAGCGCTGCCGATGCCCGAGAAGCCCGAGCCCAGACTGCATGCTGGACTGCTCAGATCTCCGCAGAGCAGCTGCTTCAGGCGGGGTGGGACCCCCTCCTGCAAGGCGCCTTCGCTGGCTCTCTGGTTGAATGGTGCCGTGGACCATTGAATCCTGAAGCTGCTGCAGCCCTAACTCTTGGTCCTCTCCCCACCTGTCACTCGTTCCGGACAAAGATGTGGGACTTCTGCTCCTATGCCTGGTGGGATTTATTTTATTTTATTTTATTTTACAAATTTATATGCCGCTCCCTCGCAAACAAGATTTCAGTTGTGGAGCAGCATTGGACCACATATAAAACTTCAAATGAACAAATAAATAAATGAGAAGAGGTCGCTCCATCTGTTAAATAGCTTCTTTATTGCCAGTTGGAATCAGGATTGAAGAAGGATGCTACAAGAGACTTGACGAGTTTTGAAAATCTGATTACACACAAAAAGGTAATTTACCAGGATGAATCTATAAGCAATTCCTTCAGTTTGATACCAAGACTGAGCACATAAAACCATGCACAATAAATTGGATGCAGAATTTTCAAGAAGAAATATCATTCCGTCATTCCTTATGGATGAAGGATAGCAAATTTATAGCCAGTCAAGCACCAAGAGAAAACTAGTACAAGATGTGTTTTCGGTGGTATATTACCCCAAAAGATAAGGAGAAAATGGATACGAATTGCATTGGAAAGTGTTGGAGATGTAAAGAAGTCAATGGAGCTTACCGTATGAGGTGGTCATGTGACAATATGAAAAAATAGTGGAAAGACGCACAATTGAAAATTCAGAAAATTTCGAAAGTTAATTTTCTCAGGGTTGCTAAGGCTAAGTTACTGAGCCTTGTACCAAAATTCTGCCGAAGAATATGCTCGAGTTACTCAAATATATGATACCTGTGGCCGGAGTAATAATTGCGTCAAGATGGAAAGCAGAAGATAACCCAACTATTGAGGACAGGAAAAATAAATTAGCAGACTATGCAATAATGGTAGAACTGACTAATTATGCAAATAGAAAACCAGCCAAAGAATTTAATAAGTGGAAACTCTACTTACATCTTAGAAAAACACAATAATTAAAAAAATAAATGAAAGAGTGCACCCATCACCGCGGAGACCAACACTACCATCATACTCATACTATAACAATAATATATAATATACTTCAATTATACCCATATCCCCTCCAGGATTTCATATAATCTTGATTGGGTCTTTGTCTTCTAGACAAAGATAGAATCTTTGTCTTCTATCAATACTGCTTTTACAAAATCTTCCCAAATTTTATTATATTCATTTGTTTTCATTAACCCTTTTTAATTTTTTATTTCTGTCATCAGTTTATCAGTTTATCATTAATTACTATATTCCATATTTTATTATACTATTCATGCCTTTGCAAAACCCAATTCTGTTTCCAATATTTAACTATCACTAGTCTAACTGCCATTATCATTCTTACAATCAATTCTTTCTTAGCTTCATTTATATCTTGTTTGTCTATCAACAGTAATAACACCATTCTTGGTGACATTTCTAAATCTGTATCTAAAATGTCTCCAATTTCCTTAAATACCATAATCCAAATCTTTTATATATTTTCACAATCCCACTACATATGTTTATAAGTTCCAATCTCTTTACCGCATCTCCAACATATGTTACAGTATTTAACTTAACTGGTGTTAAATACCATCTCCATATCACCTTGTATCCATGCCCTTTAATTCTAACTGACATACACTCTTATCTTATATCATACTTATATACTCTTCTATTCCAAATATTCTTCCAATCCTTGTTTTTTTATCTCACTTACATCCATTTCCCAAATTGATTTTAAACTTTTTGTCCAATCCGCTAACTCCATTAATATCCTGTAGATTTTGGCAATTCTTCCTTTACTTGTATATTCTTCGTCAGTCTCACATTCTTTTATAATCATTTCAAATTTTGTTAATTGTCTTTCTTTCTCTTTAAATTTGTCCTCTATCTTTATCCATTTTTCTAATTGAATTAAATTTAACCAATTTAATGTAACCTCTGGCAATATACTGCTGTAAAAATCTTAGCATGTTGATTAAGAAGAGATATTGGTCTATAAGATCCTGGGTTTGTAAGGTCTTTATTGGGTTTTGCTATCAATACTATCATGGATTGTCTCCAAGTGGATGGAATTGTTTCGCCTTCCATAATCTTATTAAACATTGTTTTCATTTTAGGGACTCATAATTTTTTAAACTTAAATATTTTTTTAAATATTTCTTTTCATTCTTTTTCCATTTTTTCTAAAATCTTCTCATTTTTAAAATCCTTAAATCTATCCTCCATCTATTTGCCTGTCTATAATCATATTTTATTTCCATTTCCGTTGTTATCATTGCATGATCTGATATTTTAATTACTTTTATATCTGCATTAAATATCTTGGACAATATTTCTGATTTTACAAATATATAATCTATTCTTGGGAAATTTTTATGTCTGTTTGAAAAAAAATGTATATCTTTTCTGATTCCCATTTAACTCTCTCCAAATATCTTTAAATCTGTTTTCATTAATCTACTTGAATCTGTGTTTTTATATTTTTATGTCTAACTTTAGATTTGTCTTTTTCTTGTCCATAACCATAATATAATCACCCACCATTATTACAGATCCTCTTTTTAATTCTTCTATTTCTTTATATATCTTGTCGTAAAACTCCCTTTGATTTTTATTAGGTCTGTATCTATTAGCTAACGTCACCTCTTTTCCATAAATTAGACCTTGTATTAAGAGAAAGTGGTCTTTTTTTATAGTTTTTATTTTAAATTCACATTTTTGGCAAAAATAATTGCAACACCTCTTGCTTTAGAAGTACCATATGATTTTTCGTATACGTCTGCCCAATATAATTTTAATTCATTTACTCCATCTTTTGATGTGTTTCTTGTAAAAATATAGTATCTGCTTTTTCTTTATAGAAAGATTTTTCAATTCCAGCTCATTTATATCTTTCCCCCAAGCCATTTACATTCCACGACACACTCTTCAATGTTTTTCCCATTCTTTCAATACATTAAATATTCTTTTTGGTCTCCATATGTGAAAAAATAAAGGCACAAACAAACCTATAATGAAAAACCAAATGAACATGTCCCTACCCCCACCCTTTCCCTCCCCACATTTATGTGTGGGACCCCCCTTTCCCATCATCAGGAGATGTTCTCCTCTCCACCGCCTCGGGCTTCCAAGGGATGGAGGGGAGGAGGAGCCTTACCTGTAAGGACCCCAGACACCGATTCCACCCTCTCCAATCATCTATACCCTTTTACTCTATACTCAAATTTCTCTTATATTTCAGTATTAATTTCAACACTAACAAATACAATATTGCTGCTGTTGTTGTTAGTCGCAAAGTCGTGTCTGACCCATTGCGACCCCATGGACAACATTCCTCCAGGCCCCCCTGTCCTCCACCATCTCCCGGAGTCTGCCTAAGCTCACACCAACCGCCTCAGTGACTCCATCCAGCCACCTCATCCTCTGCCGCCCCCTTCTTCTTTTGCCATCTATTGTTACCAGCATTAGACTCTTTTCCAGGGAGTCCTTCCTTCTCATTAGGTGGCCAAAGTATTTGAGCTCCATCTTCAGGATCTGGCCTTCTAAAGAGCAGTCAGGGTTGAGCTCCTCTAGGACTGACCGGTTTGATCGCCTTGCAGTCCAAGGGACTCGCAGGAGTCTCCTCCAGCACCACAATTCAAAGGCCTCAATCCTTTTGCGCTCAGCCTTCCTTATGGTCCAGCTTTCACAGCCATACATTGCAACTGGGAAAACCATATCCTTGACTAAACGCACTTTTGTTGGCAGGATGATGTCTCTGCTTTTTAGTATGCTGTCTAGATTTGCCATAGCTTTCCTTCCCAGGAGCAAGCGTCTTTTAATTTCTTGGCTGCAGTCCCCATCTGAGGTGATCTTGGAGCCTAGGAAAATAAAATCTGTCACTAAAATACAATATATTCGATATCTAATACATATAGATCTTCTTATCTTTTCATCCTTCTTCTAAATAGTCTCTTCTTCTGGATCTCCTCTTCTTTCTTCCTCTATGGAGATGGTGAGCCTCCTGCTGCTATGCCCAACTTCTCCACCCTGTCTCTTCTCTCCTTCTCTGTCTTCCTTCTTGAAAATGTAGACATATCCTTTAACTTTTGCATCTTTACTGTATATTGAAGAATAAGAGTAATCATCATCAAGAATAATTCCGAGCATCTTCAGTAATTCCAATGCTTCCTCCTTTGTATCAACTCTAGTATTTTCCATTATATGCAAACCTCATAAAAATTGGGAACCCCCAACTATATTTAATGGAATTATTTTGTAATATTTGGCAGACTTAGGACATATCTCTTCTCCATTGCAAAGTCTCATTACATAGATCAGGAAAGACTTGAATCTGATGACCTTCCAGCATAATTGGTGTCAAAGTTTCCACATCAATTGCTCTTTTTCTGCATATGACCAAAATCTGACCAGAATGTCTCTCGGTATTTTTCTTCCCAGTCTTCTTGGGCCAGCTCTATGTATTGCGTCAATATCATATCTTGTAAAGGAAACATCTGGAAGAATAGATTTAGCCCAATCCAATATTAGTTGGATCAATTTATCTTCATTCTCTTTCACATCCTCTGGATATCCTTTAAGACGTAAATTCGATCTTCGTAGTCTATCCCAGATCTCAATCACACTTTGGGAGACTTGGTCTATCATGCTCATCTGTTTTTTTAACTCTTTATCTTGTTCTCTCACCTGGGCTGTAACTTCTGGAGTTATTTGGAGATTCCCTTGGTTTTGTTTTGCTAATTCTTTTATTCCTCCATCCATATGATCTATTTTAATATCCAACTTATTCAGGTCACTCCTCACCTCTTCTTTCACACCGTCAAATCCTGCATCTATTTTGTCTTTATTTCTCTTATTTCTTGTCGAAATATAACAGAATTGTCCAATTGTGATGATGGACTCATTGGTTTTCCAGGTGATTTTTCTGGTGGTGGTGTTTTTCTTCCACCCATCTCTACTCTTTTTAACTGGAAATCTGATGGATGAGGTTTGTAAGAAGAGTCTTGCTTTACTCTAGGTCTTTACCAAACCGTCTTCTGCCTAACGTTATCTGCACTTTTGCTACGTTTAGGCATACAGTCTACACTTATTATTTCCAACGTAGAGGAGAGAACTCTTGAATTTAATGCTCATTTGCGGACCACACTTACAATTGAACTTTCAAACCATATATAAATCAGTAGCTGCACTTTGACCTTCAGCCAGCAGAGGGAGCTCGCGTATTACTGTTTGCAATATGATGGGTACCAATGTCTCTTGTTTAGGTTTCACTTCTGTTTGTTTATTTTCCAGTTTTTCTCACAATAAAAATAAAATAGCACAAAAGAATTAATCCTGGGGTGTTAATTAACTTTCATATACATTCCTTACAGCTCTGTCCAAATGCTTTCTCTTTCAATACTTTTGGCACTTTCTCGGCCTTCCAGCTGCATTGGGTGGCGGGGGGAGGAGGACAGTCGCTTCTTATCAAGAAATCAAGAAAAACAATAAACATTTAAGAAAAACAATCTCCATCTTATCTCCCCATCTCTTCAAGCTGCTTTTGGAGTTAAGCGAATGCGGTATTTATAACAAATACTGTTCCTCAGTCCATAATCAGCCGAAATATCTCTTACTCTGGGCTGGGCCCAGCAATTCCAACTCACAAAAACAACTCTTCCTCCACATCTGTGTTTCAAATCTTCCCAGGGGATAAACAGGAATTGACTTACATTTCATGCAATTGTCCAGTGTTCCTTAATCTTGATTTGAGTATATTTTAATCATGTTTGAATCAATGGTCAGGAGTAGATTTTTTAGTGTCCAAGGTCCATCCCGACTGGCTCCACCCCCCACCCCATCTGCTGTTTCGAACTGTCGACCTTCCGATCAGCCAGTGCAGGGGTTTCCCAGCCCCAGCAAGGAAGCCAGTGGCCCCTGTGCTGTGGGGAGGTGTCAGGCGTGTGCTACCCCTGGGAAGACGGGGGATGCCCACTCCAGATGCTGCTCCTGACGCATCCCCCACTGAGTCTGCCCAGTCTGAGGCAACCAGGGGGTCGGAGAACTGGGAGCCCCACAGAAGCATCCAGACTGGCCCCCTCCCCTCTGGCTTGTGGGGAGGGGCTGGCCTTGGCTCACCTCAATGGGGCAGCCATTGGGCCTAGAACAGGGAGGGGTGGGGTGGCCTCAATAGGTCCCGGGGGGGGGATCCTCGCTGCTGTTTTGTTCATTCTCTGGAAGCCCCACTGAGCCTCCCCCCATGAGCCCGGATAGTGCAGCGCCACCAGGATGAGGAATGTTGCAGCTGCTTTGGTCCCTGCAGAACAACAGTGATAATACAAAATCGCGGAAGGCGCACGGTGCAGACAGAGGAGCCTGTGCCCAGGGATGGCCCTCCTCCTCCAAAGCGCCTTTGCCCTCGTGGAGAAGCGGCGAAGCTCAAGCAGCGAAGGAGCAGGAGCGGGACCAGAGGCAAAGCGCCCCAGGCATGTCCCTTCCCTTCCCTTCCTCCTGCACAGAAGGGGGGCTCCTTTTCCAACATCAGACAGCATTCCCAGCAGACTAGTTCATTCCATCCATGCACACTTAAGGTTTTTCCTTTGGATGAAGACAGAAAGAAAGAAAGAAAGAAAGAAAGAAAGAAAGAAAGAAAGAAAGAAAGAAAGAAAGGGAGAGACGAGTATATCAGGTTTCTCTGTTTTGAGTCACAAGAATGTTAGACACAAGGTACAGGGAGATGTTCCTCTGATAAGACTCTGCAGCTAATCAAGTAGCAGCCGCTGGGAAGGTTCAGGGCTTGCGTAAGGGAAGAGAACGTTTTGGCAGACAGGAAGGTGCGATGCACCTCCAAAATCAAGAAAAGGTGAGGACATGCAATGTGTACACAAATATAAATGGTGTCCCACGCGCCATATTCAGCCTCTTCCATTTTCCAGCTGCATCCTCGGAACAACAATACAAGGTTGGGCGTTCCATCATCCCCCAAGCCAGAGCAAGGAGAAACACACGGATGCCCCGCATGGGCCCCCCGGGCAGCCACCCTCACTTCCCACGCAGGGACCCCACCAATCACAATGCCGCATCCCGTTCCTGTTCCCAGGGGTGTTGGAGGCAGCAATTTGGGGTACACCTGGCAGGTGGCCCCTTCCCTTCCTGTTCCTCGTCCTTTCCAATGTGGGCATTTCTGCTGAAAGGCCAAGTGAGGCTCTGAGAGAGCAAACAGGAATGGCGCATGTGAGTGAAGGCAGACAAGTCAGGGACAGTGGTGGGTTTTTCCTCTGATTTTCCCTTTTCCCTGCACTGGAGTTCTTGTGGAAGGGAAAGGAGGGAAAGGGAAGCCTGAAAGGAGAGCTGAAATTCGCTGAATGGCGCCATCTCTGAGAGGAGACTCTGTGGATGATCACTTTGGGCTCCTGCCTTCCTGGGAACCCAGACGGAGAGGAAACTGGGGACAGGGAGCGAGGGAGCAGGCACACCGTCCATGTGTCTCCATCCGGTGACTGTGACTGGAAGGCATTCTGGGGGGCTCTATGGGGGTGTGAGGAATGCCCTTTGTCTGGGGAAGGCTTTGGTTTTCAGTGATTCCTTGCAGTCGGGAGAGGAGGCCCTGCAAGGGAGGCTCATGGCGGCCTTAAGAAGTGATCGAGAGGAGGGCATTGCTTGAAACATGAAAGAAGGGGAAAAGGGTCTCTCCTGCACATGGGACCCCGGAAAAGGCGTAGAGGAGCATCTCTCTGTCAGCATCATAAAAGGCCACCCGCCCCGCTTCACAGTTCAGAGACACCCGGATTGTCTTTGGCTCCCCACTCACAGGGCGAGCAAAAGAAGGATTAGTGCAAGCTTTGCATGTACCTCCAGAATACCACAAAAGCCAGAACCCTTCCTCAGGAGAAAAATAAACTGGACTCTTTCTGTCCACAGACTCTCTGGCGACACCCACTGCCCAGGTTCCCTCACTTCCCACACGGACTTTCCAGGAGTGTCTTCCAGACGTGAATCCCACTCGTCCCAGCACATAAGTGTCAAAGCTGAATCTCTTCGGATTGTCAGGGACTTTCTGCATTTTGTTTACCATCATGACAGTTTTATGATTATCGGACAAGAGAAGACAGGGATGAGCGGTGTCCGGATCCAGGGTCACATTTGCTGCTGGGGATGGAGACAGAGGAAGAAAGCAGAGGATGAGCCATTTTGATCTCCATCTTAAGCATCCACACCCCGCTGGCATCACAGCTTCCCCCTCAGTTCCAATACAATATAAGCTACTTAACTCAAAAGCTAATGGCAGAGTTTACAGTTCCCCAAGCCCACTTCCCCAAACCTCTCCTCACCTTCCCTCCCCTTTCCTGACTGCCCACCCAGTTTTAGAAAGAACCAAAATCAACAAGTTCCTTCCTAGAAATCATTGGGGGGGGGGGCACCCTATTCCCCTTGGTGTCATTAGGGGGTCCTTACACTGAAAGACACCCTGCGAAATCAGGCAAACCTGCACGGATTCCCCTGCCCGAATTTCACTGGAAGCTTCAGCCTGGTTGTCCTGAAAGCCTCCAGCCGCTCTGGACAGACCTGCAGTTCAGAAGCACTCAAAGTCTGTCTCACAAAGACAAGAGGTTATTTTGAACCACAATTCCTCTCCTCCAAAGCCAATTCCTAGTATTCCCCTCAAGCAGCATCGTTTCCCCAACCCAGGAGCACCTCAGCATGAACGCCCCCCAGAAGCCTTTCCCCACAGGGCTGGGAAGAACTGCCTTGCACGCTTTACTCCCTAAGGCTGGAATCCGAGCTCTGCAGAAAAGCCTCCCCCTTTCAATGCTTCCCACACAGAACCCGCAGGTGGCGCGATGCCCTAGGGAAACAGTGCAAGTACTCGAGGAAAAACAGTGCCAGGCCTCTTTCTCTAAAATAGGACCGTATTTTTCTCAAACTCAGAAACAAGCAAACCCAAAACCTGGGAGAGTGGTTGGGAAACAAAACAAAACAAAACAGGAGTGAAACAGGAGCATCGCATCATTTTGGCAAGAGCCCATCCATGAGTGCAAGAAGGAAAGTGCAACTCGTGAGTAAAGGGGCCCCTTCCATTCCATAAGGGCAGAACCTGAGAGTGTCCTGGGAATCCGCCTGGCCAGGCTTCTCTGCGCGGCTGAACCGCAGGGGAGCCGGTAGCCCAGCAGCGATTCCTGGGGAGTCACGGCCCCCACTCTGCAGGCTGGCAACGGGGGAAGCCGCTATGGGGCTTCCTGTGCACATGGGGACCCCAAGCCAGGAAGGGGGGTGGTCTGGAAATGGGGACAGGTGACGCTTTGCTTCTTCGGCCATGCAGCTCCCAGCAATCAACCGTACACGATGACCCCTCCAGATTCCAAAATTATGTGGAAATTGAACAATCATAGAGAAGTAGAGCCGGAAGGGCCAAGAGGGCCCTCAGGCCCAGTGCCCTGCTCAGTGCAGCCTCCGCTTGAAGCATCCCTCCCAGAGGGCTTCCAGCTGCACCTGGGCTGCCTCCAGGCTGGGACAGACCCACCTCCCGGGGTCATCGGCTGCACTGTCGGACTGCTCCAACAGTCTGCAAAAGGTTCCTGATAAGTAGCTGGAATCTGCACTCCCTTCACCGGAGCCCATTCTTGCATGTCCTTCAACCTTTAATGATAAAAAAGAGATCTCAGCCCTCCTCTTTTACTATCTTCTCAAATATTTGCCATCCTATCTCCCCTCAGTCTTCTCTGCTTGAGGCTAAACAGGCCCAGCTCTGCCAATCCCTCCTCTGGGGCTTTGTTTCCAGTCCTCAGCTCATCTCAACCCTTCCCAGCCTCTCTGCATCTCTCTTAAACTGCAGGGCACTGAACTCTGTGTAATACCCAAGATGGCCAACTGTGGGCCCCCTTGAGAGCTCATCCCCTCTTTCAGCGAATTTGGCAACGAAGATAACATGGGGCTCTTCATTAGAGGCTTTGCAAAAGAAAAGGCACAGGACGTGACCAGCCTTCCCACAGTCCACAGGGGAGCTGCCCAGATCAGAAAAGGAGATCGGAAAAGTCTGGCAGGATTTCCTTGTGGCAAATCTGCATCTCCTTCCAGTCATCACTGCCTCGTTTTCAAGGTGTTGGCAGACTGTCCGCTCTAGAAACTGCTCTAGAAATTTTTAGGCACGGACCCTGTTCAGTTTGCCTTCATGAGTGTGTGACATAAAGCTGAGTGGGAAGCGGTTGAGGTGGCACAACGGCACTGGAAGGTCCCCCAAAGCCGCCTCAAAGAGGAAGGAACAGTCCTCTTCTCGCTCCTCCCAGATTGTAGGACACGGAGAGCGAACCTGAACAGCAGCACACCAGGGGCAGGCCAGGCACACGGCAGGATCTCCTGACGGTCAGAGCAGCTTCCCAGTGGGACCAGTTGCCAGGAGAGCTTCCGTGCTCCTCCACGTCAGGGGCATTCAAGAAGAAGAGGGTGGACCGTTCTCTGAGTGGGATGGTGTAACTGGTGTCCTGCGCCCTCAGGGGGCTGGACTTGATGGCCTTGTGGGCCCCTTCTGGCCCTGCTATTGTATGATTCTGGGAGAGGCAGGACTGCCAAACCAGAGGGAGGCCAAATGGTTCTAGTGGTGAAAACCCAAAGCCGGAATGAAAACCCTCAGGAAGCCCTCTCAAACAAGGAAACAAAACAGGGGAAACAAGGAAATAAAAAATTAGCGAATTGGTAGCCAGGCAACCAAAATTCTCCCATTGCAGCTTTTACCATCACTTATAACAGCAGCAAGAGACGGAGCGGATCTTCCCAGTCTTATCTTAATACCTTTGGATTCACTCATGGCTCCAGGGAATTGCTTCCTCCATCCCTCCAGATCAGGCTTTCTGTCCGAGAAGTCCCAGATCCTCCGTTTCAGCTCCAGAGGGAAAGCCGCTGGGATCTCACAGGGCTCCTTCTCACTCCTGCCAGAGAAAATAAGATGTAACCTCCACTCATGCAAGCCGGCATTCCCCCTGGGGGCACAGGAGGGCCAGCCAAGCACAAAAGGTGGGCCTTCTTTGTGGGGGGGGGGGCACTGGTCCTCCAGCAGCCACACAGGTGGGCGGGGCTTCAGCTGATGGACATTTTGCTTGTGCTCCGGGCATTTTGCTTGTGCTCAGTTATGCTTAGGGTCAGTTCTACATCTGTTTTGCGGGTTGTGGGAAGTTTGCCCCTTTGGGGGTGATATTTGGATTGTGGTGCCTGCATATATGTGTTAGTTGTGGGCCGTGTGCTTTGCTGGCAGAGAGGAGCCTTCCGCCGTGTGTGAAGGAGGAGAAGGAGTGGTCCAACCTCGACCACCAGACCCTGTTTCTGTCTTCAGAGACGCTGGTGATCTGCATTCTCTGCTCAGGAGCCGGGAGCAGCCGGTCCCCCCAGAGCCGTCCAGACCCTTCCCTGCACCAGTGGAAACGAGGGGGACGCACTCACCTCCGCAAGGTGCTTCTCACATCCTGGAGGGGAAAGAGAGAAAGAGGAGGTGCTCAGCGGGTGTCGCTCTGCACTCTTGAGATGCGCCTGCCCAGTCCTGTTCGCTGCCTCCACTTGAGGGCACAAAGGGATGGACAGAAACCATCCCCACCAGGAGGCACCAGGAGGAGCTTCCTGACGAGGGACATGGATGGCCTGGGAGATTCCACCACCGCCAGGGAGCCTCCAGCTGAGTGCCAAGACTGATGCTCACCCTGGAGGCTCCTGCCAGTGACGGTGCTGCTTGCCAGGCCAACATGTGCGCTGCCCCCTGGAAACAGGCACAACGCTGAAGCATGTTCAAGAAGGGAGGATGTGAGAGGCTTCAGGCTCAGGCCAGACGCCTCCCACAGCCCCTTTCGCTCCCTCAGCCTGTCCTTTGGAGGGCAGCCTCCTCCCGGCTGCCCCAGGCAGGAATCAACCACTCCTTTCCAGCAGCAGAACACTGGGGCGCTTGCCCCCAGGAGCCGCACTGAGAAGCTCCCCCTTGTGTGCGGAAGACAGATTTCGTCAGGCTTCGGGGGCATCAGTTGTGAGCAGAAACATGCATGAGGAGTGAGGTTAAGGCCTGCCTGTCCTGGGGCTGCACCATATTTGAGATTCTGCTTAGCGCAGGAATAGATCCGACCTGTCTTCCGGACTGGCAACACCACTAGGCCAGACTGCTTTGCGGTCGCTTCCCCAGCCCTGCACCACCCTCTGCTTCGGCCTGGAAGGGCCTCACCGCAGGGCCTTCCCTAGCCTTCCCCAGCCCTGCACCACCCTTCATGAAGGGCCTCACCGCAGGGTGTTCCCGTCAAAGGATCCGCACTGCCTGCCTTGGCCCTCCCTCCACAAACGCAGAGGCGAGCAGCGTCTGGCTGAGTCTCCTCCTTGGGGGATGTGGGGGCTCCTGACCCTCCTACCTGCAGGAGCTCAGCTGCCGGCTGCCGGCTCTTCTTCTCCACCTCCCGCATGAGGCCTTCAAGGGAAGAGAGTTCCTTTGAAAGCCTGGCCAGGTGGTCCTTCCCTCTCCTGGCAATCTCCTCCTGCAGCTCATCCACCTGGGCCAGGAGAAGCTTCTCTTGCTCTTCCAGGAACTGATGCATTCGCCTGAACTGAGCCACCGTCTCCTCCCGCTCTGCCTTTGTTTGCTCCTGCAGAAAGGAGAGTGCGGAACGGCGGGAATGGGCAGCCAGAGCCGGTAACGGGGTCAGTCTTGCTAGGGATGCTCAGGGACCCCCTCTCAGAAGGGTCCCTCTTGCATAATTGCTACTGTAGGTTCAGCAGCTTTGAACAATGTCACGTGCTCTGCAGGGAAGGGCTGCCCTGGGGCTCTCGATTCCCCAGCATTTTCTCTTCCATGTGACCCATCCTGGCTGAAGTGCTCCTTCCCTTCCATGTCACATTCTGGACACTTACCTGCAGCGCCTGCTCCTCCCTTTCTGCCTCTGCTTGACATGCCAAAATCCTTCCTCTCTCGCCCCTCAGACTCTCCAGGCGACGCTGCAGCAGATCCTGGAGAGAGAAGAGCAGTTCACTTTCAGTTTAGAGAAGGAGAAGGGAGAAAAAGGAATGGAAAGGGATGTTCATGATTGCTTCCCTTTTGCATCTTGGTGGGGTCCGGAGGAAGGGGGCTCTCAGGTGCCTTCTTGATCCCAGGCGGATCCAGAAACGAGCTGCGACATGCGCTGGGCAGGCTCTGAGACGAGATGAAGGGACGGTGCCATCCCAGAATGAACGGTTGAAACACCATTCAATTGACTGCCCTTCCGGAGCTGTTTAACTTTGAAAAGGAAAAGGGTTTTCCTGCTATTTCCTCACGAGGGGAACCAGCAAGGGAGCATCCAGAAAGGGCAGGGAAGGCCGAGTGGAAGAGGCTTCCGGCCACCCCAGAAGTGACCAGTGCCGCTCTCATCCCTGGGCGGGAATGGCGGGCAGGGCAGCCCCTCTGCGGGGGAAGCAGCCCGGAAGGAGACCGGCCCCTGCAACGGTCCTGCTGGTAGGTGGGTTGGGCTTCGGGGTGGGGGACCTGCAGCTTGTCCTGAATGGGGTTGCACTCCCTCTGAGGGACAAGATCCTCAGCTTGGGAGTGCTCCTCGACCCAGAGCTGTCATTAGAAGCGCAGGTGAGGGCGGTGGTGAGGAACGTTTTCCTTCGGCTTCGGCTGATCCATCACCTGCGTCCCTACCTGGAGAACGATTTCCTGGCAACAGTGACACAGGCACTGGTAACTTCCCGATTAGACTTCAGTAATGCGCTCTACGTGGGGCTGCCCTTGAAGACGGTCCGGATACTTCAATTGGCGCAAAACAGAGCTGCCAGGTTGCTGACGGGGACTGTGCGTTGTTCTCATATAACCCCAGTCCTCCGCCAGCTTCACTGGCTCCCCATTGAAGTCCGGGCCCAATTCAAGGTGTTGGTTATCACCTCTAAAGCCTTCAATTGCTTGGGACCTGGTTATCTAAAGGAGCGTTTGGGTGCATGTATGCCCTCCCGCCCCCTGAGATCGGGGAGGGGGGGACCTTCTCCGGGAACCCTCCGTGAAAGATATTAGGAGGGTGAGTACCCGGAGAAGGGCCTTCTCTGCGGTGGCGCCCCATCTATGGAATGTGCTCCCCAGAGAGGCTCGCCTGGCGCCGTCTTTATTTGTTTTTCGGCACCAGGCCAAGACCTGTTTGTTTAAAAGTTATTTTAATCATTAATTTGACTATTTATTGGGTTTTATATTGTGCTGAGATGTCTCCAAATTTTTAAGGTTAATTGTGTGTATTGTGTCCGTTTTGTAAGCCGCCCAGAATGGGGTGGCACAGAAAGGTTTTAAATAAATAACTAAATAAATAATTTTCCTGGGGGAATTCATCCCTTCATCCGGAATTGCACTGGGGTTGGGGATGGCCTGTGCAGGATCTCTGATAGAATCCTTCTCTTTGAAATGGGCTGTTCCTCAATAAAGGAAAGATTGCAGCACCCAGAAACACACGCAGAGTGCAGCTGGGGCCTTGAGGAACTGCAAGGACAAGAAACGGGGAGGGGGAAGAGGGAGCACCAAGAGGCCTGAAGTCCTAACAAATTTTCCATGCCCCAAGGAAATTAAGAGCATCCCGGAGCTTTAAGAACCCCCCTCAGTGCCGGCCTCTCATTGGCTCTGCACCAGAGACCAGCTGGGCCGGACACACGCCTGCACACAAGCACAGGCACACGCAGGCACACACTCAGGCGAGCCGGGGCTGTGGGAGTGTGGCCCCAGGTCTTAATGCACTCCTGTACTTCATTTGGCAATACTGTTTATTAATGGTTGACCCTTTCTGTCTTGGCCACATGCAGCTGGGCTTTCGCGTAGCCTTTGGTTCGGTACAAGAGAGGTCAGGGGACACGCAAAGGCAGGCAGGAGGAGTCTTGCAGGGCCCTGCTCCGTACTGCAGCTCCAGTGCGAAGCGTGGTAAATTCGGAGGGTTGGAAGGAGGGGCAGAGGAGAAGGAGTGATTATTGGGACCACGTTTGGCCTGGGAGTGTCTGAGGCCGCATTCCCCACCCCGGTCTAGGGCCCCTCCATGCACCTCCATCACGTCCTGCCACACCGGTTCTTTCCTCTCCCCCTCCTGAGAGCAGGCGCAAACCCAGACCTGGAACAACCTAAACAACTCCCACCCCACAATCCTGGGGCTTCTGGGCTTCCTCCGTATTCCCTTTACATTAGAAACAACACGCGCGTGAACAGCGATCCTGCCTGGCCCTTCCCAGGGACCTGGTTCCTGGGCAATCCAGAAAGGGAAAAGATTAGAGGATAACGGAGCATCATTCCCTTCCCATTGGCGGGTCTTCGCAGAGTCCATGCTCAGAGGGGCCCACACGTATTTCTCCCCCTGCCCCCACACAGGAAGTACCCGGATCTCCTACCTGGTACTCCTGGGACGCCTCCTCCAGGGGAACCACCCGGTGATCCTTGTGCTCCATGGCTCTGTCGCACACCAGGCAGATGGGGGCTTCATGGTCCCTGCAGAAGAGTTTCAGGGGCTCCTGGTGCTTCTCGCAGGTGCGCCCCTTCGCTTCGGCCCCTCTGATCCCCTGCCCTGATAATACCCTGGCGATTTCCACAAACTTGGCCAGCTGCCGATTGGGCTGGAGGCTCCTCTTCTGGAAGGTCCCCCTGCACTGGGGGCAGGAGGCCTCCGTGTCTGATCCCCCCCCGCTCTGGCTCAGGCAGGCTCGACAGAAATTGTGCCCACACTCGATAATGCTCACAGGGTCCCTGAAGTAGTCCAGGCAGATGGAGCATGTGGATTCCTCAGAGAGAGCTTGGAGGGTTCTTTCTGGAGCAGCAGCCATGATTTCTGCTCACTGTAGTTTCACTTTCTTCCGAACAGTAAATGGGACTTTCCTTCCTGTAAATGGGAGCTGGCCTTGCCGTCCTTGCTCTGACGCCCAAGCCAGGTATGTGACCCACCCAGCTTTTCACTTCAGCTCTGCACACCCAGCTTCCCTGCAGTTACTAGTGACAGCAAGCTGCCGGGTCTCGTGGTTCTCAGCATCAGCTACAATCTTGTAGAACATACACAGAGTGTTTGATAGATTCTGAGTCAAAGGGGCCCTGCAGCTGGGCAGCTGATGGCAAAATAAGGGGAACACAGTCAGAAGAGAAGGTGAGAAGTCTGCCGTGGGGGCTCAGCATGGGACTGCAGGATATTAATATAAAGATCAGGGGATTATTGTGAGCCTTGGCATGCAAATGAGGGTGATTGCCGTGCTGTGGGCCTGGCAGCCTGCCCAGTTCTTGCTGATCAGCAGAGCAAGAGCCCTGGCAGCTTCTTGGAGAAGCCATCAGGTCGCACCTCTTACTGTAACAGCAAATGCCAAACAGTAACCTGGCTTGGAATTTGTGGGTGCTTCCTTGAGAAAGGGGGGTGCAGGCACTTTAGAACACAAGGACACCTTTTCTGCCATGGTTTCTTTGAATTTTGGCAACACTGGGCTGTGGGGGCTGCCCGGAGGTCCGTGGACAGAAAGGCACTGCCTGCTGTTAGTCCCGGGGAAGCGTCCTGGGCTGTGGGAAACTGCGAGGACCACAGGAGGTTTGCTGCCCCCCTCGTTCCCCTCCTCTGCCCCTCAGGGAGGCGCTGGAGAGGATCTGGGTGTCTCTAAGCCGTGATGTGGGGCGGGTGGCCTTCTGTGATGCGGAGAGGAGGGCGCTCCTCCATGCTTTCTCTGGGATCTCCTTCTCTGGAGAATCCCTCCAGCCCTTCGTTTGTATTTTCAAAGAAGTCCGGCTCTGGATTACATCCGAAGGCCGCTGAGTTTTCCTCATGGGCCCTCCTCTCCAGATCAGAAAGATTCATGGAAAATTGGGCCTTCCTTTGTCAGAGGCACCCTGTCCCCTTTTGTAAGAAAGGGCCCTCGGAAGGGCCCCTCTTGCATATTTACAATGGTGGGTTCAGAAGCTTTGAATGGTGCTCCATGCTGTGCAGGGAAGGGCTACCCTGGGGCTCTCGATTCCCCACCATTTTCTCTTCCATGTGACCCATCCTGGCTGAAGTGCTTCTTCTGGACACTTACCTGCAGCGCCTGCTTCTCCCTTTCTGCCTCTGCTTTACATGCCAAAATCCTTCCTCTCTCATCCCTCAGACTCTCCAGGCGACGCTGCAGCAGATCCTGGAGAGAGAAGAGCAGTTCACTTTCAGTTTAGAGAAGAAGGGAGAAAAAGGAATCGAAAGGGATGTTCATGACTGCTTCCCTTTTGCATCTTGGTGGGGTCCGGGGGAAGGGGGCTCTCAGGTGCCTTTTGATCCCAGGAGGATCTAGAAATGAGCTAGGACATGCGTTGGGAAGGCTGCGTTCGAGGTGCTCTGAGACGAGATGAAGGAACGGTGCCATCCCACAATGACCAGTCAAAACACCGTTGAATTGACTGCCTTTCCTAAACTCTTTACCTTTGAAAAGCAAAAGGTTTTTCCTGCTATTTCCTCACGAGGGGAACCAGCAAGGGAGCATCCTGAAAGGGCAGGGAAGGCCGAGTGGAAGAGGCTTCCGGCCACCCCAGAAGTGACCAGTGCCGCTCTCATCCCTGGGCAGGAATGGCGGGCAGGGCAGCCCCTCTGCGGAGGAAGCAGCCCGGAAAGAGACCTGCAGAGGGGCATTCCTGCTTTCCCTGGGGGAATTCTTCCCTTCATCCGAATTGCACTGGGGTTGGGAATGGCTTGTGCAGGATCTTTGATAGAATCCTTCTCTTTGAAATGTTTCTGTGCCTCAATAAAGGAAAGATTGCAGCACCCAGAAACACACGCAGAGTGCAGCTGGTGCCTTGAGGAACTGCAAGGAGAAGAAACGGGGAGGGGGAAGAGGGAGCACCTGGAGCTCAGAATGCCTCACAAATATTCCAGGATTCAAGGACGTGAAGTGCATGCAGCATCTTTGATCACCCCCTTCAGTGCCGGCCTCTCATTGGCTCTGCACCAGAGACCAGCTGGGCCAGACACACACATGCACACAGGCACAGGCACACGCAGGTACACACTCAGGCGAGCCGGGGCTGTGGGAGTGTGGCCCCTTGTTTTAATGCAATTCTGTACTTCATTTAGCAATATTGTTTATTAATGGTTGAACCTTTATGTCTTGGCCACATGCAGCTGGGCTTTTGAGTAGCCTTTGGCTCCTTACAAGGGAGGTTCGGAGACACGCAAAGGGCAGGCAGGAGGAGTCTTAAAGGGCCCTGCACCGTATTGCAGCTCTGGTGCAAATTGTGGAAAACTCAGAGGGTTGGAAGTAGGGGCAGAGGAGAAGAGGGACTGATTCCCGGGGCCTTATTTGGCCTGGCAGTGTCTGAAGCCACATTCCCCTCCCGGCTCTTTGGTCCCTCCATGCACCTCCATCACGTCCTGCCACACCGGCTCTTTCCTCTCCCCCTCCTCAGAGCAGGCACAAACAATGGGACCTTCCCTCCCAGGGCAGCTCTGCCACTCCCTGCAACATTTCAATGGCCTTCCTTGGTCTGCACAACCCATACATTATGCAAGGAGCCGCTGAAGGAGAACAACTGAAAGAACCCTCCCATCCGACAATCCTGGGGCTTCTGGGCTCCCCCCCGGATTCCTTTACATAAGAAACAACACACGTGTGAACAGCAATCCTGCCTGGCCTTTCCCAGGAACCTGGTTCCTGGGCAATCCAGAAAGGCGAGAAACCAGTGGATCACGGAGCATCATTCCCTTCCCATTGGCGGGTCTTCGCAGAGGCCATGCTCAGAGGGGCCCCCGGGTAGTTCTCCCCCTTTCCCCACACAGGAAGTACCTGGATCTCCTATCTGGTACTCCTGGGACGCCTCCTCCAGGGGAACCATCTTGTGACCTTCATGCTCTTTCGCTTTGTCACACACCAGGCAGATGGGGGCTTCATGGTCCCTGCAGAAGAGTTTCAGGGGCTCCTGATGCTTCTCACAGGCTCGCCCCTTCCCTTCAGCCCCTTTGACGGCCTGCTCCCCTGATTTTCTGGCAATTTCCACAATCCTGGCCAGGTGCTGATTGGGCCGGAGGTTCCTCTTCTGGAAGGTCCCCCTGCACTGGGGGCAGGAGGCCTCCGTGTCTGATCCCCCGCCGCTCCGGCTCAGGCAAGCTCGGCAGAAATTGTGCCCACACTCGATAATGCTCACAGGATCCCTGAAATAGTCCAGGCAGATGGAGCAAGTGGATTCCTCGCAGAGAGCCTGGACGGTGCTCTCGGGGGTGGCAGCCATGGCTTCTGCACACCGCGGTTTCACTTTCCTCAGGTCACTCAGTGGGTGTTTCCTTCTTGTAAATGTGATCCTGGGTACCTTTGCTCTGGCAACCAAGCTACGTATTTGACTCCACCCAGCTTTAGGTTTCAGCACCGCACAGTCACTTTCATGTGACATGCAGCTCATCCACAAATTGTTCTCTCTTCATCAGAATCATGTCAAGGATTGTTTTATTTATGTTATTGAGATTGAGAAATAACATGCAGCATTACATGGCACCCAAAGGAATGGCAGAGAGAAAGGCTGCGCTGAGGAGAATGGGGAGGGGAGAATCACGTAGGCAAATTGGTAGAGGCACATTTATTTATTTTATTATTTATTTATTTTTCGATTTCTATCCTGCCTTTTTCCTACAAAGGACTCAAGGCAGCTTACATCAATCTCCTCCTCTATCTTATCCCCACGACAACAACCCTGTGAGGTAGGTTGGGCTGAGAGTCTGTGACTGGCCCAAAGTCACCCAGTGGGCTCCCTGGCTGAGCGGGGACTCGAACCCAGATTGTCTGAGTCCCAGTCCCACGCTCTTAACCACTACACCACACTGGCTCACCATTTTGGCCTCACCATGAAACACAAAGCGGAGCATTCAGGTTGAATGGATTAGAAGGACTCAGAACAACACAAAAGGAAGAGCCTTCAGGAGAACGTGGGCTTTGCGTGGCCTTTCTGTCCAGAGGATGGAACACAAGCCAGTGGCCCCAGGCTGGGAGCAGCCAATGTCCCTCCCAGTCCCGGGAGGGAGATGCCAAGGGGGCAGCGGCTCAGCACCACTGCACTAATGCCCCATCCCAGCAGGGAGACGCTCAAGGTGGGGCAGCGAGGAGGATCCCCAAACTGCAGTGGGAGCTGCTTGACCTGCACGCTGGATCCTGCAAGGAGAGGCGCTTGAGACCGTCTTGCCAGGGTATTCTGGCTCCTGCAGTGGGAACAGACTTGTGGAGAAGGGCTCAGGCCTCACACAGCCCAATCTGCTCCCACAGATGGGTCTGAGTCTGAGGAGGAGGCGAAAGGGCTGAGGTGGGCAGGTGCTGCGGCAGCTTCAAGGCGACCTAGTGAAGATGCTCAAGTGGAGTGTGACAACCAGCCTGCCTTGGAAGAAGAGAGAGACGTTTCAGAGCTGGAGGGAGAGGAGGAGCAGGGTGCCTGGTGGAGGTCATGGGCTGGATGAGGGCCAATAAACTGAAGCTCAATCCTGACAAGACGGAGGTCCTGTTAGTGGGTGGTTCAGCCTTTGGAGCGAGGGACCTGACCCTTATCTTAAATGGGGTTGCACTCCCTCTGAAAGACAGGGTCCGCAGCCTGGGAGTGCTTCTCGACCCGGAGCTGACCTTGGTAGCCCAAGTGTCAGCAGTGGCGAGGAGCGCTTTCCATCAGCTTCGGCTGATCCATCAGCTGCGCCCTTTCCTGGAATTCGACTGCCTGGCGACAGTGACACATGCGTTGGTGACTTCCCATTTAGACTTCTGTAATGCGCTCTATGTGGGGCTACCCTTGAAGACGGTCCGGATACTTCAATTGGTACAAAACAGAGCTGCCAGGGTGCTGACGGGGACTGGGCGTGGTTCTCATATCACCCCAGTTCTCTGTTAAGCTACACTGGCTTCCCATTGAAGTCCAGGCCCAATTCAAGGTGTTGGTTATGACCTATAAAGCCCTTAACGGCTTGGGTCCTGGCTACCTAAAGGAGCGCCTGCGACCATATATGCCCTCCCACCCCCTATGATCTGCAGCTGATGCCCTCCTCCGGGAACCCTCCGTGAGAGATATAAGGAGGGTGAGCACCTGGAGGAGGGCTTTCTCTACGGTGGCGCCCCATCTATGGAATGCGTTCCCCAGAGAGGCTCGCCTGGCACCGTCATAATTTGCTTTTCGGCGTCAGGCAAAGAACTTTTTATTTAAGAGCTATTTTAATTGTTAATTTATTAATTTATTGTTATATTTATAAATTTGTATTTTTATAGTTGACTATGAGATAGGCCAGTTTTTTTTTAAATAGTGTACTATTTTTATTGTAATCGTGTTTATTGTTGTTAGCCGCCCCGAGGCTTTTTTTGCGAGGGGGCGGCATGCAAATGTTAAATAAATAAATAAATAAATAAAGCGGATCAGAAGAGGATCGTCCGTGCTTCACACACTCCAGCATGGCCTTTGCCGAAGTCACCAGTTCCAGCAGAGATGGCAGCCGAGAGTTTGGAAGACTGGAAGATGGAGGGGCAGCAAGGGAGGAAGCAGAAAAGCTCCTGCAGAGCAGGGATGGGTCACTGCAGGCCCAGGCCAAGATAATCCGCGCTCTGTCCTTGCTGCTATGTATAGACTGCAATCTATGGACACGCTGGCATAGAGGGAAGGGCAGGTTCTGGGTCCGCAGGAGATCTTCCCTCATGCTGGAAACAGAACCGAGTGAATGCAAAACCTGGCTGTGGGAAGGCACTTGCGATGCACCTCAGGGCAAGCTGCACCCCCACTGTGTGGCCTCGCACATCCAGGCAGCTTCTCCCCTTCCTTCAGTGGGCTTTGATGCACTCAAGTGGAAGGGCTCCCCCAGACTGGCTTGCCAGATGCTCAGGAGTCAGCCTGGGTCAGTTGTGGGAAGGGGGAAGGGGCAGGAAGGCAGGAACTGTTGATCTGCTCCTATGGAAAGATGGAGGATGCAGAATTACAGGATAACCCCCCACCATGGCTAGGCTAGTTGTGCAAACCAGGAGTTAGCAACACAGAATAACATCCTTGAAGCTCAGCAGGTCGCCCTCTCCCCATGGAATCCTTCCGGTTTTGAGCCCTTCTGAACTAGGGGCGAGGATGATGGGGAGAGGATCCCCCTAGTAAACCGGCTGTGTGGATCAAAATACGATTCCACGTGGCCCCAAATAGAGCGCTGTTTCCTCATAGAAACCTCCCCTGCTTGAAAACGAATCAAGGCCAGTCTGGGGAGAATTTTAAAATTGACTTGACTCAGCAGCAGACCAGATTAAAACAGGAGGGGCTGGGAAGCGAGAGACACCCCGGAGCACGCCAGATTAAACAACTCACTCCTCGCAGGTCCCGGAGCGGCTCCGGCCCCTTGGCTCCCCCCCCTCCGCCTCCCCCCTCCGGCTCGCTGCGTCGCTCCCCCCCTCCGCCTCCCGCAGCGGCTGCCAGTATTGGGGGGGGGCGCCAGGGGCTCCCCGGGGCTGCCCCTCCCTGCCCGGGCTTGGGGCGGCGCTCTCGGCGCGCTCAGAGGTCCCCTCCCCCATCCAGGCTGCCCGCGGCTTCAGGGCTCCAGGGAAGCCCCCGAGAGTCACGTCGCCCCTCCGCCCCCGGGGCCTCCGCGAGCCCCACTGAGGAGCTTTGGCGGCTCCCTGCGTTTCGGGGGTCGCGGGCGCTGCAATGCTCCGGCAGGCGGGGCACGGCGCTTCCTCGGGGCCTCGGAGAAACCCGCCCGAGCCACGGCGCCCCGGTGCTTTCGCTTTGGCCGCTTCCCCGCCGGGTGTTTCCTTCGCGGAAGCGGCGGGGCTCCGCGCGGTCCCTGCTGAACACAAGGGCGGGCAGGGGGGAGCGCGGGCCAAAGGCTTCCTGGGGAGCAGTGGCGCCCCCTGCAGGCTGGTGCGGAAGTGGCTCGGCTCGTTCCGCAGGTCCCGGAGCGGCGGGAACGAGGGGAATTTGGCCCGCGGCTGCTCTTCAAGATGCGTCGCTTCCGAGTCTTCCTCCAGCGGCCCTCGCACGACCTGAGGGCCATTTTTCACCTGTCTGTGGACACAAACATGTGCACTCCGCCCTGGGGGCCAGGGGCTCTGGGACACAAGCAGCCAAGCTCCCAGGGAGCGAGCGACCAGGGCAGCAAGCAGGACTTTGCTGGAGGAATTCCCAGCCCCACACGTGGTGGCACAAGCCGTGCCCCAAGCAGACTCCACAGCGGTGGCCTGCGACTGGCGCACACCAGTAGCCCCGTTACAGGACCAGGGGAGAGCACTGGAGCAGCGAGGGCCCGCCCTCCGCACAATCAGAGAAAAGCAAGAGCTTCTAGACTGAGCAGAGGAGCTGCAACAGGTACGTGTAGTCCAGGAGCAAGAAGAGCCGAGGCAGCAGAAGAGAAGCCCGAGGAAGGGAAAAGGCGGAAACTCGCTGGAACGGGTGCCAGTTGGACGCAGAAGACCTAGAAAACACCCGTGGAAGCAGTGGAACTCTTGCACGGCTTCACGTTACTTGAGGGAGGGATGCGTGAGAAACGCACTGGGAACGAACTGCACAACACACTGGGAACTCAGCACAAAAGGCCAGTCAAGCAAGGAAAAGGATAGCGAAGTTTGCAACACCAAAAGGGGAAGAGTGATAGATGGAAAAATACGTATGTCGCGATGACCCAGAGAATCGCCAAGCATGCCGTCTCCGTGGTGCCAAGGTTCAAGATACAACCAGCACGTTCACACAACTTGTACAACTCACTGACAAATATCCCCTCCTTCTCTTCCACATGGGAACCAAAGATTTAATGTAGGTCTGTCAAGCTGCATGCTTCCTTTCCTTTCCTTTCCTTTCCTTTTCCTCTACCTTTGTAATGTCAGTACAGTAAAACCTTGGATTGCAAGCATAATTCGTTCAGGAATACAAAGCACTTGTATATCAAACCGAATTTCCCCATAAGGTTCAATGTAAATAAGGTTAATCCATTGTGTAACTTTTTTTTTTAAAATCACAAAAATTTAAAGCGAGTGCGCGGGGGGGGAGCGGGAGCGATCGTGGGCACACTCGGGGGGAGGCGGGTGTGCTTGGGGTGGGGGGGACGATGCTGCACTCACACCCCAAGCAAGAAAAAGAAGGACCGGCGCTCAGTTGTGACCTGACGCTCGGCAAGCAAAGCGCACATAATACTCGTACTGCAAGACATCGCTCGTTTCTGAAGTTAAAATTTAGAAAAAGTTTTTGCTCCTCTTGCAAAACACTCGCAGACCAAGTTACATGCAATCCAAGGTTTTACTGCACAGTGGTGCCTTGGCTCACGAACTTAATTCATTCCAGGACTCTGGTCTTGACCCAAATGGGTCGTGAGCCAGGTTAAATTTCCCCTAAGGTTCAATGTAAATAAGGTTAATCCGTTCTGTAGCCATTTTTTTAAAATCGGAAAAATGTGAAGCAAAGTGACAAAGAACAAGAAAGATCGCGGCCATCTCCCCCCCCCCCGAGCACAAGCGCGACCTTCTCCCCTCCTCCCAAGCACGTCCAAGATCGTGCCCATCATCCCTGCACGCACCTGTCATCCTGGCGTGCTTGGGGGTGGGAGACAGGCGCGATCACGGGCACACTCAGGGGGCGGTGCTCTTGGGGGGAAGCGGGCTGGGGGGAGTGGGTGCGATCGCGGGCATGCTTGGGAGGCGGGCTGGGGGGAGCAGGCGTGAACGGGGCGCACTGGGGGCTGGAGAGACGGGAGAGATCTTGGCCATCTCCCCCCGCCCCCAACATGATCGCAGCCACCTCCCCACTTGGGGGGGGGCAGGGACATGGCCGCAATCGTGCTGGTTGGGCGAGGGGGAGATGGCCAAGATCGCGCCTGTCTTCAATGCATGAACACAACTGCGATCGCGGCCATCTCCCCACTCGAGGTGGGCAATTTATTAAATTGCTCATTATAAGCTTTCCCTCTTTGAATAAATTCTTTGACTGATCTTCTGCTAAAGTAGTTAGTTAATTTCACCATTATCTTATAGTCAGCTAACTTGGTTTTCCAATCCTCAGCATTGAGCAGCCTTCAGCTTTCCACTTTAAAGCAATTCTCACTCCTGCAGCTGTTGCCACGTATTTAAATACCTCTGTCATAATCTTTGGGATACTCTCTGGTACAATACTCAATAGCACATTCTTGGCATTCATTGGAAAGTCCGTTTTAGGTATGTTCTTTATTTATATTTATTTTCAGTATTTGCTTCCAACATCTTTTAGTTGTATCACATTTCCACCACATATGGTAAAATGTCCGATCTTTCTCTTTACATTTCCAACCTTTTCCATTAAAGCTCTTATCCACTGTCTGAATATCTTTCTGAGTAATATACCACTGAAAATATATCTCATACCACTTTTCTCTTAACATTCGACTTGCAGTGAATTGCATATCGTTTGTATATATCACAAAGCTTCTCATTGATGTGATTGTATTTCTTCTTCGACATACCATGACCAGCGCTTCATCAATATTTTATATTGTTCAGTTTCAGTATCGTGTTTCAGCAATAATTTGTACATTAATCCCAGGAGATGGTCTGTTTGATGTTTAATCACAGGTTTTTTTCCTGTTTGAGTTTCCTTTTTTAATCTTGAAACCAATTGATAATAAAGAGGTTTGTTTTATTTTGTTGCCTGTGAGTGAACACCTTTCTGGGGGCTCTGCAGGATGGGAAAACCGGCCCTTGACTGGGAAAAAGGTGTCAGTTTTACAGGCGTCTTTGCGGTCCGGAGAGAAGGGTGTGCCCAGAAGGCTCCTGGCGGCCTTAAGAACTGATCCTGAGGAGGGCATCCCCATAAACATGAAAGAAGGGGAAGAGGGTCTCTCCTGCACATGAGACCCCAGAGAAGGCATAGAGGAGCATCTCTCTGTCAGCATCATAAAAGGCCACCCGCCCCCCATCACAGTTCAGAGACACCCGGATTGTCTTTGGCTCCCCACTGACAGGCAGAGCAGAATAAGGATAAGTGCAAGCTCTGTGTGTACCTTCGTAATACTGCAAAACCCAGAATCCTCCCTTAGGAGAAAAAGAAATCCTGCTCTTTCTGTCCACAGACTCTCTGGCGACACCCACAGCCCAGGTTCCCTCACTTCCCACACGGACTTCCCAGGAGTGTCTTCCAGCTGTGAAGCCCTCACGGCCCAGCACAAAAGAGTGGTAGCTGAATCTCTTCGGATTGTCAGGCATATTTTCACTTTTATCTCCCTTGCTGACACTTTTATGATCCTCGGAAAGGACGAGCCAAGGATTAGCAGTGTCTGAGTCCAGGGTCACATTTGCTGCTGGGGATGGAGAAAAAGGAAGAAAGCAGAAGATGAGCCATTTTGATCTCTATCTCAAGCATTAACACCCCATTGGCATCACAGCTTCCCTCCCAAATCCAATAAAATGTAAACAGCAACATAACTCAAAAGCTAATGGCAGAGTTTACAGTTCCCCAAGCCCACCTTCCCAAACCTCTTCTCACTTTCCCTCCCCTTTCCTGACTGCCCACCCAGTTTTAGAAAGAACCAAAAACAACAAGTTCCTTCCTAGAAATCATTGGCAGGGGGGCAACCTGTTCCCCTTGGTGTCATTAGGGGGTCCTTTCACTGAAACACACCCTGCGAAATCAGGCAAACCTCCATGGATTCCCCTGCCTGAGTTTCACTGGAAGCTTCAGCCTGGTTGTCCTGAAAGCCTCCAGCCGCTCTGGACAGACCTGCAATTTGGAAGCATTGCAAAGTCTGTCTCACAGAGACAAGAGGCTCTTTGGAACTGCGATTCCTCTCCTCAAAGCCAATTCCTAGAATTCCCCTCAAGCAGCATCGTTTCCCAACCCGGGAGCATCTCAGAGAAACGTCAGCTGTGCCGGGTGCCTCCTGGCCAGTGCCAAGAACATGGCAGACCAATGCCCCCCCCCACCCCAATCTGCTAAGCAATTCTGGAAGGAAAATGCAGCTCGAGAGTCAGGCCAGAGTTGCTGGGCGCCAGAGGAGCGTCTGTGGGCACCACTTCTGAGATGCCAGTGGAATAAACGTCTCCCCAGAAGCCTTTCCACGCAGGGCTGGGAAGAACTGCCTCGCACGCTTTCCTCCCTAGGCTGGAATCCAAGCTCTGCAGAAAAGCCTCCCCCTTTCAATGCTTCCCACACAGAACCCGCAGGTGGCGCGATGCCCTAGGGAAACAGTACAAGTCCTCGAGGAGAAACAGTGCCAGGCCTCTTTCTCTAAAATAGGACCGTATTTTTCTCAAACTCAGAAACAAGCAAACCCACAACCTGGGAGAGTGGTTGGGAAACAACAAAACAAAACAGGAGTGAAACTGGAGCATCGCAGCATTTTGGCAAGAGCCCATCCATGAGTGCAAGAAGGAAAGTGTGACTCATGCGTAAAGGGGCCCCTTCCGTTCTGCAACGGCAGAACCTGAGAGTGTCCCGAGAATCTGCCTGGCCAGGCTTCCCTGCGCGGCTGAAACGCAACGGAGCCGGTAGCCCAGCAGCGATTCCTGGGGAGCCACGGCCCCCACTCCGCAGGCTGGCGATGGGGGAAGCCGCAATGGGGCTTCCGGTGCACAAGGGGACCCCAAGCCAGGAAGGGGGGCGGTCTGGAAATGGGGACAGGTGACGCTTTACTTCTTCGGCCATGCAGCTCCCAGCAATCAACTTTACAGGATGACCCTCCAGATTCCAAAATTATGTGGAAGTTGAATAATCACAGCTGCACCTGGGCTGCCTCCAGGCTGGGACAGACCCACCTCCCGGGGTCATCAGCTCCACTGTCGGACTGCTCCAACAGTCTGCAAAAGGTTCCTGATAAGTAGCTGGAATCTGCACTCCCTTCACCGGAGCCCATTCTTGCGTGTCCTGCAACCTTTAATGATCAAATGGAGATCTCGGCCCTCTTTCACTAGCATTTCAAATATTTGCCGTCACATCTCCCCTCAGTCTTCTCTGCTTGAGGCTAAACAGGCCCAGCTCTTCCAATCCCTCCTCTGGGGCTTCCTTTCCAGTCCTCAGATCATCTCAACCTTTTCAGCTAATTTGCCAAGGAAGATCTCATGGGGCTCTTCTTTAGAGGTTTTGCTAAAGAAAAGGCACAGGATGTGACCAGCCTTCTCACAGTCCACAGGGGGGGTGCCCAGATCAGAAAAGGAGATCGGAAAAGTCTGGCAGGATTAGTTTGTGGCAAATCTGCATCTCCTTCCAGTCATCACTGCCTCTTTTTCAAGGTGTTGGCAGACTTCGCTCTAGAAACTGCTCTAGAAATTTCCAGGCATGGACCCTGTTCAATTTGCCTTCATGGGTGTGTGACATGAAGTTGACTGAGAAGCGTTTGAGGTGACACAACAGCACTGGAAGGTCCCCCAAAGCCACCTCAAAGAGGAAGGAACAGTCCTCTCCTCGCTCCTCCCAGATTGTAGGACGCGGAGAGCGAACCTAAACAGCAGCACACCAGGGGCAGGCCAGGCGCACGGCAGGATCTCCTGACGGTCAGAGCAACTTCCCAGTGGGACCAGTTGCCAGGAGAGTTTCCGTGCTCCTCCACGTCAGGGGCATTCAAGAAGAAGAAGTTGGACCATTCTCTGAGTGGGATGCTGTAACCAGTGTCCTGCTCCCTCCGGGGGCTGGACTTGATGGCCTTCTGGGCCCCTTCCGGCCCTGCTATTGTATGATTCTGGGAGAGGCAGGACTGCCAAACCAGAGGGAGGCCAAATGGTTCTAGTGGTGAAAACCCAAAGCAGGAATGAAAACCCCCAGGAAGCCCCCTCCACACCAGTGATTTTCCCCCTGTGGAAACAAGGCAACAAAAAAATAGCGAATTGGTAGCCAGGCAACCAAAATTCTCCCATTGCAGCTTTTACCATCACTTATAACAGCAGCAAGAGACGGAGCGGATCTTCCCAGTCTTATCTTAATACCTTTGGATTCACTCATGGCTCCAGGGAATTGCTTCCTCCATCCCTCCAGATCAGGCTTTCTGTCCAAGAAGTCCCAGATCCTCCGTTTCAGCTCCAGAGGGAAAGCCGCTGGGATCGCACAGGGCTCCTTCTCACTCCTGCCAGAGAAAACAGAGGTTGCCTCCACTCATCCAACCTGGAATTCCCCCTGGGAGCAAAGGAGCGCCAGCCAAGCACAAAAGGTGGGCCTCCTTTGCGGGGAGGGGGGCAATGGTCCTCCAGCAGCCACACAGGTGCGTGGGGCTTCAGCTGATGGGGCAGTCGGGGCATTTTGCTTGTGTTCAGTTATGCTTAGGGTCAGCTTTGTGGGTTGTGGGAAGTTTGCCCCTTTGGGGGTGATGTTTGGATTGTGGGGTCTGCATATATGTGTTAGTTGTGGGCCATGTGCTTTGCTGGCAGAGAGGAGCCTTCTGCCGTGTGTGAGGGAGGGGAAGGAGAAGGAGTGGTCCAAGCTCGACCACCAGACCCTATTTTGGTCTCGAGAGACGCTGGCGATCTGTGTTCTCTGCTCAAGAGCCGGGAGAAGCCGGTCCTCCTAAAGCCGTCCAGACCCTTCCCTGCACCAGTGGAACCGAGGGGGACGCACTCACCTCCGCAAGGTGCTTCTCACATCCTGGAGGGGAAAGAGAGAAAGAGGAGGCGCTCAGCGGGTGTCGCTCTGCACTCCTGAGATGCGCCTGCCCAGTCCTGTTCGCTGCCTCCACTTGGGGGCACAAAGGGGTGGACAGAAACCATCCCCACCAGGAGGCACCAGGAGGAGCTTCCTGACGAGGGACATGGATGGCCTGGGAGATTCCACCACCGCCAGGGAGCCTCCGGCTGAGTGCCAAGACTGATGCTCACCCTGGAGGCTCCTGCCAGTGGCAGTGCTGCTTGCCAGGCCAACATGCGCGCTGCCCCCTGGAAACAGGCGCAACCCTGAAGCATGTTCAAGAAGGGAGGATGTGAGAGGCTTCGGGCTCAGGTCAGACACCTCCCACAGCCTCTTTCGCTCCCTCAGCCTGTCCTTTGGAGGGCAGACTTCTCCCGGCTGCCCCAGGCAGGAGTCAACCACTCCTTTCCAGCAGCAGAACACTGGGGCGCTTGCCCCCAGGAGCCGCACTGAGAAGCTCCCTCTTGTGTGCAGAAGACAGATTTTGTCAGGCTTTGGGGGCATCAGTTGTGAGCGGAAACATGCAGGAGGAGTGAGGTTAAGGCCTGCCTCTCCGGTGGCTGCACCATATTTGAGATTCTGCTTAGCACAGGAATAGATCCGACCTGTCTTCAGGATTGCGACACCACTAGGCCAGACTGCTTTGCGGTTGCTTCCCCAGCCCTGCACCACCCTCTGCTTCGGCCTGGGTCTCATGAAGGGCTTCACTGCAGGGTGGCCCCGTCAAAGGGTCCGCACTGCCTGTCTGGGCCCTCCCTCCACACACCCAGAGGCGAGCAGCTCTGGCTGAGTCTCCTCCTTGGAGGATGTGGGGGCTCCTGACCCTCCTACCTGCAGGAGCTCGGCTGCCGGCTGCCGGCTCTTCTCCACCACCTCCCTGGTCCTCCGCTTTCCTGGCAATCTGCTCCTGCAGCTCGTCCACCTGGGCCAGGAGATGCTTCTCTTGCTCTTCCAGGAACTGATGCATTCGCCTGAACTGAGCCACCGTCTCCTCCCGCTCTGCCTTTGTTTGCTCCTGCAGAAAGGAGAGTGCGGAACGGCGGGAATGGGCAGCCAGAGCCAGAAACAGGGTCAGTCTTGCTAGGGATGCTCAGGGACCCCCTCTCAGAAGGGTCCCTCTTGCATAATTGCTACTGTAGGTTCAGCAGCTTTGAACAATGTCACGTGCTCTGCAGGGAAGGGCTGCCCTGGGGCTCTCGATTCCCCAGCATTTTCTCTTCCATGTGACCCATCCTGGCTGAAGTGCTCCTTCCCTTCCACGTCACATTCTGGACACTTACCTGCAGCGCCTGCTCCTCCCTTTCTGCCTCTGCTTGACATGCCAAAATCCTTCCTCTCTCACCCCTCAGACTCTCCAGGCGACGCTGCAGCAGATCCTGGAGAGAGAAGAGCAGTTCACTTTCAGTTTAGAGAAGGAGAAGGGAGAAAAAGGAATGGAAAGGGATGTTCATGATTGCTTCCCTTTTGCATCTTGGTGGGGTCCGGAGGAAGGGGGCTCTCAGGTGCCTTCTTGATCCCAGGCGGATCCAGAAACGAGCTGCGACATGCGCTGGGCAGGCTCTGAGGCAAGATGAAGGGACGGTGCCATCCCAGAATGAACGGTTGAAACACCATTCAATTGACTGCCCTTCCGGAGCTGTTTAACTTTGAAAAGGAAGAGGTTTTTCCTACTATTTCCTCACGAGGGGAACCAGCAAGGGAGCATCCTGAAAGGGCAGGGAAGGCCGAGTGGAAGAGGCTTCCGGCCCCCCCAGAAGTGACCAGTGCCGCTCTCATCCCCGGGCGGGAATGGCGGGCAGGGCAGCCCCTCTGCGGGGGAAGCAGCCCGGAAGGAGACCGGCCCCTGCAACGGTCCTGCTGGTAGGTGGGTTGGGCTTCGGGGTGGGGGACCTGCACCTTGTCCTGAATGGGGTTGCACTCCCTCTGAGGGACAAGATCCGCAGCTTGGGAGTGCTCCTCGACCCAGAGCTGTCATTAGAAGCGCAGGTGACGGCGGTGGTGAGGAACGTTTTCCTTCGGCTTCGGCTGATCCATCACCTGCATCCCTACCTGGAGAACGATTTCCTGGCAACAGTGACACAGGCACTGGTAACTTCCCGATTAGATTTCTGTAACGCGCTCTACGTGGGGCTGCCCTTGAAGACGGTCCAGATACTTCAATTGGCGCAAAACAGAGCTGCCAGGTTGCTGACGGGGACTGGGCGTTGTTCTCATATAACCCCAGTCCTCCGCCAGCTTCACTGGCTCCCCATTGAAGTCCGGGCCCAATTCAAGGTGTTGGTTATCACCTCTAAAGCCTTCAATTGCTTGGGACCTGGTTATCTAAAGGAGCGTTTGGGTGCATATATGCCCTCCCGCCCCCTGAGATCGGGGAGGGGGGGACCTTCTCCGGGAACCCTCCGTGAAAGATATTAGGAGGGTGAGTACCCGGAGAAGGGCCTTCTCTGCGGTAGCGCCCCATCTATGGAATGTGCTCCCCAGAGAGGCTCGCCTGGAGCCGTCTTTATTTGTTTTTCGGCACCAGGCCAAGACCTGTTTATTTAAAAGTTATTTTAATCATTAATTTGACTATTTATTGGGTTTTATATTGTGCTGAGATGTCTCCAAATTTTTAAGGTTAATTGTTTGTATTGTGTCCGTTTTGTAAGCCGCCCTGAATGGGGTGGCATAGAAAGGTTTTAAATAAATAACTAAATAAATAATTTTCCTGGGGGAATTCGTCCCTTCATCCGGAATTGCACTGGGGTTGGGGATGGCCTGTGCAGGATCTCTGATAGAATCCTTCTCTTTGAAATGTTTCTGTGCCTCAATAAAGGAAAGATTGCAGCACCCAGAAACACATGCAGAGTGCAGCTGGTGCCTTGAGGAACTGCAAGGACAAGAAACGGGGAGGGGGAAGAGGGAGCACCAAGAGGCCTGAAGTCCTAACAAATTTTCCATGCTCCAAGGAAATTAAGAGCATCCCGGAGCTTTAAGAACCCGCCTCAGTGCCGGCCTCTCATTGGCTCTGCACCAGAGACCAGCTGGGCCGGACACACACATGCACACAAGCACAGGCACACGCGGGCACACACTCAGGCGAGCCGGGAGTGTGGCCCCAGGTCTTAATGCAATTCCGTATTTTATTTGGCAATATTGTTTATTAATGGTTGACCCTTTCTGTCTTGGCCACATGCAGCTGGGCTTTCGCGTAGCCTTTGGTTCGGTACAAGAGAGGTCAGGGGACACGCAAAGGCAGGCAGGAGGAGTCTTGCAGGGCCCTGCTCCGTATTGCAGCTCCAGTGCGAAGCGTGGTAAATTCGGAGGGTTGGAAGGAGGGGCAGAGGAGAAGCAGTGATTATTGGGACGTTTGGCCTGGGAGTGTCTGAGGCCGCATTCCCCACCCCACTCGGGCCCCTCCATGCACCTCCATCACGTCCTGCCACACCGGCTCTTTCCTCTCCCCCTCCTGAGAGCAGGCGCAAACCCAGACCTGGAACAACCTAAACAACTCCCACCCCACAATCCTGGGGCTTCTGGGCTTCCTCCGTATTCCCTTTACATTAGAAACAACACGCGCGTGAACAGCGATCCTGCCTGGCCCTTCCCAGGGACCTGGTTCCTGGGCAATCCAGAAAGGTGAGAAACCAGAGGATGACGGAGCATCATTCCCTTCCCATTGGCGGGTCTTCGCAGAGGCCACGCTCAGAGGGGCCCACACGTATTTCTCCCCCTGCCCCCACACAGGGTGTACCTGGATCTCCTACCTGATACCCCTGAGATGCCTCCTCCAGGGGAACCACCCGGTGATCCTTGTGCTCCATGGCTCTGTCGCACACCAGGCAGATGGGGGCTTCATGGTCCCTGCAGAAGAGTTTCAGGGGCTCCTGGTGCTTCTCGCAGGTGCGCCCCTTCGCTTCGGCCCCTCTGATCCCCTGCCCTGATAATACCCTGGCGATTTCCACAAACTTGGCCAGCTGCCGATTGGGCTGGAGGCTCCTCTTCTGGAAGGTCCCCCTGCACTGGGGGCAGGAGGCCTCCGTGTCTGATCCCCCCCCGCTCTGGCTCAGGCAGGCTCGACAGAAATTGTGCCCACACTCGATAATGCTCACAGGATCCCTGAAGTAGTCCAGGCAGATGGAGCAAGTGGATTCCTCGCAGAGAGCCTGGAGGGTGCTTTCCGGAGCAACAGCCATGATTTCTGCTCACTGTAGTTTCACTTTCTTCAGAACAGTAAATGGGACTTTCCTTCCTGTAAATGGGAGCTGGCCTTGCCGTCCTTGCTCTGACGCCCAAGCCAGGTATGTGACCCACCCAGCTTTTCACTTCAGCTCTGCACAGTCTCTTCCCTGGGGCCTTCAGCTCATCAGCTAATTCTTCTCTGAGCATCAGAAACAAGAAATTCATGTTATTGACCCATGTTATTTATTCATGTCCTTGAGCCATGCGGCATTTGGTGGCCCCTGAAGGAAATGCTAGGGTGAGCTCTGTACTGGATGCTTTTGTAAACTTTCTGTTGCCTGCACAATTTTGGGAGCAGGGGATCAGGTGGGCAGTTTGCTCTTTGCATAGGAGAGCGAAGCAACAGGGTTGAACCAACGCAGCATCAATCAGGGGATTATTATGAGCCTTGGCATGCAAATGAGGGTGATTGCCGTGCTGTGGGCCTGGCAGCCTGCCCAGTTCTTGCTGATCAGCAGAGCAAGAGCCCTGGCAGCTTCTTGGAGAAGCCATCAGGTCGCACCTCTTACTGTAAGAGCAAATGCCAAACAGTAACCTGGCTTGGAATTTGTGGGTGCTTCCTTGAGAAAGGGGGGTGCAGGCACTTTAGAACACAAGGACACCTTTTCTGCCATGGTTTCTTTGAATTTTGGCAACACTGGGCTGTGGGGGCTGCCCGGAGGTCCGTGGACAGAAAGGCACTGCCTGCTGTTAGTCCCGGGGAAGCGTCCTGGGCTGTGGGAAACTGCGAGGACCACAGGAGGTTTGCTGCCCCCCTCGTTCCCCTCCTCTGCCCCTCAGGGAGGCGCTGGAGAGGATCTGGGTGTCTCTAAGCCGTGATGTGGGGCGGGTGGCCTTCTGTGATGCGGAGAGGAGGGCGCTCCTCCATGCTTTCTCTGGGATCTCCTTCTCTGGAGAATCCCTCCAGCCCTTCGTTTGTATTTTCAAAGAAGTCCGGCTCTGGATTTCATCCGAAGGCCGCTGAGTTTTCCTCATGGGCCCTCCTCTCCAGATCAGAAAGATTCATGGAAAATTGGGCCTTCCTTTGTCAGAGGCACCCTGTCCCCTTTTGTAAAGGCTCTCGGGGAGCCCTCAATGCACAACCAGCCAAAAGGGACTGAACTGCCGCCTGATTTTGCCCCTCCTGTTACTAGATTTCTCTCTCCGCCTTACTTCTTCCTGGCCTCCCATGCGTTTTCTCAGAAATGGCAGAAATCTCATGAACCTCAGTTCTTGTTCGTGAACATGACTCATTTCAGTGCGTTCTGTGCACTTTGGTGTTTGTCATGCCGGCCACATGAGCTCGGAGACCGTCTGCGGACAACCGCTGGCTCCCTCGGCTAGGAAACGGAGATAAGTGCCGCCCCCTAGAGTCAGGCATGGCTGGACTTAATGTCAAGGGGAACCCTTTTATGCCCAGGGATAGCCCTCCTCCTCCAAAGCGCCTCTGCCCTCGTGGAGAAGCGGCGAAGGAGCGGGACCTGCAGCAATGCGCCGCAGTGCGTCCTCCTCCCCTTCCCATCCCGCAGTGGGGAGCCCCTTCCCAGCATCAGCCGGCATTCCCAGCAGACCGATTCACTCCATCGCTGCACACGCGAGGTTTTCCCTTTGGATGAAGACGAAAGGAAGGAAGGAAGGAAGGAAGGAAGGAAGGAAGGAAAAGGAGAGATATCAGGTTTCTCGATTCTGAGCCAGCAGAATGAGAGACACAAGCTACAGGGAGATCATAAGACGGAGGTCCTGTTGGAGGGCGGATTGGGGCTTCAGGTCAGTGACTTTGGTCCAGTCCTGGACGGGGTGGCACTCCCTCTAAAGGACGGGGTCCACAGCTTGGGAGTGCCCCTTGACCCAGAGCTGCCACTGGGACCCCAGGTGGCGGCGGTGGCAAGGAGTGCTTTCCTGCAGCTTCGGCTGATCCTCCCGCTGAGCCCTTGCCTGGACAAGCACTGCCCAGCGGCGGTGATTCATGCTCTGGTAACCCCCCGGTTGGATCATTGTAATGTGCTCTACGTGGGGCTGCCCTTGAAGACGGTCTGGATACTTCAGCTGGTACAGAACAGAGCTGCCAGGTTGCTGACGGGGACCAGTTGTTATTCTCATATAACGCCGGTCCTCCACCAGCTACACTGGCTTCCAGTTGAAATCCGGGCCCAATTCAAGGCGCTAGTTTAGCCTATAAAGGCTGAATGGCTTGGGACCGGGATACCTGAAGGAGCACCTCTTCCTTTACATGCCCTCGCGCCCCTTAAGATCTGCGGGAGAAGCTTTGCTCTGGGAGCCCCGTTTAAAGGACGTAAAAAGAGCAACAACCCGGAGCAGGGCCTTCTCTGCGGTGGCGCCCAGATTATGGAATGCACTCTCTGGAGAGGTGCGCCTGGCACCAAGCTTACATTTATTATGGCGCCAGGTTAAAACATTTTTATTTAATTGCTATTTTAAAAATTACTGTTTTTATCGTTAACAGTAAAACAGTTTTTTAAATGTTTGTTTTTATATGACTTTATGGAATTTGTATTTTTATTGTTTTTAATTGTACGTTTGTGCGCCGTCCCGAGATGCTGAGGCATGTGGTGATGGCATATCAGTTTTAAATAACTAAACAATACATAAATATTCCTATGATAAGACTCTGCAGCTAATCAAGTAGCAGCCGCTGGGAAGGTTCAGGGCTTGCGTAAGGGAAGAGAACGTTTTGGCAGACAGGAAGGTGCGATGCACCTCCAAAATCAAGAAAAGGTGAGGACATGCAATTGCTCTCTGAGTACACAAATATGAATGGTATTCCAGGCACCATATTCAGACTGTGGCTGTTTTACTCTTTAATGTTTAACAGCAATGCAGCTGCTCTTCCATTTTCCAGCTGCATCCTCGGAACAACAATACAAGGTTGGCGTTCCATCATCCCCCAAGCCAGAGCAAGGAAAAGCACAGGGATGCCCCGCATGGGCCCCCCGGGCAGCCACCCTCACTTCCCACGCAGGGACCCCACCAATCACAATGCCGCATCCTGTTCCCGTTCCCAGGGGTGTTGGAGGCAGCAATTTGGGGTACGCCTGGCAGGTGGCCCCTTCCCTTCCTGTTCCTCGTCCTTTCCAATGGGGGTATTTCTGCTGAAAGGCCAAGTGAGGCTCTGAGAGAGCAAGGATGGCGCATTTGAGTGAAGGCAGACAAGTCAGGGACAGTGGTTGGTTTTTCCTCCGATTTTCCCTTTTCCATGCACTGGAGTTCTTGTGGGAGGGAAAGGAGGGAAAGGGAAGCCTGAAAGGAGAGCTGAAATTCGCTGAATGGCGCCATCTCTGAGAGGAGTCTCTGTGGATGATCACTTTGGGCTCCTGCCTTCCTGGGAACCCAGACGGAGAGGAAACTGGGGACAGGGAGGGAGGGAGCAGGCACACTTTCCATGTGTCTCCATCTGGTGACTGTGACGGGAAGGCTTTCTGGGGGGCTCTGGGGGGGGGAATGGCCCTCGACTGGGTCAGGCTTTGGTTTTCGGTGAATCCTTGCAGTCGGGAGAGGAGGCCCTGCAAGGGAGGCTCCTGGCGGCCTTAAGAACTGATCGTGAGGAGGGCATTGCTAGAAACATGAAAGAAGGGGAAAAGGGTCTCCCCTGCAAGTGAGACCCCGGAGAAGGCATAGAGGAGGGTCCCTCTGTCAGCATCATAAAAGGCCACCCGCCCCGCTTCACAGTTCAGAGACACCCGGATTGTCTTCGGCTCCCCACTCACGGGCAGAGCCGAATAAGGATTAGTGCAAGCTTTGTATATACCTTGGAAATACCACAAAAGCCAGAACCCTTGCTTAGGAGAAAAAGCAGATGCACTCTTTCTGTTCACAGACGCTCTGGCAACACCCACTGCCCAGGCTCCCTCACTTCCCACACGGACTTCCCAGGAGTGTCTTCCAGCTGTGAATCCCTCATGTCCCACCACAAAAGTGTAGTAGCTGAATCTCTTTGGATTGTCAGGCACTTTTTGCATTTTGTGTCCCATGCGGACACTTTTATGATCCTTGGACAAGAGGAGACGAGGATTAGCAGTATCTGGGTCCAGGGTCACATTTGCTGCTGGGGATGGAGACAGAGGAAGAAAGCAGAGGATGAGCCATTTTGATCTCCATCTTAAGCATCCACACCCCGCTGGCATCACAGCTTCCCCCTCAGTTCCAACACAATATAAACTACTTAACTCAAAAGCTAATGGCAGAGTTTACAGTTCCCCAAGCCCACTTCCCCAAACCTCTCCTCACTTTCCCTCCCCTTTCCTGGCTGCCCATCCAGTTTTAGAAAGAACCAAAATCAACAAGTTCCTTCCTAGAAATCATTTAGGGGGGCACCCTGTTCCCCTTGGTGTCATTGGGTGGTCCTTACACTGAAACACACCCTGTGAAATCAGGCAAACCTCCACGGATTCCCCTGCCTGAATTTCATTGGAAGCTTCAGCATGGTTGTCCTGAAAGCCTCCAGCCGCTCTGGACAGACCTGCAATTTGGAAGCATCGCAAAGTCTGTCTCACAAAGACAAGAGGCTCTTTGGAACCACAATTCTTCTCCTCAAAGCCAATTCCTAGTATTCTGCTCAAGCAGCATTGTTTCCCCAACCCAGGAGCACCTCAGCATGAACGCCCCCCAGAAGCCTTTCCCCACAGGGCTGGGAAGAACTGCCTCGCACGCTTTACTCCCTAGGCTGGAATCCGAGCTCTGCAGAAAAGCCTCCCCCTTTCAATGCTTCCCCCACAGAACCCGCAGGTGGTGCGATGCCCTAGGGAAACAGTGCAAGTACTCGAGGAAAAACAGTGCCAGGCCTCTTGCTCTAAAATAGGACCGTATTCTTCTCAATCTAAGAAACAAAGAACCCAAAACCTGGGAAAGTGGTTGGGAAACAAAACAAAACAGGAGTGAAACTGGAGCATCGCAGCATTTTGGCAAGAGCCCATCCATGAGTGCAAGAAGGAAAGTGCGACTCATGAGTAAAGGGGCCCCTTCCATTCCGCAAGGGCAGAACCTAAGAGTGTCCCGAGAATCCACCTGGCCAGGCTTCCCTGCGCGGCTGAAACGCAACGGAGCCAGTAGCCCAGCAGCGATTCCTGGGGAGCCGCGGCCCCGACTCCGCAGGCTGGCAACGGGGAAAGCCGCTATGGGGCTTCCTGTGCACATGGGGACCCCAAGCCAGGAAGGGGGGCGGTCTGGAAATGGGGACAGGTGACGCTGTTTCTTCGGCCATGCAGCTCCCAGCAATCAACCTTACAGGATGACCCTCCAGATTCCAAAATTATGTGGAAGTTGAATAATCATAGAGTAGTAGAGCTGGAAGGGGCAAGAGGGCCCTCAGGCCCAGCACCCTGCTCAGCGCAGGCCTCCGCTAGAAGCATCCCTCCCGGAGGGCTTCCAGCTGCACCTGTGCTGCCTCCAGGCTGGGACAGACCCACCTCCCGGGGTCATCGGCTCCACTGTCGGACTGCTCCAACAGTCTGCAAAAGGTTCCTGATAAGTAGCTGGAATCTGCATTCCCTTCACCGGAGCCCATTCTTGCGTGTCCTGCAACCTTTTATGATAAAGAAGAGATCTTGGCCCTCCTCTTTTACTATCTTCTCATATATTTGCCGTCACATCTCCCCTCAGTCTTCTCTGCTTGAGGCTAAACAGGCCCAGCTCTTCCAATCCCTCCTCTGGGGCTTCCTTTCCAGTCCTCAGATCATCTCAACCCTTCCCAGGCTGTCTGCATCTTTCTTAAACTGCAGAGCACTGAACTCTGTGTAATACTCAAGATGGCCAACTGTGGACCCTCTTGATAGTTCATCCCCTCTTTCACCTGGTTTGCCAACAAAGATCTCATGGGGCTCTTCATTAGAGGCTTTGCTAAAGAAAAGGCACAGGAGCCTTCCCACAGTCCACAGGGGAGCTGCCCAGATCAGAAAAGGGGATCGGAAAAGTCTGGCAGGATTTCCTTGTGGCGAATCTGCATCTCCTTCCAGTCATCACTGCCTCGTTTTCAAGGTGTTGGCAGACTGTCCGCTCTAGAAAATGCTCTAGAAATTTTTAGGCATGGACCCTGTTCTGTGTGCCTTCATGGGTGTGTGACATGAAGTTGAGTGAGAAGCGTTTGAGGTGACACGATAGCACTGGAAGGTCCCCCAAAGCCTCCTCAAAGAGGAAGGAACAGTCCTCTTCTCGCTTCTCCCAGATTGTAGGACACGGAGAGCGAACTTAAACAGCAGCACACCAGGGGCAGGCCAGGCACACGGCAGGATCTCCTGACGGTCAGAGCAACTTCCCAGTGGGACCAGTTGCCAGGAGAGCTTCCGTGCTCCTCCACGTCAGGGGCATCCAAGAAGAAGGAGGACCATTCCCTGAGTGGGATGGTGCAACCGTTGTCCTGCTCCCTCAGGGGGCTGGACTTGATGGCCTTCCTGGCCCCTTCCGGCCCTGCTATTGTATGATTCTGGGAGAAGCAGGACTGCCAAACCAGAGGGAGGCCAAATGATTCTAGGTGGTAAAAACCCAAAGCAGGAATGAAAACCCCCA
This sequence comes from Varanus salvator macromaculatus, assembly GCA_023646645.1. Taxonomy (NCBI): domain Eukaryota; kingdom Metazoa; phylum Chordata; class Lepidosauria; order Squamata; family Varanidae; genus Varanus; species Varanus salvator. The sequence goes on from JAIXND010000685.1 coordinate 7,039,760, forward strand.
GGAAGCCCCCTCCACACCAGCTGATTTTCTCCCTGTGGAAACAAGGCAACAAAAAATTGGCGAATTCATAGCCAGGCAACCAAAATTCTCCCATTGCAGCTTTTACCATCACTTATAACAGCGACAGGAGGAGAGGAGAGGATCTTCCCAGTCTTATCTTAATACCTTTGGATTCACTCATGGCTCCAGGGAATTGCTTCCTCCATCCCTCCAGATCAGGCTTTCTGTCTGAGAAGTCCCAGATCCTCCGTTTCAGCTCCAGAGGGAAAGCCGCTGGGATCTCACAGGGCTCCTTCTCACTCCTGCCAGAGAAACCAGAGGTTGCCTCCACTCATCCAACCCAGGATTCCCTGGGAGCAAAGGAGAACTGGCAAAGGGCAAGGGGTGGGCACCCTCCTTTGGTGGGGGGAGAGGCCACACTGGCCCCCAGAGGACCCTCCAGCAGCCACACAGGTGGAAACGGCTTCAGGTGACTGGAACATTTGGCTTGTGCTCAGTTATGCTTAGAGTCAGCCCTGCATGCGCTTTGTGGGTTGTGGGAAGTTTGCCCCTTTGGGGGTGATATTTGGATTGTGGTGCCTGCATATATGTGTTAGTTGTGGGCCGTGTGCTTTGCTGGCAGAGAGCAGCCTTCCACTGTGGGTGAGGGAGGGGAAGGAGTAAGAGTGGTCCAAACTCGACAACCAGACCCTGTTTTTGTCTTGAGAGATGCTGGTGATCTGCATTCCCTGCTCAGGAGCCTGGAGCAGCCAGTCCTCCCAGTGCCGCCCAGGCCCTTCCCTGCACCAGTGGAAATGAGGGGGACGCACTCACCTCTGCAAGGTGCTTCTCACATCCTGGAGGGGAAAGAGAGAAAGAGGAGGCGCTCAGCAGGTGTCGCTCTGCACTCCCGAGATGCGCCTGCCCAGTCCTGTTCGCTGCCTCCACTTGAGGGCACAAAGGGGTGGACAGAAACAATCCCCACACCAGGAGGAGCTTCCGAGGACATGGATGGCTGGGAGATTCCTGCCATCCGAGTGCCAAGACTGATGAATGGACTGGGACGATTCCACAGGCAACCGCCAGGGAGCCTCCGGCTGAGTGCCAAGACTGAGGCTCATCCTGGAGGCTTGCCTGCCAGCTCCCTCTTGTGTGCAGAAGACAGATTTCGTAAGGCTTTGGGGGCATCAGTTGTGAGCGGAACATGCATGAGGAGTGAGGGTAAGGCCTGCCTGTCCTGGGGCTGCACCATATTTGAGATTCTGTTTTGCACAGGAATAGAGCCAACCTGTCTTCGGGATTGGCAACACCACTAGGCCAGACTGCTTTGCGGTCGCTTCCCCAGCCCCGCACCACCCTCTGCTTCGGCCTGGGTCTCATGGAGGGCCTCACCGCAGGGTGGCCCCGTCAAAGGGTCCGCACTGCCTGCCTCAGCCCTCCCTCTACACACCCAGAGGCGAGCAGCGTCTGGCTGAGTCTCCTCCTTGGGGGACGTGGGGGCTCCTGACCCTCCTACCTGCAGGAGCTCAGCTGCCGGCTGCCGACTCTTCTCCTCCACCTCCCGCATGAGGCCTTCAAGGGAAGAGAGTTCCTTGGAAAGCCTGGCCAGGTGGTCCTCCCCTCTCCTGGCAATCTCCTCCTGCAGCTCATCCACCTGGGCCAGGAGAAGCTTCTCTTGCTCTTCCAGGAACTGATGCATTCGCCTGAACTGAGCCACCGTCTCCTCCCGCTCTGCCATCATTTGTTCCTGCAAGAAGCAGAGTGTGGAACGGTGGGAATGGGCAGCCAGAGCCAGAAACGGGGTTAGTCTTTCTAGGGATGCTCAGGGACCCCCTTTCGGAATGGCCCCTCTTGCATAATTACTATGGTGGGTTCAGAAGCTTTGACTGGTGCTCCATGCTGTGCAGGGAAGGCTGCCCTGGGGTTCTTCATTCCCGGGCATTTTCTCTTCCATGTGACCCATCCTGGCTTAAGTGCTCCTTCCCTTCCACAACATTCTTGATACTTACCTGCAGCGCCTGCTTCTCCCTTTCTGCCTCTGCTTTATATGTCAAAATCCTTCCTCTCTCATCCCTCAGACTCTCCAGGCGACGCTGCAGCAGATCCTGGAGAGAGAACAGCAGTTCACTTTCAGTTTAGAGTCTGAGAAAAAGAAATGGAAAGGGATGTTCATGCTTCCTCCCTTTCACATCTTGGTGGGGTCAGGGGGAAGGGGGCTCTCAGGTGCCTTTTGATCCCAGGAGGATCTAGAAATGAGCTAGGACATGCGTCGGGAAGGCTGCGTTCGAGGTGCTCTGAGACGAGATGAAGGAACGGTGCCATCCCACAATGACCAGTCAAAACACCGTTGAATTGACTGCCTTTCCTAAACTCTTTTCCTTTGAAAAGCAAAAGGTTTTTCCTGCTATTTCCTCACGAGGGGAACAAGCAAGGGAGCATCCTGAAAGGGCAGGGAAGGCCGAGTGGAAGAGGCTTCCGGCCACCCCAGAAGTGACCAGTGCCGCTCTCATCCCCAGGCGGGAATGGCGGGCAGGGCAGCCCCTCTGCGGAGGAAGCAGCCCTGAAAGAGACCTGCAGAGGGGCATTCCTGCTTTCCCTGGGGGAATTCTTCCCTTCATCCGAATTGCACTGGGGTTGGGAATGGCTTGTGCAGGATCTTTGACAGAATCCTCCTCTTTGAAATGGGCTGTTCCTCAATAAAGGAAAGATTGCAGCACCCAGAAACACACAAAGAGTGCAGCTGGTGCCTTGAGGAACTGCAAGGACAAGAAATGGGGAGGGGGAACAGGGAGCACCTGGAGCTCTGAATGCCTCACAAATATTCCAGGATTCAAGGACGTGAAGTGCATCCAGCATCTTTGATCACCCCCTTCAGTGCCGGACTCTCATTGGCTCTGCACCAGAGACCAGCTGGGCCAGACACACACATGCACACAAGCACAGGCACACGCAGGCACACACTCAGGCGAGCCGGGGCTGTGGGAGTGTGGCCCCTTGTTTTAATGCAATTCTGTACTTCATTTAGCAATATTGTATATTACTAGATGAACCTTTATGTCTTGGCCACATGCAGCTGGGCTTTCGCGTAGCCTTTGGCTCCTTACAAGGGAGGTTCGGAGACACGCAAAGGGCAGGCAGGAGGAGTCTTAAAGGGCCCTGCACCGTATTGCAGCTCTGGTGCAAATTGTGGAAAACTCAGAGGGTTGGAAGGAGGGGCAGAGGAGAAGAGGGACTGATTCCCGGGGCCTTATTTGGCCTGGCAGTGTCTGAAGCCACATTCCCCTCCCGCTCTTTGGTCCCTCCATGCACCTCCATCACGTCCTGCCACACCGGCTCTTTCCTCTCCCCCTCCTCAGCGCAGGCACAAAAATGGGACCTTCCCTCCCAGGGCAGCTCTGCCACTCCCTGCAACATTTCAACGGCCTTCCTTGGTCTGCACAACCCAGACATTATGCAAGGAGCCGCTGAAGGAGAACAACTGAAAGAACCCCCCCCCGACAATCCTGGGGCTTCTGGGCTCCCCCCGGATTCCTTTACATAAGAAACAACACACGTGTGAACAGCAATCCTGCCTGGCCTTTCCCAGGAACCTGGTTCCTGGGCAATCCAGAAAGGCAAGAAACCAGTGGATGACGGAGCATCATTCCCTTCCCATTGGCGGGTCTTCGCAGAGGCCACGCTCAGAGGGGCCCACAGGTAGTTCCCCCCCTGCCCCCACACAAGAAGTACCCGGATCTCCTACCTGGTACTCCTGGGACGCCTCCTCCAGGGGAACCACCTGGTGATCCTTGTGCTCCTTGGCTCTGTCGCACACCAGGCAGATGGGGGCTTCGTGGTCCCTGCAGAAGAGTTTCAGGGGCTCGTGGTGCTTCTCGCAGGTGCGCCCCTTCGCTTCGGCCACTCTGATCCCCTGCCCTGATAATACCCTGGCGATTTCCACAAACTTGGCCAGCTGCCGATTGGGCTGGAGGCTCCTCTTCTGGAAGGTCCCCCTGCACTGGGGGCAGGAGCCGTTCGTGTCTGATTCCCCCGCGCTCTGGCTCAGGCAGGCTCGGCAGAAATTGTGCCCACACTCGGTTATGCTCACAGGATCCCTGAAATAGTCCAGGCAGATGGAGCATGTGGATTCCTCGCAGAGAGCCTGGAGGATGCCTTCCGGAGCAGCAGCCATGACTTCTGCCCAAAAGGGTTTCCCTTCCCTCGCTTTCGGCCAGTGGGGGTTTCCTTCCTGTAAAGATGAGCAGGCCGGGCCCGTCCTTGCTCTGAGGCCCAAGCCAGGTATGTGACTCCGCCCAGCTTTCGGTTTCAGCTCTGCACAATCTCTTCCCTGGGGCCTGCAGCTCCTCAGCTAATTGTTCTCTGCTCATCAGAACCAAGAAAAGGGTGGTTTTATTTTTGTTATTGAGCCATGCGGCATTTGGTGGCCCCTGAAGGAACTGCTATGGTGAGGGCTGCACTGGATGCTTTTGTAACCTTTCTGCTGCCTGCACAGTTTGGGGAGGGGGCGATCGGGTGGGCAGTTTGCTCGGGGCACAGGAGAGTGAAGCAACAGGGTTGAATGGATTAAGACAACGCAGCACAAAAGCATGAACCTTTGGGGTGAGCAAAATCAGCATTTGTAAGGCTTATGTGTCCGAAGAAGAGGCTTTTATTTAATCTCTTGGTTAGATACAGAGTTTGGGGGTGGAAGCTAAAATCAAATCTACACCTGGTTGTCACAAAGCAGCAGAATTCCCAGCCAGGTTGCTTTTTAGCATTGCTATTGCAATGCATGGCTGTGAAAGTTGGACCATAAGGAAAGCTGAGCCCTGAAGAATTGAGGCCTGTGAATTGTGGTGCTGGAGGAGACCCCTGCCTCCCATGTGTTTTCTCAGAAATGGCAGAGGTTTCATGAACCTCAGTCCTCAGCTTGCATGGTTAGCCGGCAAACGCTCCAAGTGCAGCACTTCCCTTTGGGGGCTGGAAGGGCGTTTGCACTGCAACGTTTTGCGGCAGCTCCCCGGTTTGCGTGTCCTTGCATTGTGTGCAGCCGTGGGCATGGCAAATAGGCCAGCACTGCACCCGCTCTAGTCTTCTGCTGCAGCGCTTCTGCACAGCCAAGTTGTACAAGCCCAGTCGGCCCTCAACTTTTTGAGTTTATTGTTAGAGGGGTGAAAGGGGCATCCACAATATGAACAAAGCCTTCGCGAGGCACCAGGGATGGTAAAAGGGATGATGCCCTCACAAAATCCACCTCCCAGCAAAACAGGCTTTAGAAGATCTCGGCCTAAATATGGCCTAATCCCAGTCGGGACTGTGCTGCACAAGCTACAAGGCTACTCAGCTACCCTCCAGCCTTTCCTGTCTGGACGAATGTGGTTTGCCTTCATCTTCAGAGGCCGGCCGCACAGAGCGCTCCAGAGCAGTGCCACCTAGTGCTTGGTGAGGCCTGGCCACCGGGCAAAGTCCTCCGGACCAGATACATCTGTGGGAAAGCGCTGCCGATGCCCGAGAAGCCCGAGCCCAGACTGCATGCTGGACTGCTCAGATCTCCGCAGAGCAGCTGCTTCAGGCGGGCTGGGACCCCCTCCTGCAAGGCGCCTTCGCTGGCTCTCTGGCTGAATGGTGCCGTGGACCATTGAATCCTGAAGCTGCTGCAGCCCTAACTCTTGGTCCTCTCCCCACCTGTCACTTGTTCCGGACAAAGATGTGGGACTTCTGCTCCTATGCCTGGTGGGATTTCAGCATTGGACCACATATAAAACTTCAAATGAACAAATAAATAAATGAGAAGAGGTCGCTCCATCTGTTAAATAGCTTCTTTATTGCCAGTTGGAATCAGGATTGAAGAAGGATGCTACAAGAGACTTGACGAGTTTTGAAAATCTGATTACACACAAAAAGGTAATTTACCAGGATGAATCTATAAGCAATTCCTTCAGTTTGATACCAAGACTGAGCACATAAAACCATGCACGATAAATTGGATGCAGAATTTTCAAGAAGAAATATCATTCCGTCATTCCTTATGGATGAAGGATAGCAAATTCATAGCCAGTCAAGCACCAAGAGAAAACTAGTACAAGATGTGTTTTCGGTGGTATATTACCCCAAAAGATAAGGAGAAAATGGATAAGAATTGCATTGGAAAGTGTTGGAGATGTAAAGAAGTCAATGGAGCTTACCGTATGAGGTGGTCATGTGACAATATCAAAAAATAGTGGAAAGACGCACAATTGAAAATTCAGAAAATTTCGAAAGTTAATTTTCTCAGGGTTGCTAAGGCTAAGTTACTGAGCCTTGTACCAAAATTCTGCTGAAGAATATGCTCGAGTTACTCAAATATATGATACCTGTGGCCGGAGTAATAATTGCGTCAAGATGGAAAGCAGAAGATAACCCAACTATTGAGGACAGGAAAAATAAATTAGCAGACTATGCAATAATGGTAGAACTGACTAATTATGCAAATAGAAAACCAGCCAAAGAATTTAATAAGTGGAAACTCTACTTACATCTTAGAAAAACACAATAATTAAAAAAATAAATGAAAGAGTGCACCCATCACCGCGGAGACCAATACTACCATCATACTCATACTATAACAATTAATAATATATAATATACTTCAATTATACCCATATCCCCTCCAGAATTTCATATAATCTTGATTGGGTTTACAGCCTTTGCTTTCTATCAATACTGCTTTTACAAAATCTTCCCAAATTTCATTATATTCATTTGTTTTCATTAACCCTTTTTAATTTTTTATTTCTGTCATCAGTTTATCAGTTTATCATTAATTACTATATTCCATATTTCATTATACCATTCATGCCTTTGCAAAACCCAATTCTGTTTCCAATATTTAACTATCACTAGTCTAAGTGCCATTATCATACTTAACAATCAATTCTTTCTAGCTTCATTTATATCTTGTTTGTCTTGTCAACAGTAATAACACCATTCTTGGTGACATTTCTAAATCTGTATCTAAAATGTCTCCAATTTCCTTAAATACCATAATCCAAATCTTTTATATATTTTCACAATCCCACTACATATGTTTATAAGTTCCAATCTCTTTACCGCATCTCCAACATATATTACAGTATTTAACTTAACTGGTGTTAAATACCATCTCCATATCACCTTGTATCCATGCCCTTTAATTCTAACTGACATACACTCTTATCTTATATCATACTTATATACTCTTCTATTCCAAATATTCTTCCAATCCTTGTTTTTTTATCTCACATCCATTTCCCAAATTGATTTTAAACTTTTTGTTCGATCCTCTAACTCTATTAATATCCTGTAGATTTTGGCAATTCTTCCTTTACTTGTATATTCTTCGTCAGTCTCACATTCTTTTATAATCATTTCAAATTTTGTTAATTGTCTTTCTTTAAATTTGTCCTCTATCTTTATCCATTTTTCTAATTGAATTAAATTTAACCAATTTAATGTAACCTCGGGCAATATACTGCTGTAAAAATCTTAGCATGTTGATTAATAAGAGATATCGGTCTATAAGATCCTGAGTATGTAAGGTCTTTATTGGGTTTTGCTATCAATACTATCATGGATTGTCTCCAAGTGCATGGAATTGTTTCCCCTTCCATAATCTTATTAAACATTGTTTTCATTTTAGGGACTCATAATTTTTTAAACTTTTTATAATATTCAGCACCCAATCCATCAGATCCTGGTGATTTACCTATTTTTGATTTATTAATAACATCCAAAATCTCCTCTTCTTCTATTGAGTTTCCATGATTTCTTTATCATCTTCTCGGATTTTACACTTTATTTTCTATATATTTCTGGCTTTCATTCAGATCTATTTCATTTCCCTTATACAATTTGTCAAAAAACCTTTGAAAAATTAAAAGTTTTTCTTTCACCTTATTACATCTTTCCCCTTTTTCATTCTTTATTACTCCAATTATAAGGGTTTTAATAAATAATTTTTTTTGTTTGCTTTTTTGACTTGTGTGGCTCAGGCCAGCATTTTGGATTTATTATTATTATTTTTATAAAATTCCCTTTTCAAGTAAATTAGATTTCCTTGTACTTGTTCTATTTCAATATTTTGTATTTCTTTTCCTGTTGCTGTTAATTCTAACATAATTTTGTTTTCTCTACTTTTTAAATATTTTTTCTGTAATTCTTTACTTTCTTCTTCTAGTCTCATTATATGTTGCTCTTTTTGTTTTTAAAATTATATGAATATTTTATTTCTAGCCCATTTATCACTGCTTTCATTGCATCCCATATTACACTTGTATTACTACCTCCTTTTTCATTTATTTCCAATATTTCTTTTCATTCTTTTTCCATTTTTCCTAAAATCTTCTCATTTTTAAAATCCTTAAATCTATCCTCCATCTATTTGCCTGTCTATAATCATATTTTATTTCCATTTCCGTTGTTATCATTGCATGATCTGATATTTTAATTACTTTTATATCTGCATTAAATATCTTGGACAATATTTCTGATTTTACAAATATATAATCTATTCTTGTGAAATTTTTATGTCTGTTTGAAAAAAATGTATATCTTTTCTGATTCCCATTTAACTCTCTCCAAATATCTTTAAATCTGTTTTCATTAATAAATCTACTTGAATCTGTATTTTTATATTTTATGTCTAACTTTAGATTTATCTTTTTCTTGTCCATAACCATAATATAATCACCCACCATTATTACAGATCCTCTTTTTAATTCTTCTATTTCTTTATATATCTTGTCGTAAAACTCCCTTTGATTTTTATTAGGTCTATATCTATTAGCTAACGTCACCTCTTGTCCATAAATTAGACCTTGTATTAAGAGAAATCTCCCCAAGTGGTCTTTTTTTATAGTTTTTATTTTAAATACACATTTTTGGCAAAAATAATTGCAACACCTCTTGCTTTAGAAGTACCATATGATTTTTCGTATACGTCTGCCCAATATAATTTTAATTCATTTACTCCATCTTTTGATGTGTTTCTTGTAAAAATATAGTATCTGCTTTTTCTTTATAGAAAGATTTTTCAATTCCGGCTCATTTATATCTTTCCCCCAAGCCATTTACATTCCACGACACACTCTTCAATGTTTTTCCCATTCTTTCAATACATTAAATATTCTTTTTGGTCTCCATATGTGAAAAAATAAAGGCACAAACAAACCTATAATGAAAAACCAAATGAACATGTCCCTACCTCCACCCTTTCCCTCCCCACATTTATGTGTGGGACCCCCCTTTCCCATCATCAGGAGATGTTCTCCTCTCCACCGCCTCGGGCTTCCAAGGGATGGAGGGGAGGAGGAGCCTTACCTGTAAGGACCCCAGACACCGATTCCACCCTCTCCAATCATCTATACCCTTTTACTCTATACTCAAATTTCACTTATATTTCAGTATTAATTTCAACACTAACAAATACAATATTGTCTCTGACCCATTGCGACCCCATGGACAACATTCCTCCAGTCTGTCCTGTCCTCCACCATCTCCCGGAGTCCGCCTAAGCTCACACCAACCGCCTCAGTGACTCCATCCAGCCACCTCATCCTCTGCCGTCCCCTTCTTCTTTTGCCATCTATTGTTACCAGCATTAGACTCTTTTCCAGGGAGTCCTTCCTTCTCATTAGGTGGCCAAAGTATTTGAGTTTCATCTTCACTATCTGGCCTTCTAAAGAGCAGTCAGGGTTGAGCTCCTCTAGGACTGACCGGTTTGATCGCCTTGCAGTCCAAGGGACTCGCAGGAGTCTCCGCCAGCACCACAACTCAAAGGCCTCAATCCTTTGGCGCTCAGCCTTCCTTATGATCCAGCTTTCACAGCCATACATTGCAACTGGGAAAACCATATCCTTGACTAAACGCACTTTTGTTGGCAGGGTGATGTCTCTGCTTTTTAGTATGCTGTCTAGATTTGCCATAGCTTTCCTTCCCAGGAGCAAGCGTCTTTTAATTTCTTGGCTGCAGTCCCCATCTGCGGTGATCTTGGAGCCTAGGAAAATAAAATCTGTCACTAAAATACAATATGTTCGATATCTAATACATATAGATCTTCTTATCTTTTCATCCTTCTTCTAAATAGTCTCTTCTTCTGGATCTCCTCTTCTTTCTTCCTCTATGGAGATGGTGAGCCTCCTGCTGCTATGCCCAACTTCTCCACCCTGTCTCTTCTCTCCTTCTCTGTCTTCCTTCTTGAAAATGTAGACATATCCTTTAACTTTTGCATCTTTACTGTATATTGAAGAATAAGAATAATCATCATCAAGAATAATTCCGAGCATCTTCAGTAATTCCAATGCTTCCTCCTTTGTATCAACTCTAGTATTTTCCATTATATGCAAACCTCATAAAAATTGGGAACCCCCAACTATATTTAATGGAATTATTTTGTAATATTTGGCAGACTTAGGACATATCTCTTCTCCATTGCAAAGTCTCATTACATAGATCAGGAAAGACTTGAATCTGATGACCTTCCAGCATAATTGGTGTCAAAGTTTCCACATCAATTGCTCTTTTTCTGCATATGACCAAAATCTGACCAGAATGTCTCTCGGTATTTTTCTTCCCAGTCTTCTTGGGCCAGCTCTATGTATTGCGTCAATATCATATCTTGTAAAGGAAACATCTGGAAGAATAGATTTAGCCCAATCCAATATTAGTTGGATCAATTTATCTTCATTCTCTTTCACATCCTCTGGATATCCTTTAAGACGTAAATTCGATCTTCGTAGTCTATCCCAGATCTCAATCACACTTTGGGAGACCTGGTCTATCATGCTCATCTGTTTTTTTAACTCTTTATCTTGTTTTCTCACCTGGGCTGTCACTTCTGGAGTTATTTGGAGATTCCCTTGGTTTTGTTTTGCTAATTCTTTTATTCCTCCATCCATATGATCTATTTTAATATCCAACTTCTTCAGGTCACTCCTCACCTCTTCTTTCACACCGTCAAATCCTGCATCTATTTTGTCTTTATTTCTCTTATTTCTTGTCGAAATATAACAGAATTGTCCAATTGTGATGATGAACTCATTGGTTTTTCAGGTGATTTTTCTGGTGGTGTTGTTTTTCTTCCACCCATCTCTACTCTTTTTAACTGGAAATCTGATGGATGAGGTTTGTAAGAAGAGTCTTGCTTTACTCTAGGTCTTTACCAAACCGTCTTCTGCCTAACGTTATCTGCACTTTTGCTACGTTTAGGCATACAGTCTACACTTATTATTTCCAACGTAGAGGAGAGAACTCTTGAATTTAATGCTCATTTGGGGACCACACTTACAATTGAACTTTCAAACCATATATAAATCAGTAGCTGCACTTTGACCTTCAGCCAGCAGAGGGAGCTCGCGTATTACTGTTTGCAATATGATGGGTACCAATGTCTCTTGTTTCGGTTTCACTTCTGTTTGTTTATTTTCCAGTTTTTCTCACAATAAAAATAAAATAGCACAAAAGAATTAATCCTGGGGTGTTAATTAACTTTCATATACATTCCTTACAGCTCTGTCCAAATGCTTTCTCTTTCAATACTTTTGGCACTTTCTCGGCCTTCCAGCTGCATTGGGTGGCGGGGGGAGGAGGAGAGTCGCTTCTTATCAAGAAATCAAGAAAAACAATAAACATTTAAGAAAAACAATCTCCATCTTATCTCCCCATCTCTTCAAGCTGCTTTTGGAGTTATTATAACAAGCGAATGCGGTATTTATAACAACTACTGTTCCTCAGTCCATAATCAGCCGAAATATCTCTTACTCTGGGCTGGGCCCAGCATTTCCAACTCACAAAAACAACTCTTCCTCCACATCTGTGTTTCAAATCTTCCCAGGGGATAAACAGGAATTGACTTACATTTCATGCAATTGTCCAGTGTTCCTTAATCTTGATTTGAGTATATTTTAATCATGTTTGAATCAATGGTCAGGAGTAGATTTTTTAGTGTCCAAGGTCCATCCCGACTGGCTCCACCCCCCACCCCATCTGCTGTTTCGAACTGTCGACCTTCCGATCAGCCAGTGCAGGGGTTTCCCAGCCCCAGCAAGGAAGCCAGTGGCCCCTGTGCTGTGGGGAGGTGTCAGGCATGTGCTACCCCTGGGAAGACGGGGGATGCCCACTCCAGATGCTGCTCCTGACGCATCCCCACTGAGTCTGCCCAGTCTGAGGCAACCAGGGGGTCGGAGAACTGGGAGCCCCACAGAAGCATCCAAACTGGCCCCCTCCCCTCTGGCTTGTGGGGAGGGGCTGGCCTTGGCTCACCTCAATGGGGCAGCCATTGGGCCTAGAACAGGGAGGGGTGGGGTGGCCTCAATAGGGGGGGGGGGATCCTCACTGCTGTTTTGTTCATTCTCTGGAAGCCCCACTGAGCCTCCCCCCATGAGCCCGGATAGTGCAGCGCCACCAGGATGAGGAATGTTGCAGCTGCTTTGGTCCCTGCAGAACAACAGTGATAATACAAAATCGCGGAAGGCGCACGGTGCAGACAGAGGAGCCTGTGCCCAGGGATGGCCCTCCTCCTCCAAAGCGCCTTTGCCCTCGTGGAGAAGCGGCGAAGCGCAAGCAGTGAAGGAGCAGGAGCGGGACCAGAGGCAAAGCGCCCCAGGCATGTCCCTTCCCTTCCCTTCCTCCTGCACAGAAGGGGGGCTCCTTTTCCAACATCAGACAGCATTCCCAGCAGACTAGTTCATTCCATCCATGCACACTTAAGGTTTTTCCTTTGGATGAAGACATAAGAAAGAAAGAAAGAAAGAAAGAAAGAAAGAAAGAAAGAAGGGAGAGATGAGTATATCAGGTTTCTCTGTTTTGAGTCACAAGAATGTTAGACACAAGGTACAGGGAGATGTTCCTCTGATAAGACTCTGCAGCTAATCAAGTAGCAGCCGCTGGGAAGGTTCAGGGCTTGCGTAAGGGAAGAGAACGTTTTGGCAGACAGGAAGGTGCGATGCACCTCCAAAATCAAGAAAAGGTGAGGACATGCAATGTGTACACAAATATAAATGGTGTCCCACGCGCCATATTCAGCCTCTTCCATTTTCCAGCTGCATCCTCAGAACAACAATACAAGGTTGGGCGTTCCATCATCCCCCAAGCCAAAGCAAGGAGAAACACATGGATGCCCCGCATGGGCCCCCAGGCAGCCACCCTCACTTCCCATGCAGGGACCCCACCAATCACAATGCCGCATCCCGTTCCCAGGGGTGTTGGAGGCAGCAATTTGGGGTACGCCTGGCAGGTGGCCCCTTCCCTTCCTGTTCCTCGTCCTTTCCAATGGGGGTATTTCTGCTGAAAGGCCAAGTGAGGCTCTGAGAGAGCAAACAGGGAGGGCGCATGTGAGTGAAGGCAGAGAAGTCAGGGACAGTGGTGGGTTTTTCCTCTAATTTTCCCGTTTCCATGCACTGGAGTTCTTGTGGAAGGGAAAGGAGAGAAAGGGAAGCCTGAAAGGAGAGCTGAAATTCGCTGAATGGCGCCATCTCTGAGAGGAAACTCTGGATGATCTCTCTGGGCTCCTGCCTTCCTGGGAAACCAGACGGAGAGGAAACTGGGGACAGGGAGGGAGGGAGCAGGCACACTTTCCATGTGTCTCCATCCGGTGACTGTGACGGGAAGGCTTTCTGGGGGGCTCCGCAGTGGGGGGGGGGGGGAAGGGAAGTGGCCCTTGACTGAGCAAAGCTTTGGTTTTCGGTGACTCTATGCAATCGGGAGGGGAGACCCTGCGAGGGAGGCTCCTGGCAGCCTTAAGAACTGATCCTGAGGAGGGTATCATAATCAACACAAAAGAAGGGGAAAAGGGTCTCTCCTCCAAATGAGACGCCGGAGAAGGCGTTGAGAAGGACCCCTCTGTCAGCATCATGAAAGGCCACCTGCCCCCATCGCAGTTTGTCTTCGGCTGCACACTCATGGGCAGAAAAGAACGAAAATCAACACAAGCCATGTACGCACCTTCAGAATTCCTCACAACCCAGAACCTGCCCTTAGGAGAAAAATTAAGAGGAACCGTTCTGTGCACAGACTCTCTGGCGACGCCCACAGCCCGGATTCCCTCACTTCCCACACGGATTTCCCAGGAGTGTCTTCCAGCTGTGAAGCCCTCACAGCCCAGCACAAAAGTGTTGCATCTGAATCTTCTCGGATTGTCTGGCACTTTTAGAATACTTGTACCTCCCCACCTGACACTTTTATGATCCTCAAACAGGCAGAGCTGAGGATGAGCAGTGTCTGGATCCAGGGTCACATTTGCTGCAGGGGATGGAGACAGAGGAAGAAAGCAGAAGATGAGCCATTTTGATCTCCATCTCAAGCATCAACACCCCATTGGCATCACAGCTTCCCTCCCAAATCCAATGAAATGTAATCAGCAACTTAACTCAAAAGCTAAAGGCAGAGTTTACAGTTCCCCAAACCTCCAACCCTCTCCTCACTTTCCCTCCCCTTTCCTGACTGCCCACCCAGTTTCAGAAAAAAACAAAAACAAGTTCCTTCCAAGAAATCATTTGAGGGGGGGCACCCTATTCCTCTTGGTGTCATTAGGGGGTCCATACACTGAAACACACCCTGCAAACTCAGGCAAACCACCATGGATTTCCCTGCCAGAATTTCACTGGCAGCTTCAGCCTTGTCCTGAAAGCATCCAGCCACTCTGGACAGACCTGGGGTTTGGAAGCACCCCAAAGTCTCTCTCACAAAGATAAGAGGCTCTTTGGAACCTCTCCTCAAAGCCAATTCCTAGAATTCCCCTCAAGCAGCATCGTTCCTCCAACCCGGGAGCATCTCAGAGAAACATCAGCTGTGCCGGGTGCCTCCTGGCCAGTGCCAAGAACATGGCAGACCAATGCCCCCCCCCCCCCAATCTGCTAAGCAATTCTGGAAGGAAAATGCAGCTCGAGAGTCAGGCCAGAGTTGCTGGGCGCCAGAGGAGCGTCTGTGGGCACCACTTCTGAGCCGCCAGCGGAATAAACATCTCCCCAGAAGCCTTTCCACGCAGGGCTGGGAAGAACTGCCTCGCACGCTTTCCTCCCTAGGCTGGAATCTGACCTCTGCAGAAAAACCTCCCCTTTCAATGCTTCCCACACAGAACCTGCAGGTGGCGCGATGCCCTAGGGAAACAGTGCAAGTACTTGAGGAAAAACACTGCCAGGCCTCTTGCTCTAAAATAGGACCGTATTTTTCTCAAACTCAGAAACAAGCAAACCCACAACCTGGGAGAGTGGTTGGGAAACAAAACAAAACAGAACAGGAGTGAAACTGGAGCATCGCAGCATTTTGGCAAGAGCCCATCCATGAGTGCAAGAAGGAAAGTGCGACTCGTGAGTAAAGGGGCCCCTTCCATTCCGCAAGGCCAGAACCTGAGACTGTCCTGGGAATCTGCCTGGCCAGGCTTCCCTGTGCGGCTGAACCGCAGGGGAGCTGGTAGCCCAGCAGCGATTCCTGGGGAGCCGCGGCCCCCACTCCGCAGGCTGGCAATGGGGGAAGCCGCTGTGGGGCTTCCTGTGCACATGGGGACCCCAAGCCAGGAAGGGGAGCAGTCTGGAAATGGGGACAGGTGACGCTTTGCTTCTTTGGCCATGCAGCTTCCAGCAATCAACCTTACACGATGACCCCTCCAGATTCCAAAATTATGTGGAAGTTGAATAATCATAGAGTAGTAGAGCTGGAAGGGCCAAGAGGGCCCTCAGGCCCAGCGCCCTGCTCAGTGCAGGCCTCCGCTTGAAGCATCCCTCCCAGAGGGCTTCCAGCTGCACCTGGGCTGCCTCCAGGCTGGGTCATCGGCTCCACTGTCGGACTGCTGCAACAGTCTGCAAAAGGTTCCTGATATCAACGGAATGACTTTGTCTCTGAAGGAAAAAGAGGATGCATACATCTATCAAACTTGGAACTCTTTGTATTATTTGCTAGAGAAACAGGACTATGCATAGATTTAAATGTTTATGGATTATTATTAAAAAAAAAAGTATAGGGGGTGACCCAGTAGGTCTGATGTTTCTGATGATTGATGATTCTTTTTGTTACCTGGTAGAAAAATAATAATAAAATTTATTTTAAAAAAAATATTCCTGCTATCTAGCTGGATTCTGCATTCCCTTAACCAGCGCCCAGTATTCTGTGTCCTGAAATCCAGAATAATATAAAAAGAGATTTCTGCCCTCCTCTCTTACCCTCTTTTCAAATATCTGCCATCCTATCTCCCCTCAGTCTTCTCTGCTTGAGGCTAAACAGGCCCAGCTCTGCCAATCCCTCCTCTGGGGCTTCGTTTCCAGTCCTCAGATCATCTCAACCCTTCCCAGCCTGTCTGCATCTTTCTTAAACTGTGGAGCACTGAACTCTGTCATACCCAAGATGGCCAACTGTGGGCGCCCTTGAGAGCTGATCCCCTCTTTCAGCTAATTTGCCAAGGAAGATCTCATGGGGCTCTTCATTAGAGGCTTTGCTAAAGAAAAGGCACAGGACGTGACCAGCCTTCCCACAGTCCACAGGGGAGCTGCCCAGAGTAGAAAAGGAGATCGGAAAAGTCTGGCAGGATTTCCTTGTGGCGAATCTGCATCTCCTTCCAGTCATCACTGCCTTGTTTTCAAGGTGTTGGCAGACTGTCCCCTAGGGGAAAACTGGAGAAATCTGAGAATTGAACAAGAAGAGGTCTCTCTTTTTAATCTCCTCAAGGGTGAAGAATTAAATTTGAAACTTACTGCAGATTAATCGGTAGGCAAAGTTTTTCTTTTTGTTTTGTTTTCGCATTCCTCTTTTGAGACCACATGGCAATCTGATCATTTCCGGACTTTGTGCATGAAAGTGAAACTGTTCTGTTGGTTATAACAATAAAGAACTCTTTGCTGCCACCCTGTGGCTATCTTGCAGGTGTCTTGAGCATTTAAAAATTCTTTTTTACTCACTGCTGCCATCTCGTGGCTACTTTGCTTTATAACAGGCTGTCTTAATAAATTCTTTATTTTTATCATGAAAAAAATTCATGCACCAACATCAGCACCCAAGTCTGCGATCCAAAGTCCAACGCACCAAGCAAAACCTCCGGATTTGATGATTCAACAGGAAAAATATCAAAAGGACTTACAGATAACACTTTCGGCATTGCAAGCATCTATTCAAGTGTCCATTCAAAAATTGGCCTCCGAACAAAATGAAAGATTGGATAAATTGGACACCCATGTTCTGGACGTAAATAATCAACTTGCAGACATTCGACTTAAAACAGTACAAAAGGAACAAACAATACAAAAATGGAAAAGAAGAGTGATGATATTGAGAAGAAAACTGAGAAGATGGATTAAAAAAATACAATTAACACAGTCCAATACGGGAAGTTCATGTTAAATTTACAAAAAGATCTGTAAGAGACCGTGTCCTCAGAGCTTCACATGACAAACCATCAAAATTTGATGATGAACGTGAGGTGATTGTTCTGAAACAAATACCATGAAGGATCAGAGAAGGATGGAAGAAGTATCAATTTCTCACTTCCAAGTTGATAAAGAATGGACTTATGTTCAGATGGATAACACCAGAAGGGATATTTTTTACTTGGAATTCCACAAGATTTAGACTGGATTCAATCTTCAAAGCCCAAGAATTTCATGAAACATTTAGAAGTTCATTTGAAGATGAAGAGCAGACTGAAGAAAAGGAAAGGAGGAAAAATGGCAAGACAAAGGCAGAAACAACTTTCCATCCAGA
The DNA here is from genome assembly GCA_023646645.1 of Varanus salvator macromaculatus. Classification (NCBI taxonomy): domain Eukaryota; kingdom Metazoa; phylum Chordata; class Lepidosauria; order Squamata; family Varanidae; genus Varanus; species Varanus salvator. The sequence goes on from JAIXND010000685.1 coordinate 7,057,418, forward strand.
AGAAGGAGAAATATCAACTACAGACCAAGAGGGCGAACAGTTATTGGAACCAAAAGAAGAGAGAAAAGGTGGCAGCATGAAGGCTAAACACAAATATATACTGCTCTTAAAATGGAAGGAAGAATTGAATCGTTTTCCCTGAACATAAATGGATTAAACTCACCCTCTAAGCGGAAAAGGACTTTTTCTCAGCTTCAGAAACTGAAACTAGATGTCATCTGTTTACAAGAAACACATATAAAAAGACAACACTATAAACTTTTGGACCGTCCAAAACTTGGCAAGTTATTTATAACTCAAAAGAAAAGATGTTCAGCTTTATATATTAAAGAAAAATTGGATCCTAAGTATATTCTTGCAGATGAAAATGGTAGAATTTTATTGGTTGAAGTGACAATAAAACAGAAAAAGGTGCTGTTAGAGGCGATCTATGCTCCAAATGACCACCAAGAAACTTTCTACCAAAAATTACATACTTTACTCTTGCAAACTGAGTATCAAACCTTGTATTTAATGGGAGACTTTAATGCAATTGCCGACAAAAAAATAGACTACAAGAATGATATTGATGGAAAGAAAGGAGAATACTTCCAAAGTCCTTCTTTAATATATTAGAGGAATTTAGACTAATAGATGTTTGGAGACACAAAAATACAACCTCTGCCAAGTACATTTTCTACTGGAATAGACATAGGTCACGGTCGAGAATTGATATGATTTGGATAATCCCAGATTTAATTTCAGACTTGTTAGAAGCTGAAATAGATACAAATGCCTGGGCTGATCACAATTGTATAACCATGACCTTGAAAGGAACAATAAAAATACCTAGATGGACATTCAATTAATCTTTAGTAAAAGATAAAAACTTCAAAGAAGAAATAACAAATTAAAATTTTTCTTCCAAGAAAGTAAAGTTGAAGAAGCCTCTCTACAAAATGTCTGGGATACAGCTGAAGCATATCTTAGAGGCCTGATTATAACCCACTCAGCAAAAATAAATAAAATGAGAAAACAAGAATGACTTAAACTAACAGATGAACTGTCAAAGCTTGAACAGGAGTTACAGGAAGACCCATCAAAAAAGGACCTCAAAATACAGATGAACACTCTAAAAAATAAACTGAATCTTTTAGATACAAATGAACTAGTTAAACAAATGAAATTGACCAAACAGAATTTCTTTGAAAATGCTAACAAACCAGGGAGATGGTTGGCCTACAAATTAAAGAAGGAAAGAGAAAAGAGATTAATATCTAAGTTGAAAGATGGAGAAGGACAACTACAGGTACAAAGTGTGTCAATTAAGAAAATAGTGGAAGATTTCTTTACAAAGCTATACCAAACTGAAGAAGTATCAATTGAGAAGGTTTATGAATATATTCAAAAGGAAAATCTACCAAAATTGTCAGAGAAATATCAAAAAATATTAAATGAGGAAATAACAATGACAGATGTAATTGAAGCAATTAAGGGACAAAAGAGTGATAAAGCCCCTGGTCCGGATGGACTACCAGCGGAATTTTATAAATCTGTTGAAGGAATTTTATGTACACCTCTAAAGGATATATGCAATGCAGTATTGTCTGATGTTAAAATAACAAATACCTGGACCGAGGCAAATATTACCTTAATTACGAAAGAAGACATGGACTTGACACAGATTCAAAATTATAGACCTATATCACTTCTAAACATGGATTATAAAATTTTTGCCTTTGTAATGGCAGAAAGACTGAAGAAATAATAGAATTTATACATACAGATCAAAATAGTTTCTTACCTAAGAGACAAATTAGGAACAATTTGAGAATTATTTTGTATATCTTAGAATACTATGAAATCCATTCTGAAAAACCAATGGTACTATTGTTCCTAGATGCACAGAAGGCCTTTGATAAAGTTAATTGGCAATTCATGAAACAACAATTAGTACAAATTGAATTTGGTGGAAAAATTATTCATGCATTTAATCAAATTAATCAAGCATTTATCAAAAACAGACTGCTAGGATAATACTCAATGGAGAATTTACAAACATCATAGACATTTAAAAGGGCACAAGACAAGGACGTTCTCTACCACCATTGTTATTCATATTGATTGTAGAAGTTCTAAATAGAAATGTTAGAGAAGGTATGGATATTAAAGGAGCCAGAATCAGAGACGAAAGCTATAAACTTCAAGCATTTGCAGATGATTTAGTTTTCATCTTAGAAGATCCTTTGGTAATGACACCTAAACTTTTAAAAAAGGTAGAAGAGCATGGTGAAGTCACCGGGATTAAAATAAATAGAGAAAGGACTAAACTGTTAGTGAAAAATCTTACATTGGAGCAGAAACAACTCTGATGGAGCAAGTAGACCTTCCAATTGTTAAAACAGTTAAATATTTGGGAATATTTCTTACAGCTAAATGTGCTATGTTGAAAGAAGATAACTATGTTAAACTATGTAAAGAGATTAAGAGTGATCTGGAAAAATGGGCTAATTTGCAATTACCTTTGTTGGGAAGAATATCTATAGTTAAAATGAATATATTACCAAAGCTTTTGTTCTTATTCCAAACAATTCCGATAAAAATTGATAAAAAGTTTTTTGATGATTTAAATACCCAAATTTTGTGATTCATATGGCAAAAGAAGAAATCAAGGATTAAGTTAAAAATGCTCCAGGAGGCTAAAGGGAATGAGGGCTTTGGTCTTCCTGACTGGTTGTTGTATTATCAAGCTTGTGTTTAACCATTCTTCTGTGGTTAAAAGAATGGATAACTTTAAGAAACAAACAAACAAAAAAATCATATCTTGAAGAGCATGATTTACAAATGTGACGGCATGCTTTTATGTGGTATGAGAAATGTAAGACACACGGTGACTTTCTAAACCATTATATTAGGAACTCATTGATGTTGGTCTGGGAAAAAGTAAAGATAAAACTTTATACTAAGATGCCAAGATGGCTTTCTCCTATGGAAGCTCTTGTATTTAAAAATGCATTGAACTTTAACATGATTGTGAGGTATGATGATATCCTAGATAATGATGGAAAACTAAAACCAAATCAAGAATTTCAGGAACAGGGTATTGATCTTTCTTGGTGGCATAAGGTGCAAATACAATTGAGACATACTAAAGATGATAGAATGTATGGTTTTCGTAAGGAACAAACAATGTTCGACCAAATAATTTTAAAATCAGATGAAACAATGATTAAAAGATTGTATAATTTTCTTTTGGACATGAAAATGGAAGATGAACAACTTAAGGAAACGATGATAACATGGGCACAAAATTTTGGATATGATATTCAGCTACAGAAATGGCAAAAGTTGTGGGAAAGAAATATTAAGATAACTTTAGCAACTTCATATAAAGAAAATCTTTATAAAATGCTCTATAGATGGTATTTGTCACCAAACAGATAAGCAAAAATGTTTCCAAATATGTCAAATAGATGTTGGAAATGCAAACACAAACCTGTTATGTTTAATCATACGTGGTGGACTTGTGTTAAGGCAAAAAAATACTGGGTTAAAATACATAAATGGCTTACGGAAATGCTACAAAAACCTTTAATGTTCAAACCTGAAGTATTTTTTATTAGTCACCATTCCTGATGATTTTGATCAACAAAGGATATATTTGACCTTAGCTGTAATCACTGCGGTGAGGATTGTCTTTGCTCAGCACTGGAGGAATGAAGAGCCACCTACTGAAGAGCTGATCTTGAAAAGGATTCTGGACTGCGCGGAAATGGATAGATTGACTCTGTCTTTGAAGGAGAAGCAAGATACATGCTTGGAATTCCTGATATCGTTGGTTGGAGAAATGGGACAATATGTTGAAGTGAATATTGTTATCAGTTGTAATAATAAGTCGTTAACACAGGATGTCCAATGTCTCAGGAATAATCACTGTTTTAGCATAAATTTGTAGAGAAAACAATAAAAAAATTGTAAAACAAAGGACTCAGGCCAGGCACATCCCGCAGCCTCTTTTGCTGCCGCAGCCACTGTTTTGGGAGTCAGCCTTCTCCCGGCTGCCCCAGGCAGGAATCAACCACTCCTTTCCAGCAGCAGAACACTGGGGCGCTTGCCCCCAGGAGCCGCACTGAGAAGCTCCCCCTTGTGTGCGGAAGACAGATTTCGTCAGGCTTTGGGGGCATCAGTTGTGAGCGGAAACATGCAGGAGGAGTGAGGTTAAGGCCTGCCTCTCCTGGGGCTGCACCATATTTGAGATTCTGCTTAGCACAGGAATAATCCGACCTGCCTTCCGGATTGGCAACACCACTAGGCCAGACTGCTTTGCGGTCGCTTCCCCAGCCTGCACCACCCTCTGCTTCGGCCTGGGTCTCATGGAGGGCCTCACCGCAGGGTGGCCCCGTCAAAGGGTCCGCACTGCCTGCCTGGGCCCTCCCTCCACACACGCAGAGGCGAGCAGCGTCTGGCTGAGTCTCCTCCTTGGGGGACGTGGGGCTCCTGACCCTCCTACCTGCAGGAGCTCAGCTGCCGGCTGCCGGCTCTTCTCCTCCACCTCCCTCATGATGCCTTCATGGGAAGAGAGTTCCTTCGAAAGCCTGGCCAGGTGGTCCTCCCCTCTCCTGGCAATCTCCTCCTGCAGCTTGTCCACCTGGGCCAGGAGAAGCTTCTCTTGCTCTTCCAGGAACTGATGCATTCGCCTGAACTGAGCCACCGTCTCTTCCCGCTCTGCCTTTGTTTGCTCCTGCAAGAAGGAGAGTGTGGAAAGGCAGGAATGGGCAGCCAGAGCCAGAAGCGGGGTCAGTCTTGCTAGGGATGCTCAGGGACCCCCTCTCGGAAGGGCCTTTTTATAATAAATTTTAGGGTTGGTTCAGCTGCTTTGAATAGTACTGCATGCACCATGCTGATTGGGGCTTTCAGTTCCTCTGCATGTCATAATACGGGTGGTCCCCAGGTTATGGACGAGTTGCATTCCTGAGAACATCCTTAACTCGAATTTGCATGTAAGTCGGAATGCATGAGTAGGCCAAATACTTGTCTTATTATCTGTATTCTTTTATCTTTCTATGCATGTAAACACTTTAGAAACACAGCCATATTCACTAGAACATTTTAAACACAATACGGCGTTGCAGTTCTAACTATACAGCAACAAGAAAGCAACTACAGGTAGAGAAGAGAGCGAGAGACTCCATATGCATGTGTGTCGGTTACAGTACTGTGAAAAACCGTTGGAGCGGCTTTCTTGAAGTGAGCCTCAAAGGTTGCTTGTGCAGCCATTTTCTTTCTCTCAGTGGCAGTGGCCTCGGAGCAGCTGAAGGCCTGGCTGCAAGGGCCAAATGGACAGGAGGCGTGGCTTGGGAGTGCTCCTCGAATCCGAGTCATCCTAGGAGTTCGCGGCGAGTCCTGTGGCAAGCAGCACCTTCCAGCAGCTTTGGCTGGTCCATCGACCACATCCTTACTTGGATGAGCAGCGCCTGGCAACAGTCAGGGTTGATCTCCTCTAGGACTGACCGGTTTGATCGCCTTGCGGTCCAGGGGACTCGCAGGAGTCTCCTCCAGCACCACAATTCAAAGGCCTCAATCCTTCGGTGCTCAGCCTTCCTTATGGTCCAGCTTTCACAGCCATACATTGAAACTGGGAAAACCATAGCCTTGACTATATGGAATTTTGTATATATAGGTGATGTCTCTGCTTTTTAGTATGCTGTCTAGATTTGCCATAGCTTTCCTCCCAAGGAGCAAGCGTCTTTTAAATTCTTGGCTGCAGTGCCCGTCTGCGGTGTTCTGCAAAAACCCCATGGACAGTACCAAAAGGCAAAAAGCCAAGCCGTGGTTGGGGGTTATCCTGTAATTCTGCATCCTCCATCTTTCCATAGGAGCAGATCAACAGTTCCTGCCTTCCTGCCCCTTCCCCCTTCCCACAACTGACCCAGGCTGACTCCTGAGCATCTGGCAAGCCAGTCTGGGGGAGCCCTTCCACTTGAGTGCATCAAAGCCCACTGAAGGAAGGGGAGAAGCTGCCTGGATGTGCGAGGCCACACAGTGGGGGTGCAGCTTGCCCTGAGGTGCATCGCAAGTGCCTTCCCACAGCCAGGTTTTGCGTTCACTGAGTTTTATTTCCAGCATGAGGGAAGATCTCCTGCAGACCCAGAACCTGCCCTTCCCTCTCTGCCAGCGTGTCCATAGATTGCCGTCTGTACATAGCAGCAAGGACAGAGTGCGGATTATCTTGGCCTCAGCCTCCAGTAACCCATCCCTGCTCTGCAGGAGCTTTTCTGCTTCCTCCCTTGTTGCCCCTCCATCTTCCAGTCTTCCAAACTCTCGGCTGCCATCTTTGTTGGAACTGGTGACTTCGCAAAGGCCCTGCTGGAGTGTGTGAAGCACGGACGATCCTCTTCTGATCCGCTTTGCTGCACTGCAGGAGCCAGAATACCCTGGCAAGACAGTCTGAAGCGCCTCTTCCTTGCAGAATCCAGCATGCAGGTCAAGCAGCTCTCACTGCGTTTTGGGGATCCTCGCTGCCCCACCTTGAGCGTCTCCCTGCCGGGATGGGGCATTAGTGCAGTGGTGCTGAGCCGCTGCCCCCCCCCCCCGCCCCGTTGGCATCTCCCTCCTGGGACTGGGAGGGACATTGGCTGCTCCCAGCCTGGGGGCCACTGGCTTGTGTTTCATTGTGAGGGCAAAATGGCTGCTGAAATCCAGCGCTATCCTGACGGTTCGTTCTTTTTGGCTGGGTCATCTTAATCCTTTCAACCCTGTTGCTTCACTCTCATGTGCCCTTAGCGAATTGCCTACTTGATCCCCCCTCCCCAAACTGTGCAGGCAGCAGAAAGGTTGCAAAAGCTCCCAGTGCAGACTCCCTCTGAGCAGTTCCTCCGGGCGCCACGTGATGCCACATGTCGTGACTCAATAACATAAACAAAGCAACCCTTTACTGGATTCAGACAAACAGAGAACAGTTAGTTGATGAGCTGCATGTCACAGGGAAGTGATTGTGCAGTGCTGGAAAGTAAACCTGGGTGGAGTCAATTATGTGCCTTGGGCCTCAGAGCAAGGACAGGCCAGCTCCCATTTACGGGAAGGAAACTCCCACTTACTGATATGTGGCAAGTGGAACCGCGGTGTGCAGAAGCCATGGCTGCCACCCCCCAGAGCACCGTCCAGGCTCTCTGCGAGGAATCCACTTGCTCCATCTGCCTGGACTGTTTCAGGGATCCTGTGAGCATTGCCGAGTGTGGGCACAATTTCTGCCGAGCCTGCCTGAGCCAGAGCGCGGGGGAATCAGACACGGACGGCTCCTGCCCCCAGTGCAGGGGGACCTTCCAGAAGAGGAACCTCCGGCCCAATCAGCAGCTGGCCAACTTTGTGGCAATCACCAGGAAATTAGGGGAGCAGGAGGTCAAAGGGGCTGAAGGGAAGGGTGGACCCTGAGGGATGGTAGACAGGAAGGCCTGGAGGAGTGTTGTCTATGGGGTCGCGATGGGTCGGGTGCGACTTCGCAACTAGCAACAGCATGGCTTGGCTTGTTGTGCAAACCCAGGAGCTGCCAAGAAGCAAAGCCCTCCTTGATGCTCAGCAGGTCGCCTTTTCCCAATGGAATCCTTTCGGTTTTGAGCCTTTCTGAACTAGGGGCGAGGATGATGGCAAGAGAATCCCCCTATTAGGCGGACTGAATGGATTTGGGAACACCCTGTGGGACAGAACTCTGAGAGCCAGAGAGAGGGCAGAGAGCAGTGGACCAGGTGAGGGGTCCCTGGATCATGCAGCACCCAGGAAGGTGTCAAAACAGCGGGATCTCCAGCTTTCCCCCTGCTGCACAAACCCCTCAGCGTGGGTCCGTCTGCATCCATGGAGTCTTCTCGAAAGAGAATGGGGGGTGTCACCGGTTCAGGGCCTTCATGCAAAATCCCCTTTCCTTCCCTCCCCCTGGCTGGGACATCCTGTGGGAAACAAGCACCGAATCTGCCCGGGTATTCTTCCAACCCAAACCATTTGGATCTGCCTCACTCTCGTCTGGATCTTTTGGGCTGCCTCCAGGGATCCAGTTCTAGCCCACACTTGGTCATGAAGCTTGTTGGGCCAATCACTGTCTCTCTGCCTCTCCTACCTCACAGGGCTGTTGTCCCATCTCACTCGCCAGGGCCAGCGTGGGGCTGGCTGTGCCCTCCCTGCCGGTTCCCCACCTCTTGCTCAGGCGAGGAGGCCGGCAGGGGAGAGGCAGCTCGTGAGAACCGGTGGGCCTCAGGCAGGGCCTGAAGACCGGCCTCCTCCTTGCTCTGCCCTGTTCTTGCTGGGAAGGGAAACGCTGGCCTGGCTTGGGCTGCGAGTTTCCCTCAGCCAGTCTGCCCTGGTGTGTGTGTGGGGGGGTTTGGGTGTGTGTGGGGGGGGGTCACTGCCTTTCCTCATTTAACATGAAGAATATTAGTGTATGAAGCAACTTTGTGTGATTTTGTATTGCTCTGCTGTTAATATTTTATTTGAATGTGTATTTGGTATGAGCACTGGATTCCATTTATACTGAGTTTTTAATTTTGCTCTTGAAAAGTTTTGATCAAGCATTTTTAAAAAGAAGCAACAGCAGATTTCAGACTCCCCTTATTTGAATTACATCCTGCTCTCTAAAAATTTCAGTGGTATTGATTACAGTTGATATCAATATTTTATTCTTTTATTAACATTTTTACTGCTCAGTTTCTGGCTAATTTAGAGAATTTTCATTGGTATGCAATTATCTTTAAAAACTGATACACAAATGCTATATTATTTTATTTTGGTCCCCAAAACAATTTTCCTGTTTTTGCTGGTGCCCACCGGCAAAAGGTTGAAAACCACTGGGTGAAACAACGCGGATGCTGAAGGCAGAACGGACAGTCCCCCAGCGCAGCACTGACGGCCTCCTCGCGCCCCTCCTGTGCCGGCACAAAGGCAGAGGGTGCCTGCCAGGCAGGTCTGGACTCCGCACTCCCAGCATCCCTCTTTCAGGACCCTCACTGGGGAGGAGCCGAGGGTGAGCGGTCTCTGGGTCCAGTACAAAAACAGCACCTCGAACAACCCAAATGGGAAAAGCAGAACTGACAGTTCCGCAACTCCATTTCCCCAAACTTCTCCTCACATTCCCGTTTCCCGAGGCAGCAATTTGGGGTATGCCTGGCAGGTTGCACCTCCCCTTCTGTTCCTCCACCTTTTCAATGTGGGTATTTCTGCTGAAAGGCCAAGTGAGGCTCTGAGAGAGCGAGCAAGGATGGCGTATGGGAGTGAAGGCAGACAAGTCAGCGACAGCGGTTGGTTTTTCCTCGGAGTTTCCCTTTTCCATACACTGGAGTTCTTGTGAAAGGGAAAGGAGGAGAAAGGAAGTCAGAAATGTGAGCCGAAATTCACTGAATGGCACCATCTCTGAGAGGAGACTCTGGATGGTCACTCTGGTCTCCTGCCTTCCTGGGAACCCAGACGGAGAGGAAACTGGGGACTGGGAGGGAGAAAGCAGGCACACCTCCCATGTGTCTCCATCTGGTGACTGCGACGGGAAGGCTTTCTGGCAGGCTGTTGGAGTGGGGGAATGGCCCTCGACTGGGGAAGGCTTTGGTTTTGGGTGAATCTTGGCAGTCAGGCGAGGGGGCCCTGTGAGGGAGGCTCCTGGCGGCCTTAAGAACTCATCGTGAGGAGGGCATTGCTAGAAACATGAAAAAAGGGGAAAAGGGTCTCTCCTGCACATGGGACCCCAGAGAAGGCGTAGAGGAGGGTCCCTCTGTCAGCATCATGAAAGGCCACCCGCCCCCCATCACAGTTCAGAGACACCCGGATTGTCTTCGTCTCCCCACTCACGGGCAGAGCAGAATAAGGATAAGTGCAAGCTATGTATGAACCTTGGAAATACCACAAAAGCCAGAACCCTTCCTCAGGAGAAAAAGCAGCTGCACTCTTTCTGTTCACAGACTCTCTGGCGACACCCACAGCCCAGGCTCCCTCACTTTCCACATGGACTTTCCAGGAGTGGCTTCCAGCTGTGAATCCCTCTCGGCCCAGCACATAAGTGTCAAAGCTGAATCTCTTCGGATTGTCAGGCAGTTTTTGCATTTTGTGTCCCATCCTGACACTTCTATCATCCTCGGACAAGAGGAGACGAGGATGAGCGGTGTCCGGATCCAGGGTCACATTTACTACTGGGGATAGAGAGAGAGGAAGAAAGCAGAAGATGAGCCATTTTGATCTCCATCTCAAGCATCAATACCCCACTGGCATCACAGCTTCCCTCTCAAATCCAATAAAATGTAACCAGCAACTTAACTCAAAAGCTAAAGGCAGAGTTTACAGTTCCCCAAACCTCCAACCCTCTCCTCACTTTCCCTCCCTTTTCCTGAGTGCCCACCCAGTTTCAGAAAAAACAAAAACAAGAAGTTCCTTCCTAGAAATCAGTTGAGGGGGGGGCACCCTATTCCCCTTGGTGTCATTAGGGGGTCCCTACACTGAAACACACCCTGCAAATGCAGGCAAACCTCCACAGATTCCCCTGCCTGAATTTCACTGGCAGCTTCAGCCTGGTTGTCCTGAAAGCTTCCAGCCGCTCTGGACAGACCTGCAGTTCGGAAGCATCGCAAAGTCTGTCTCACAAAGACAAGAGGCTCTTTGGAACCACGATTCCTCTCCTCCAAAGCCGATTCCTAGTATTCCCCTCAAGCAGCATTGTTTCTCCACCCAGGAGCATCTCAGAGAAACATCAGCTGTGCCGGGTGCCTCCTGGCCAGTGCCAAAAACAAGGCAGACCAATATCCCACCCCCCAATCTGCTAAGCAATTCTGGAAGGAAAACGCAGCTCGAGAGTCACGGAGTTTCTGGGTGCCAGAGGAGCATCTGTGGGCACCACATCAGGGACGACAGTGGCCTGAACGCCCCCCAGAAGCCTTTCCACGCAGGGCTGGGAAGAACTGCCTCGCATGCTTTCCTCCCTAGGCTGGAATCTGAGCTCTGCAGAAATACCTTCCCCTTTCAATTCCTTCAATGCAGAACCCGCAGGTGGCGCGATGCCCTAGTGCAGGTGTCGGCAACCTTAAACACTCAAAGAGCCATTTGGACCCACTTCCCACAGAAAAGGAAACACCGGGAGCCACAACACCGTTTTGACATCTAAAATGAAGATAACACTGCGTATATCATTTTTTTACCTTTATGCTATGTATACAAAACTATAGTGTGTTGCATTTATGAAAACAATGAACTGCTACAGAGAAAACTAATTTTTATTTCTGCATGCAACAAAACCATTTTGAACTCTGAAAAAAAAGATGCTGGGTTGAAAGTTACTTTCAAATAAAATTTTCAATGTCTATCTGAGTCCTCCTTGTATTTATGAAATAAAAAGCTGAACTTGTATTATCCACTAGCAGCAAACTAAACATGCTGTCTGCTTCTCTGTGCCCTCATCCTCAAACCCCATAAGTTTGTCAGCAGTAAAAGCAAATGAATCTACCCACGTACCATTAAATGTGGATTTATCCATGGTTAGAGGGGGGGAAAGCTCAGTAAATCCGAGCTGGTCCCAGATATAGGTGTGTTCAGTGACTGATTAGCAGATAAACAGGTTTAACACACTGATTAGCAGATTTGTTTTTCCAGTGCCAGGCTAACACCTTTTTATTTAAACATCAACTTAATTGTTAATATTATTTATTGATTTTACATCTTTGGCCAGGACGTCTCCAATTATATTGTTTTTATAGTTATTATGTTATATATTGTTGTGAGGCTTTGGCAAATGGGGCGGCATAGAAGCTTCCTAAATAAATAAAATAAATAAAATTTAAAAAAAACAGTCAAGTGATGTGAATTGTGAGAGGTCCCAAGCACAGCTTTTATCATTCAGAGGAAGGAGATTACATTGGGACAGAGAGAATCTTTTCAGCAGCATTTCTTGTAACATGAGAGCCTGCCGGAAGCTTGTTTAGCAGAGGAATGTGGCGATTTACTTAACTAGCTGATTTACTTAACTAGCCAGCCCTGCATTCCTGAGCGGAGCTTCGAGCAGGTCAGCGGCTGTGCCAGCAGGTTTTGAGCGATGGAGCCACAGCAGGGGGATTCAAGAGCCACACGTGGCTCCGGAGCCGTGGGTCGCCGACCCCTGCACTAGGAAAACAGCGCAAGTACTGGAGGAAATCATTGCCGGGCAGGCTGGAAATCATTGCCCCACTCCGCAGGCTGGCAATGGGGGAAGCCGCTATGGGGCTTCCTGTGCACATAGGGACCCCAAGCCAGGAAGGGGGCGGTCTGGAACCTGTGGCAAATGATGCTTTGTCTCTTCTGCCATGGAGCTCCCGGGGTCATTGGCTCCACTGTCGTACTGCTCTAGCAGTCGGCAAAAGGTTCCCGATATCTAGCTGGAATCTGCATTCCCTTTGTTGTTGTTAGTTGCGAAGTCGTGTCCGACCCATCGCGACCCCGTGGACAACATTCCTCCAGGCCTTCCTGTCCTCCACCATCCCCTGGAGTCCACCTAAGCTCACACCAACTGCCTCAGAGACTCCATCCAGCCACTTCATCCTCTGCCATCCCCTTCTTCTTTTGCCATCTATTGTTCCCAGCATTAGGCTCCTCTCCAGGGAGTCCTTCCTTCTCATTAGGTGGCCAAAGGATTTGAGTTTCATCTTCAGGATCTGGCTTTCTAAAGAGCAGTCAGGGTTGATCTCCTCCAGGACTGACCGGTTTGATCGCCTTGCGGTCCAAGGGACTCGCAGGAGTCTCCTCCAGCACCACAACTCAAAGGCCTCAATCCTTCGGCGTTCAGCCTTCCTTATGGTCCAGCTTTCACAGCCATACATTGCAACTGGGAAAACCATAGCCTTGACTATACGCACTTTTGTTGGCAGGGTGATGTCTCTGCTTTTTAGTATGCTGTCTAGATTTGCTATAGCTTTCCTCCCCAGGAGCAAGCGTCTTTTAATTTCTTGGCTGCAGTCCCCGTCTGCGGTGATCTTGGAGCCCAGGAAAATAAAATCTGTCACTACCTCTATTTCTTCCCAATCTATTTGCCAGGAAGTGAGAGGACCGAATGCCATGATCTTAGTTTTCTTAATGTTGAGTTTCAGGCCAACTTTTGCCCTCTCCTCCTTCACCCGCATCAAGAGGCTCTTTGGTTCCTCTTCACTTTCTGCCATGAGAGTGGTATCATCTGCATATCTGAGGTTGTTGATATTTCTCCCAGCAATCTTGATTCCAACTGGTGATTCATCTAGCCCTGCCTTTCTCATGCGCTCTGCATATAAGTTAAGCATATAGGCAGGGCGACAGTATACAGCCTTGCCGAACTCCTTTCTCAATTTTGAACCAATCAGTGGTTCCGTGTCCAGTTCTCACTGTTGCTTCTTGACCCACATATAGGTTTCTCAAGAGACAAATAAGATGGCCTGGTACTCCCATCTCTTTAAGAACTTGCCACAATTTGTTGTGATCCACACAATCAAAGGGTTTAGCATAGTCAATGAAGCAGAAGTAGATCTTTTTCTGGAACTCCCTGGCTTTCTCCATGATCCAGCGTATGTTGGCAATTTGATCTCTAGTTCCTCTCCCTCTTCGAAATCCTGCCTGTACTTCCGGTAGTTCTCGGTCCACATACTGCTGGAGCCTAGCTTGTAGGATTTTGAGCATCACTTTGCTAACATGTGAAATGAGTGCAATGGTGCGGTAGTTTGAACATTCTTTGGCATTGCCCTTCTTGGGGATGGGAATGTAAACTGACCTTTTCCAATCCTGTGACCACTGTTGAGTTTTCCAAATTTGCTGGCATATTGAGTGTAGCACTTTAACTGCATCGTCTTTCAGGATTTTGAATAGCTCAGCTGGAATACTGTCACCTCCACTAGCTTAGTTGTTGCTCAGACTTCCTAAGGCCCATTTGACTTCACATTCCAGGATGTCTGGCTCAAGGTCAGTGACCACCCCATCGTGGTTATCAGGGATGTTAAGCTCTTTCTTGTATAGTTCTTCTGTGTAATCTTGCCAACTCTTCTTAATCTCTTCTGCCTCTGTTAGGTCCCTGCCATTTTGGTCCTTTATTATGCCTATACTTTGCATGAAATGTTCCCTTCATATCTCCAATTTTCTTGAAGAGATCTCTGGTCCTCCCTATTCTATTGTTTTCTTCTATTTCTTTGCACTGTTCATTTAGGAAGGCATTCTTATCTCTTCTAGCTGTTCTCTGGAATTCTGCATTCAATTGTTTGTATCTTTCTCTTTCTCCCTTGCCTTTCGCTTCCCTTCTTTCCTCAGCTATTTGTAAAGCTTCCTCAGACAGCCATTTTGCTTTCTTGCATTTCTTTTTCTTTGGGATGGTTTTAGTTGCTGCCTCTTGTACAATGTTGCGAACCTCTGTCCACAGTTCTTCAGGCACTCTGTCTATCAGATCTAATTCCTTAAATCTATTTGTCTACTGTATATTCATCAGGGATATGATTTAGGTCATACCTGAGTGGCCTAGTGCTTTTCCCTACTTTCTTCAATTTAAGCCTAAATTTTGCAACAAGAAGCTCATGATCTGAGCCACAGTCAGCTCCTGGTCTAGTTTTTACTGACTGTATAGAACTTCTCCATCTTTGGCTGCAGAGCACATAGTCAATCTGATTTCTGTGTTGACCGTCCGGTGATGTCCATGTGTAGAGTCATCTCTTGAGTTGGAAGAGAGTGCTTGCTATGACCATCGTATTCTCTTGACAAAATTCCACCAGCTTGTGCCTTGCTTCATTTTGTACTCCAACGCCAAACTTGCCTGTTATTCCGGTTATCTTTTGGCTTCCTACTTTAGCATTCCAATCCCCCATGATGATAAGGACATCATTTTTTGGAGTTAATTCTAGAAGGTGTTGTAGGCCTTCATAGAACTAGTCAACTTCAGCCTCTTCAGCACCAGTGGTTGGGGCATAGACTTGGACTATTGTGATGTTGAATGGTTTGCCTTGAATTCGAACTGAGATCATTCTGTCATTTTGGAGATTGTATCCCAGCATTCCCTTCACCGGAGCCCTTACTTGCGTGTCCCGCAACATTTTAGGATAAAGAAGAGATCTCGGCCCTCCTCTTTTACTATCTTCTCAAATATTTGCCATCCTATCTCCCCTCAGTCTTCTCTGCTTGAGGCTAAACAGGTCCAGCTCTGCCAATCCCTCCTCTGGGGCTTCATTTCCAGTCCTCAGATCATCTAATCCCTTCCCAGCCTGTCTGCATCTCTCTTAAACTGCGGAGCACTGAACTCTCTGTAATACCCAAGATGGCCAACTGTGGGCCCCCTTGAGAGCTGATCCCCTCTTTCAGCGAATTTGGCAACGAAGATAACATGGGGCTCTTCATTAGAGGCTTTGCAAAAGAAAAGGCACAGGACGTGACCAGCCTTCCCACAGTCCACAGGGGAGCTGCCCAGATCAGAAAAGGAGATCGGAAAAGTCTGGCAGGATTTCCTTGTGGCGAATCTGCATCTCCTTCCAGTCATCACGGTCTCTTTTTCAAGGTGTTGGCAGACTGTCCGCTCTAGAAACTGCTCTCGAAATTTCCAGGCACGGACCCTGTTCTGTGTGCCTTCATGGGTGTGTGACAAGAAGCTGAGTGAGAAGCGTTTGAGGTGGCACAACGGCACTGGAAGGTCCCTCAAAGCCGCCACAACGAGGAAGGAACAGTCCTCTTCTCGCTCCTCCCAGACTGTAGGACACGGAGAGCGAACCTAAACAGCAGCACACCAGGGGCAGGCCAGGCACATGGCAGGATCTCCTGATGGTCAGAGCAACTTCCCAGTGGGACCAGTTGCCAGGAGAGCTTCCGTGCTCCTCCATGTCAGGGGCATTCAAGAAGAAGGAAGTGGACCGTTCTCTGAGTGGGATGGTGTAACTGGTGTCCTGCGCCCTCAGGGGGCTGGACTTGACGGCCTTCCTGGCCCCTTCCGGCCCTGCTATTGTATGATTCTGGGAGGAGCAGGACTGCCAAACCAGAGTGAGGCCAAGTGATTCTAGGTGATGAAAACCCAAAGCCAGAATGAAAACCCCCAGGAAGCCCCCTCCACACCAGTGATTTTCCCAACGGGGAAACAAGGCAACAAAAAATTAGCAAATTGGTAGCCAGGCAACCAAAATTCTCCCATTGCAGCTTTTACCATCACTTATAACAGCAGCAAGAGATGGAGTGGATCTTCCCAGTCTTATCTTAATACCTTTGGATTCACTCATGGCTCCAGGGAATTGCTTCCTCCATCCCTCCAGATCAGGCTTTCTGTCCGAGAAGTCCCAGATCCTCCGTTTCAGCTCCAGAGGGAAAGCCGCTGGGATCTCACAGGGCTCCTTCTCACTCCTGCCAGAGAAAACAGCTCATCCAACCCAGAATTCCATGGAAGCAAAGGAGAACTAGCAAAGGCCAGGGTTGGGCAGCCTCTTTTGTGGGTGGGGGGGAGGCCACACTGGCCCCCAGAGAACCCTCCAGCAGCCACACAGGTGGGCGGGGCTTCAGCTGATCTGCGTTCCCTGCTCAGGGGCCAGGAGCAGCCAGTCCTCCCAGTGCCGTCCAGACCCTTCCCTGCACCAGTGGAAACGAGGGGGACGCACTCACCTCTGCAAGGTGCTTCTCACATCCTGGAGGGGAAAGAGAGAAAGAGGAGGCACTCAGTGGGTGCCGCTCTCCACCTGTTCACCTCCCTAAAGGAGCCCTCAGTTCCATCCCCGGCTTTCCACACGAGGGAGGAGCTGATGGGCATCTTAGGTCTCTCTCGGAGTGCCTGGATGCTGACATCTAGAGGGGCCTGCATTTTCCTTTCTTGCACTGACACATTTTTTTCTTTGTCCACTCAGTTTCATGCTCCCTTTGGTGCTGCCCTCTTGAAAGGGAAGGTCACCCTGGAAGTGGCTCCAGCCGCACGTAATGTGGAATCTAGTGCAGGATCCTGTTCCCCAGAGGGGCAATGAGATCCTTCTGGGGCACCCGCGTGTGGGACAGAAACCATTTCCAACTGAGAGGGGTCAGGATGAGATTCATCATCAGGGAGATTCCACACCTGCAAAGGGGCGTCCGACTGAGTGCCAGGATTGATGCTCATCCTGGAGGCTCCAGCCAGGGAAGCTCCCCACTCCAAAACGGACTGTGTCTCCCTGGAAACCTCTGCAAACTGGAAGCAATTTTTCAAGGAGCAGAAGACGCCATGGGATTCGGACTGGGAAAGGATGCTCAGACCGGATGGATCCCACGCCCCTTGGCTTTGAGCCCCAGCATGACTTTTCCCGCGCTTCCCCAAGCAGGAACAAACCTTCCTTGCCCTCCCCAAACCAGCGGAACCAACCAGCACAGGAACAGATTCAACCTGCCTTCCGGATTGGCAACACCACTAGGCCAGACTGCTTTGCGGTCGCTTCCCCAGCCCGCACCACCCTCTGCTTCGGCCTGGGTCTCATGAAGGGCCTCACCTCAGGGTGGCCCCATCAAAGGGTCCGCATTGCCTGCCTGGGCCCTCCCTCCACACACGCAGAGGCGAGCAGCGTCTGGCTGAGTCTCCTCCTTGGGGGACGTGGGGGCTCCTGACCCTCCTACCTGCAGGAGCTCAGCTGCTGGCTGCCGACTCTTCTCCTCCACCTCCCGCATGAGGCCTTCAAGGGAAGAGAGTTCCTTCGAAATCCTGGCCAGGTGGTCCTCCGCTTTCCTGGCAATCTGCTCCTGCAGCTTGTCCACCTGGGCCAGGAGATGCTTCTCTTGCTCTTCCAGGAACTGATGCATTCGCCTGAACTGAGCCACTGTCTCCTCCCGCTCTGCCTTTGTTTGCTCCTGCAGAAAGGAGAGTGCGGAAAGGCGGGAATGGGCAGCTGGAGCCGGAAATGGGGTCAGTCTCACTAGAGATGTTTGAGGACCCCTCTCGGAATGGCCCCTCTTGCATAATTGCTATGGGAAGTTCAGCACTTTGAACAATGTCAGGTGCTCTGCAGGGAAGGGCTGCCCTGGGGCTCTCGATTCCCCGCATTTTCTCCTCCATGTGACCCATCCTGGCTGAAGTGCTCCTTCCCTTCCATGACACGTTCTTGATACTTACCAGCAGCACCTGCTTCTCCCTTTCTGCCTCTGCTTGACATGCCAAAATCCTTCCTCTCTCATCCCTGAGACTCTCCAGGCGACGCTGCAGCAGATCCTGGAGAGAGAAGAGCAGTTCACTTTCAGTTTAGAGAAGCAGAAAAAGGAATGGAAAGGGATGTTCATGATTGCTTCCCTTTCGCATCTTGGTCGGGTCAGGGGGAAGGGGGCTCTCGGTGCCTTCTTGATCCCAGGATGATCTAGAAACGAGCTGGGACATGCGCTGGGCAGGCTCTGAGGCGAGATGAAGGGACGGCGCCATCCCAGAATGACCGGTCAAAATACCATTGAACTGACTGCCTTTCTAGAGTTCTTCAACTTTGAAAACGAAAAGGTTTTTTTTTCTGCTGTTATTTCCTGTGAGATTCAAAACTCTGTTAGACAGGATTCGGGTGGATACAAGCCATTTATTCCATACAAAAAGCGTTTGCAAAGGCTGACACAATGTCTCAATAGCCTGAGAAACAAAGAGTGATCTTTTACTGTTTACAAGAGATTTTATACAGCCTCTCCCCCCCCCCCCCCCGCAGGTCAACTCTACTCTCGTTTTGCCATCGGCTGGCTACTCTGGAGAGTAAAATCTTCCGGTGCGCCTCATATGGTAGAACTCTAGTAACTACAATTTTATTGGTCTTTTCCCTGTCCATCAACAGTTTAAAGTTCCTCCCAAAGTTGTTAGCTCATTTGCTCCTGTGAAAGAATCCATGTACTTGCCTCATTCTTTCCCTTATCTCCTAGGACAGACAGATTACATTTCACCCAAGCTCTGGGCAATTTACATTTTACAAAGATACTATTTACATGTAAGAAGATATTGTTTCTACTTTTACAATGCCACCACAGCTGCGCCTAGTCACCTCCTTCCTCCTCCATCACATTCCTGTGAGGAAGAACAGGCCTCCATTCACATTCTAAAAGATACAGATTTTACACTTCCCACATTCCTTAAGAGGGGAACTGGCAAGGAAGCATCCTGAAAGAGCAAATGTTGAAAGGGCAAGCAAGGCCCTAGTGGAAGAGGCTTCCGGCCACCCCAGAAGTGACCAGTGCCGCTCTCATCCCCGGGCAGGAATCGTGGGCAGGGCAGCCCCTTTGCGGAGGAAGCAGCCGGGAAGGAGACCGGCCCCTGCAGAGGGGCCTTCCTGCTTTCCCTGGGGGAATTCTTCCCTTCATCCCCAGGGGCTAAGATGGAATTGCACTGGGGCCAGGCATGGTCTGATCTCTGGGCAGACATTACAGGCCGCTGGGAGAGGTTTCAGAAGCGAGCTCTCCAAAGCCCAGAGAGTTCAGTCTCCCTCGCCTCCCTCCCCGCCGCCCCCCAGAAAGGATCTGAATGCGCACAGGCTGCGTGAAGGCAAATGTGCTGACGTCCCAGCCAGAACATAGCATGGACAGTGGCCCAATGGTGCATGGCCTCCCTGCATGCCATTTAGCCATATGTTCTTTTGTTTGCAGGGGATGATGGGGTATGAGGCGAGACTGAGGGAACTGGGTCTCTTCAGCCTGGAGAAGAGGATACTCAGAGGGGATATGTTGGCGACATACAGGTATGTGAGGGGGTGTCACATGGAGATGGGGAGAGGCCTGTTCTCCCCTGCAGAGGAAGGCAGGACGCGCTCCAACAGAGCAAAGCTCACGCAACCCAGGTTCAATCTGGATGCTTCCTGACAGTCAGGACCCCGAGCGTATGGAATGGGCTTCCATGGGAGGTGGTTGAGGCCCCATTGGTGAGGGTGTTCAAAGATAGGCTAGACGTGCACATGGTGGGCATGTTGCGAGTGGAGCCGGCTGGAGCCGGAGGTCAGACTAGATGGCCCGGGAGACCCCTTCTGACTCGCTCTGTTTCTATGTCTGCGTGGTTGTTTTAGTAGAACATAAATATGAACAGTTGAGATACAATACATCTCAAAATAATCATATTAGCATCTACAACCCAACTGATAACCAAAACAATAAATCAATAATCATTGCGTGCCCGCTCCCCAGGCGCCCAGTTTATATTTCCATTTCACTTCATGTAACAATTAACAATATATAATACACTTTAGATATACCCACACCCCTGACTGGATTCCTTTTCCATAAGAAAGAACACGCGTGTGAACAGCGATCCTGCCTGGCCCTTCCCAGGGACCTGGTTCCTGGGCAATCCAGAAAGGCAAGAAACCAGTGGATGACGGAGCATCATTCCCTTCCCATTGGCGGGTCTTCACAGAGGCCACGCTCAGAGGGGCCACAGGTAGTTCTCCCCCTGCCCCCACACAAGAAGTACCCGAATCTCCTACCTGGTACTCCTGGGACGCCTCCTCCAGGGGAACCACCTTGTGACCTTCATGCTCCTTCGCTTTGTCGCACACCAGGCAGATGGGGGCTTCATGGTCCCTGCAGAAGAGTTTCAGGGGCTCCTGGTGCTTCTCGCAAGCTCGCCCCTTCCCTCTGGCTGCCTTGACCTCCTGCTCCCCTGATTTTCTGACAATTTCCACAATCCTGGCCAGGTGCCGATTGGGCCGGAGGTTCCTCTTCTGGAAGGTCCCCCTGCACTGGGGGCAGGAGGCCTCCGTGTCTGATTCCCCCCCGCTCTGGCTCAGGCAGGCTTGACAGAAATTGTGCCCACACTCAGCAATGCTCACAGGATCCCTGAAATAGTCCAGGCAGATGGGGCAGGTGGCTTCCTCGCAGAGAGCCCGGACGGTGCTCTCGGGGGTGGCAGCCATGGCTTCTGCACACAGCGGTTTCACTTTCCACAGATCAGTAAATGGGAGTTTCCTTCCTGTAAATGGGAGCCCAGCCTGTCCTCCTCTGAGGTCCAAGCCAGGTATGTGACTCCACCCGGGTTTACTTTCCAGCACCACACAATCACTTCATGCCACATACAGCTCATCAACTCATTGTTCTTTGTTAGTCAGAATCAAGTAAAAGGTTGTTTTATTTATGTTACTGAGAAGGTGTCTCTACCGGATATTTTTATGCCCTGTCCGTTATATGCAAAGTTTGGGGAGGGGGGATCTGGTGGGCACTTTGCTAGAGGCACATGAGAGTGAAGCCACAGGGCTGAATGGATTCAGACAGCACAACAGGAAAGGAAAGGAGGCCCCTTCAGGACAACAGGAAAGAAAAGGGGGCCCCTTCAGGACAACGTGGGCTTTGCATGGCCTTTCTGTCCTGAGATGGAACACAAGCCAGTGGCCCCCAGGCTGGGAGCAGCCAATGTCCCTCCCAGTCCCAGGAGGGAGATGCCAACGGGGGGGGGGGGGCAGCAGCTCAGCACCACTGCACTAATGCCCCATCCCAGCAGGGAGATGCTCAAGGTGGGGCAGCGGGAGGATCCCCAAACTGCAGTGGGAGCTGCTCGACATGCAAGCCGGATTCTGCAAGGAAGAGGCGCTTGAGATACAGTGGTACCTTGGCTCACAAACTTAATCCGTTCCAGGACTCTAGTCGTGACCCAAATTGGTCGTGAGCCAAGTCAAATTTCCCCATAAGGGTCAAGGTAAATAAGGTTTGTCCGTACTGCAACTGTTTTTTTTACTCACAAAAATATGAAGCAAAGTGTCAAAGAACAACAAAGATTGTGATAGTGCGGGCGCTAGGGAGGTGGGCGCACTGGGGGGGAAGGGAAGCCGGCACGGGTGCGCTGGGGGGAGGCAGGTGCCGGCATGCTTGGGCAGGGAGCCGGGTGCAATCGCAGCCATTTCCCCCTCCCAGCACGACTGTGATCGTGCCCGTGCAGGGAAGGCGGGTGCGCTTGCAATCGTTGGTGCAAAACCGAGCTGCCAGGGTGCTGACGGGGACTGGGCGTGATTCTCACATAACCCCAGTTCTCCATCAGCTACACTGGCTTCCCATTGAAGTCCGGGCCCAATTCAAGGTGTTGGTTCTTACCTATAAAGCTCTTAACGGCTTGGGTCCTGGTTACCTAAAGGAGTGCCTGCGACCATACATGCCCTCCTGCCCCCTACGATCGGCAGCTGATGCTCTCCTCCGGGAACCCTCTGTGAGAGAAGTGAGGAGGGTGAGTACCAGGAGCAGGGCCTTCTCTGCGGTGGCGCCCCACCTATGGAACGCACTCCCCAGAGAGGCTCGCCTGGCGCCGTCATTATTTGCTTTTCGGTGCCAGACAAAGACCTTTTTATTTAAGAAATATTTTAATTGTTAACTTATTAATTTTGTTATTTATTATTTTATTAATATGTCTTTAATTTTGACCTTGAGATGGGCCAGTTTTAATATTGTGTATTGTTTTTACATTGTTTTTCTATGTTGTTAACCGCCCCGAGGCTTGTTTGCAAGGGGGCGGCATACAAATATGATGATGATGATGATGATGATGATGATGATGATGATGATGATGATGATCTGATGCAGAGTTCGTGACCTGTGGCAAAATTTTTATGAAATTTCTGTTCGTGACCCGATTTGGTCATGAACGGAGGCGTTTGTGAACTGAGGTATCACTGTACTTTGCCAATGTATTCTGGCTCCTGCAGCGCAGCAAAGCGGATCGGAAGAGGATCGTCCGTGCTTCACACACTCCAGCATGGCCTTTGCGAAGTCACCAGTTCCGGCAGAGATGGCAGCCGAGAGTTTGGAAGACTGGAAGATGGAGGGGCAGCAAGGGAGGAAGCAGAAAAGCTCCTGCAGAGCAGGGATGGGTCACTGCAGGCCGAGGCCAAGATGGTCCGCGCTCTGTCCTTGCTGCTATGTACAGACTGCAATCTATGGACACGCTGGCAGAGAGGGAAGGGCAGGTTCTGGGTCCGCAGGAGATCTTCCCTCATGCTGGAAATAAAACTCAGTGAACGCAAAACCTGGCTGTGGGAAGGCACTTGCGATGCACCTCAGGGCAAGCTGCACCCCCACTGTGTGGCCTCGTGCATCCAGGCAGCTTCTCCCCTTCCTTCAGTGGGCTTTGATGCACTCAAGTGGAAGGGCTCCCCCAGACTGGCTTGCCAGATGCTCAGGAGTCAGCCTGGGACAGTTGTGGGAAGGGGGAAGGGGCAGGAAGGCAGGAACTGTTGATCTGCTCCTATGGAAAGATGGAGGATGCAGAATTACAGGATAACCCCCACCATGGATTGGCTTCTTGTGCGAACCCAGGAGCTGCCAAGACAGAATAACCTCCTTGAAGCCTAGCAGGTTGCTCTTTCCTCATGGAATCCTTCCAGTTTCGAGCCTTTCTGAACTAGGGGCGAGGATGATGGAGAGAGGATCCCCCTATTAAGTGGACTGAGTGGATTTGGGAACACCCTGCGGGGCAGAGCTCTGACAGCCAGAGTGCGCTCTTTCCAACAGGGGCACAGAGCAGCAACAGAGGAGCATGCAACATGCAGGAGGGGATGCTTGAAAGAGGATGGCCACTGGTCCTGGGCCATCATCCAAATTCCCTTTCCTTCCCTCCTCCTGGTTGGGTCAGGCTGTGGGAAACGAGCACAGACCCTGCCCTGGTATTCTTCCAACCCACACCATTTGGATCTGCCTCGCTCTCGTTTGGACCTTCTGTGCTGCCCCCAATGGTCTTCATTTCCACTGTGCAACGTGCTGTCCGGAAGGCTGCGGACCACCCTGAGCTCTCCTCCCTCGGCGGAAAGGGCCCGCTTTCCCCACGGATAAAGAAACAGGGAAGGTTCCGCTTAGCCTGCCCGGCAAGAGTCTGTCCTCCAGTGATTTAAGGTCCCAGAGGGGGGCCTCCCTCCCTCCCTCCCCACTTCGGTTACAGATCTCCTATAGAAAGGCAGGGGTTCCTTCATGCAGTGTGGCAACAGGGAAGCTGTGTGGGGTAGTGGTCAGAGCCATGGGTGCAAGAAATCCAGTTCTAGCCCACACTTGGTCATGAAGCTCGTTGGGCCACTCCCTGCCTCTCCTACCTCACAAGGTTGTTGTCCCATCTCGCTCGCCAGGGACAGCGTGGGGCAGGCTGTGCCCTCTCTGCCGGTTCCCCACCTCTTGCTCAGGCGAGGAGGCCGGGAGGGGAGAGGCAGCTCATGAGAAGCGGTGGGCCCCGGGCAGGGCCTGAAGACAGGCCTCCTCCTTGCTCTGCCCTGTTCTTGCCTGGGAAGGGAAACGCTGGCCCTGCTTGGGCTGCGAGTTTTCCTCAGCCAGTCTGCACTGGTGTGTGGGGTGGGGTTTGGGTGTGTGTGTGGGGGGTCATTGCCTTTCCTCATTTAACATGAAGAATATTGGTGTATGAAGCAACTTTGTGTGATTTTGTATTGGTCTGCTGTAAATATTTTATTTGAATGTATATTTGGTATGAGCACTGGATTCCATTTATACTGAGTTTTTAATTTTGCTCTTGCAAAGTTTTGATCAAGCATTTTTAAAAAGAAGCAACAGCAGATTTCAGACTCCCCTTATTTGAATTACATCCTGCTCTCTAAAAATTTCAGTGGTATTGATTACATTTGATTTCAATATTTTATTCTTTTATGAACATTTTCACTGTTCAGTTTCTGCTTAGTTTAGAGAATTTTCATTGGTATGCAATTATATTTAAAAACTGATACACAAATGCTATATTATTTTATTTTGGTCCCTGAAATAATTTTCCTGTTTTTGCTGGTCCCCACAGGCAAAAAGGTTGAAAACCACTGGGTGAAACAACGCGGATGCTGAAGGCAGAACAGACGGTCCCCCAGCGCAGCACTGACGGCCTCCTCGCGCCCCTCCTGTGCTGGCACAAAGGCAGAGGGTGCCTGCCAGGCAGGTCTGGACTCCGCACTCCCAGCATCCCTCTTTCAGGACCCTCACTGGGGAGGAGCCGAGGGTGAGCGGTCTCTGGGTCCAGTACAAAAACAGCACCTCGAACAACCCAAATGGGAAAAGCAGAATTGAGACTTCCCCAACTCCATTTCCCCAAACTTCTCACATTCCCATTTCCTGAGGCAGCAATTTGGGGTACGCCTTGCAGGTTGCACCTCCCCTTCTGTTCCTCCACCTTTTCAATGTGGGTTTTTCTGCTGAAAGGCCAAGTGAGGCTCTGAGAGAGTGAGCAAGGATGGCGCATGTGAGTGAAGGCAGACAAGTCAGGGACAGTGGTGGGTTTTTCCCCTGATTTTCCCTTTTCCATGCACTGGAGTTCTTGTGGGAAGGAAAGGAGGGAAAGGGAAGCCTGAAAGGAGAGCTGAAATTCGCTGAATGGCGCCATTTCTGAGAGGAGACTCTGTGGATGATCACTGGGCTGCTGCCTTCCTGGGAACCCAGACGGAGAGGAAACTGGGGACAGGGAGGGAGGAAGCAGGCACACCTTCCATGTGTCTCCATCCGGTGACTGTGACGGGAAGGCTTTCTGGGGGGCTGTTGGAGTGGGGGAATGGCCCTTGACTGGGGAAGGCTTTGGTTTTTGGTGAATCTTGGCAGTCGGGAGAGGAGGCCCTGCAAGGGAGGCTCCTGGTGGCCTTAACAACTGATCGAGAGGAGGGCATTGCTAGAAACATGAAAGAAGGGGAAAAGGGTCTCTCCTGCACATGGGACCCCGGAGAAGGCAAAGAGGAGCATCTCTCTGTCAGCATCATAAAAGGCCACCTGCCCCCCATCACAGTTCAGAGACACCCGGATTATCTTCAGTTCCTCACTCACAGGCAGAGCAGAATAATTATTAATGCAAGTTCTGTATGTACCTCCATAATACCACAAAAGCCAGAACCCTTCCTCAGGAGAAAAATAAACCGGGCTCTTTCTGTCCACAGACTCTTTGGCAACACCCACAGCCCATGTTCCCTCATTTCCCACACGGACTTCCCAGGAGTGTCTTCCGGCTGTGAATCCCTCTCGTCCCAGCACATAAGTGTTGAAGCTGAATCTCTTCGGATTGCAAGGCACTTTTTGCAGTTTGTCTCCCATCCTGACACTTTTATCATCCTCGGACAAGAGGAGACGAGGATGAGCAGTGTCCGGATCCAGGGTCACATTTGCTGCAGGGGATGGAGACAGAGGAAGAAAGCAGAAGATGAACAATTTTGACCTCCATCTTAAGCATAAACACCCCACTGGCATCACAGCTTCCCTCTCAAATCCAATAAAATGTAAACAGCAACATAACACAAAAGCTAAAGGCAGAGTTTACAGTTCCCCAAACCTCCGAACCTCACCTCACTTTCCCTCCCTTTCTCTGAGTGCCCACCCAGTTTCAGAAAAAACAAAAACAAGAAGTTCCTTCCTAGAAAACATTGGGTGGGGGCACCCTGTTCCCCTTGGTGTCATTAGGGAGTCCATGGATTTCCCTGTCTGAATTTCAGTGGCAGCTTCTGCCTGGTTGTCCTGAAAGCCTCCAGCCACTCTGGACAGACCTGCAGTTTGGAAGCACCCAAAGGGTCTCTCACAAAGATAGGAGGCTCTTTGGACCTGTGATTCCTCGCCTCAAAGCCAATTCCTAGAATTCCCCTAGTGCAGGTGTCGGCAACCTTAAACACTCAAAGAGCCATTTGGACCCATTTCCCACAGAAAAGAAAACACCAGGAGCCGCAAAACCCTTTTGACATCTAAAATAAAGATAACACTGCATATATAGTTTTTCACCTTTATGCTATTCATAAAAAAACTATAGAGTGTTGCATTTATGAAAGCAATGAACTGCTACAGAGAAAACAAATTTTTATTTCTGCATGCAACAAAAACATTTTGAACTCTGAAAAAAAAGATGCTGGGTTTAAAGTTACTTTCATATAAAATATTTAATGTCTATCTGAGTCCTCCTCGTATTTATCAAATAAAAAGCCGAACTTATAATATTCACTGGCAGCAAACCAAACATGCCGTCTGCTTGTGTGTGCCCTCATCCTTTTATCACGTGGTGAGATACTGAACAAACAGCCCTCCCCCAATGTAATAATGTTGCTGGAATTAATTAAGAATCTTCTTAAAACAAAGAAGTAGATCCATATCTTCATTATGATTAGCTGCAGCTCTCGTTCAGTCACTAAAAACTGTTATTTTCAATCTTACATTATAAACTAGGAGGATTCCTTTCATATATTTTGAATAGGAGAACAGCTTCCTGCAGAGTCAAAGCAAATGAATCTACCCATGTACCATTAAACATGGCTTTAACCATGGTTGGAGGGGGGGGGAAAGCTCAGTAAATCTGAGCTGGTCCCAGATATAGGTGAGTTTAGTGAGTGATTAGCAGATAAACAGTCAAGTGATGTGAATTGTGACAGGTCCCAAGCGCAGCTTTTATCATTCAGAGGAAGGAGATTACATTGGGACAGAGAGAATCTTTTCAGCAGCATTTCTTGTAACATGAGAGCCTGCAGGAAGCTTGTTTAGCAGAGGAATGTGGCGATTTACTTCACTAGCTGATTTACTTAACTAGCCAGCCCTGCATTCCTGAGTGGAGCTTCGAGCAGATCAGGGGCTGTGCCAGCCGGTTTTGAGCCATGGAGCCGCAGCAGGGGGATTCAAGTGCCACACCCGGCTCCGGAGCTGTGGGTCGCCAACCCCTGCACTAGCGAAACAGCGCAAGTATTGGAGGAAATAATTGCCGGCCTCTTTCTCTAAAATAGGATTGCATTTTTCTCAATCTAAGGAACAAGCAGACCGAAAACCTGGGAGGGTGTTCTGAAAACCAAACAAAACAGGAGTGAAACTGGAGCATCGCAGCATTTTGGCAAGAGCCCATCCATGAGTGCAAGAAGGAAAGTGCGACTCATGAGTAAAGGGGCCCCTTCCTTTCCACAAGTGCAGAACCTGAGAGTGTCCCGGGAATCCGCCTGGCCAGGCTTCCCTGCGCGGCTGAACCGCAGGGGAGCCTGTAGCCCAGCAGCGATTCCTGGGGAGCCGCGGCCCCCACTCCGCAGGCTGGCGACGGGGGAAGCCGCAATGGGGCTTCTTCTGCCCATGGGGACCCCAAGCCGGTCCGGGGGCAGTCCGGAAAACAATGGCGGATGATGCTTTGTCTCTTCTGCCATGGAGCTCCCGGGGTCATCGGCTCCACTGTCGTACTGCTCTAACAGTCGGCAAAAGGTTCCTGACATGTAGCTGGAATCTGCATTCCCTTCACCGGAGCCTATTATTCCGTGTCCTACAACCTGTTATGATGAAAAAGAGATCTCGGCCCTCCTCTTTTACTATCTTCTCAAATATTCGCCATCACATCTCCCCTCAGTCTTCTCTGCTTGAAGCTAAACAGGCCCAGCTCTGCCAATCCCTCCTCGGGGGCTTCCTTTCCAGTCCTCAGATCATCTCAACCCTTCCCAGCCTGTCTGTATCTTAAACTCTGGAGCGCTGAACTCTCTGTAATACCCAAGATGGCCAACTGTGGGCCCCCTTGAGAGCTGCTCCCCTCTTTCAACTAATTTGCCAACGAAGACATCATGGGGCTCTTCTTTAGAGGCTTTGCTAAAGAAAAGGCACAGGACGTGGCCAGTCTTCCCACAGTTCACAGGGTTGCTGCCCAGATCAGAAAAGGAGATTGGAAAAGTCTGGCAGGATGTCCTTGTGTCAAATCTGCATCTCCTTCCAGTCATCACTGCCTTGTTTTCAAGGTGCTGGCAGACTGTCCGCTCTAGAAACTGCTCCAGAAATTTCCAGGCACGGACCCTGTTCAGTTTGCCTTCATGGGTGTGTGACATGAAGTTGACTGAGAAGTGTTTGAGGTGACACAATAACACTGGAAGGTCCCTCAAAGCCGCCACAAAGAGGAAGGAGCAGTCCTCTTCTCACTCCTCCCAGATTGTAGGACACAGAGAGCGAACCTAAACAGCAGCACACCAGGGACAGGCCAGGCACACGGCAGGATCTCCTGACGGTCAGAGCAACTTCCCAGTGGGACCAGTTGCCAGGAGAGCTTCCCTGTTCCTCCACGTCAGGGGCATCCAAGAAGAAGAGGGTGGACCATTCTCTGAGTGGGATGGTGTAACCGGAGTCCTGTGCCCTCAAGGGGCTGGACTTGATGGCCTTCTGGGCCCCTTCTGGCCCTGCTATTGTATGATTCTGGGAGAAGCAGGACTGCCAAACCAGAGTGAGGCCAAGTGATTCTAGGTGATGAAAACCCAAAGCAGGAATGAAAACCCCCAGGAAGCCCCCTCCACACCAGCTGATTTTCCCCATGTGGAAACAAGGCAACAAAAAATTGGTGAATTGGTAGCCAGGCAACCAAAATTCTCCCATTGCAGCTTTTACCATCACATATAACAGCAGCAAGAGACGGAGCGGATCTTCCCAGTCTTATCTTAATACCTTTGGATTCACTCATGGCTCCAGGGAATTGCTTCCTCCATCCCTCCAGATCAGGCTTTCTGTCCGAGAAGTCCCAGATCCTCCGTTTCAGCTCCAGAGGGAAAGCCGCTGGGATCTCACAGGGCTCCTTCTCACTCCTGCCAGAGAAAACAGAGGTAACCTCCACTCATCCAACCCAGAATTCCATGGAAGCAAAGGAGAACTTGCAAAGGCCAGGGGTGGGCAGCCTCTTTTGCGGGTGGGGGGGAGGCCACACTGGCCCCCAGAGAACCCTCCAGCAGCCACACAGGTGGGCGGGGCTTCAGCTGATCTGTGTTCTCTGCTCAGGAGCCGGGAGGAGCCAGTCCTCCCAGTGCCGTCCAGACCCTTCCCTGCAGCAGTGGAAATGAGGGGGACGCACTCACCTCTGCAAGGTGCTTCTCACATCCTGGAGGGGAAAGAGAGAAAGAGGAGGCGCTCAGCGGGTGCCGCTCTCCACCTGTTCACCTCCCTAAAGAAGCCTTCACTTCCATCCCCGGCTTTCCACACGAGGGAGGAGCTGATGGGCACCTTAGGTCTCTCTCGGAGGGCCTGGATGCTGACATCTAGAGGGACCTGCATTTTCCTTTTTAGCAGTGACACATTTTTATTTTGTGCAATCAGTTTCATGCTCCCTTTGCTGCTGCCCTCATGAAAGGGAAGGTCACCCTGGCAGTGGCTCCAGCCGTACATAATGTGGAATCTAGTGTGGGATCCTGTTCCCCAGAGGGGCAATGAGATCCTTCGGGGACACCCGGATGCGGGACAGAAACCACCTCCAACTGAGAGGGGACAGGATGAGATTCATCACCAGGGAGATGCCACACCTGCAAAGGGGCGTCCGGCTGAGCGCCAGGATTGATGCTCATCCTGGAGGCTCCTGCCAGGAATGATTCCCACTCCAACACGGACTCTGTCTCCCTGGAAACCTCTGCAAACTGGAAGCAATTTTTCAAGGAGCAGAAGATGCCATGGGATTCGGACTGGGAAAGGATGCTCAGACCGGATGGATCCCACCCACTCTTTCCCTTGGAGCATCCGATCACAGATCCAACCTGCCTTCTGGATTGGCAACACCACTAGGCCAGACTGCTTTGAGGTCGCTTTCCCAGCCCGCACCACCCTCTGCTTCAGCCTGGGTCTCATGAAGGGCCTCACCACAGGGTTGCCCCATCAAAGGGTCTGCACTGCCTGCCTGGGCCCTCCCTCCACACACGCAGAGGCGAGCAGCGTCTGGCTGAGTCTCCTCCTTGGGGGACGTGGGGGCTCCTGCCCCCTCCTACCTGCAGGAGCTCAGCTGCCGGCTGCCGACTCTTCTCCTCCACCTCCTGCATGTGGCCTTCAAGGGAAGAGAGTTCCTTCGAAAGCCTGGCCAGGTGGTCCTCCCCTCTCCTGGCAATCTCCTCCTGCAGCTCGTCCACCTGGGCCAGGAGAAGCTTCTCTTGCTCTTCCAGGAACTGATGCATTCGCCTGAACTGAGCCATCGTCTCCTCCCGCTCTGCCATCATTTGCTCCTGCAAGGAGAGTGTGGAAAGCAGGAATGGGCAGCCAGAGCCGGAAACAGGGTCAGTCTTGCTAGAGAAGCTCAGGGACCCCCTCTCAGAATGGCCCCTCTTGTATACTAGCTAGGGTGGGTTCAGCAGCTTTGAACAATGTCAGGTGCTCTGCAGGGAAGGGCTGCCCTGGGGCTCTCGATTCCCCGGCATTTTCTCTTCCATGTGACCCATCCTGGCTGAAGTGCTCCTTCCCTTCCATGACACGTTCTTGATACTTACCAGCAGCACCTGCTTCTCCCTTTCTGCCTCTGCTTTACATGCCAAAATCCTTCCTCTCTCATCCCTGAGACTCTCCAGGCGAAGCTGCAGCAGATCCTGGAGAGAGAAGAGCAGTTCACTTTCAGTTTAGAGAAGGAGAAGGGAGAAAAAGAAATGGAAAGGGATGTTCATGATTGCTTCCCTTTTGCATCTTGGTGGGGTCCGGGGGAAGGGGGCTCTCAGGTGCCTTTGGATCCCAGGCGGATCTAGAAATGAGCTGCGACATGTGCTGGGCAGGCTCTGAGACCAGATGAAGGGACGGTGCCATCCCAGAATGACGGGTCAAAACACCACTCAATTGATTGCCTTTCTAGAGTTAAAGAATTTCGAAAAGGAAAAGGTTTTTTCTGCTGTTCTTTTTTTAAGGGGGGAAGTGACAAAGGATAATCCTGAAAGGGCAAGCAAGGCCAAGTGGAAGAGGCTTCCAGCCGCCCCAGAAGTGACCAGTGCCGCTCTCATCCCTGGGCAGGAATGGCGGGCAGGGCAGCCCCTCTGCGGAGGAAGGAGCCCGGAAGGAGACATGCCCCTGCAGAGGGACATTCCTGCTTTCCCCGGGGGAATTCTTCCCTTCATCCCCAGGGGCCAAGATGGAATTGCACTGGGGTCAGGCATGGTCTGACCTCTGGGCAGACATCACAGGCCGCTGGGAAAAGTTTCAGATGGGAGCTCTTACAAGCTGGAGAGTTCAGTCTCCCTCGCCTCCCTCCCCGCAGCCCCCCAGAAAGGATCTGAATGTACACAGGCTGCAGGAACGCAAAGTCCATATATCCCAGTTGGAGCGTAGCAGGGAGAGTGGCCCGGGGTGCACAGCCTCCCTGCGTGCCATTCACCCATATTTTCCTTTGTTTTACTTTCGAGTCCAGCTGTGCCCAGGAACAATTTGGTCTGATAGAATCAGCTCTCCTTGAAACTGGCTGTGTCTGTATAAAGAGGAGATCGAAACGCCCGGACACACACACGGATCAATGAAGAAGGAGGAAGTGCAGGGAAAAGAGAAGCGGGAGAGGGAGCGCCTGGAGCAATAAAGTCCTCAAGAATATTCCATGGGTCAAGGACCTCTGAGCACACGCACCCTGAAGTGCATCCAGGAGCTTTGATCCCCCCCTTAAGTGCTGACTTCCTATTGGTTCTGCACACAGAAGACCCAGCTGGGCCGGACACACACCTGCACACAAGCACAGGCACACACACACAATTGGGTCATGAGACCCTGGACCGATGTTCGAATGAAATTCTGCACTGTTTAAGGCAATATTGCATACTAATATTGAACCATTATGTCTTGGCCCCATGAAGCTGGGCTTTTGAGTAGCCTTTGGCTCCTTACAAGGGAGGTTAGGAGACACGCAAAGGGCAAGCAGGAGTCTTAACGGGCCCTGCACTGTATTGCAGCTCTGGTGCAAATTGTGGAAAACTCAGAGGGTTGGAAGGAGGGGCAGAGGAGAAGAGGGACGGATTCCCAGGGCCTTATTTGGCCTGGCAGTGTCTGAAGCCACATTCCCCTCCCCGCTCTGGGGTCCCTTCATGCACCTCCATCATGTCCTGCCACGCCGCCTCTTTCTTCTCCCCCTCCTCAGCGCAGGCACAATGAGACTTTTCCTCCCAGGGCACCTCTGCTACTCCCTGCACCTTGTCATAGGCCTGGCTTGGCTCTGCCCAACCCAGACCTGGTACAGGGAGCAGCTGAAGGAGAACAACTGAAAGATGCCCCCCCACCCCACAATCCCGGGGCTTCTGGGCTCCCCCCAGATTCCTTTACATTAGAAACAACACATGTGTGAACAGCAATCCTGCATGGCGCTTCCCAGGGACCTGGTTCCTGGGCAATCCAGAAAGGCGAGAAACCAGTGGATCACGGAGCATCATTCCCTTCCCATTGGCGGGTCTTCGCAGAGGCCACGCTCAGAGGGGCCCACAGGTAGTTCTCCCCCTTTCCCCACACAGGAAGTACCCGGATCTCCTACCTGGTACTCCTGGGACGCCTCCTCCAGGGGAACCGCCTTGTGACCTTCATGCTCCTTCGCTTTGTCGCACACCAGGCAGATGGGGGCTTCATGGTCCCTGCAGAAGAGTTTCAGGGGCTCCTGGTGCTTCTCGCAGGTGCGCCCCTTCGCTTTGGCCCCTGTGGCGGCCTGCTCCCCTGATTTCCTGGCAATTTCCACAATCCTGGCCAGGTGCCGATTGGGCCGGAGGTTCCTCTTCTGGAAGGTCCCCCTGCACTGGGGGCAGGAGGCCTCCGTGTCTGATCCCCCGCCGCTCCGGCTCAGGCAAGCTCGGCAGAAATTGTGCCCACACTCGATAATGCTCACAGGATCCCTGAAATAGTCCAGGCAGATGGAGCAAGTGGATTCCTCGCAGAGAGCCTGGACGGTGCTCTCGGGGGTGGCAGCCATGGCTTCTGCACACCGCGGTTTCACTTTCCTCAGGTCAACTAGTGGGTGTTTCCTTCTTGTAAATGGGAGCCTTCATATCTTTGCTCTGGCACAAGGTACAAGCTACGTATTTGACTCCACCCAGCTTCAGGTTTCAGGACCGCAGAGTCACTTTCGTGTGACATGCAGCTCATCAAATTGTTCTCTCTTCATCAGAATCACGTATTGTTTTATTTATGTTATTGAGATTGAGAAATAACATGCAGCATTACATGGCATCCAAAGGAATGGCAGAGAGAGAGGCTGCGCTGAGGAGAATGGGGAGGGCGGAATCACGTAGGCAAATTGGTAGAGGCAC
The DNA here is from genome assembly GCA_023646645.1 of Varanus salvator macromaculatus. Lineage (NCBI taxonomy): Eukaryota > Metazoa > Chordata > Lepidosauria > Squamata > Varanidae > Varanus > Varanus salvator. The sequence goes on from JAIXND010000685.1 coordinate 7,091,209, forward strand.
ATTTATTTATTTTATTATTTATTTATTTTTGGATTTCTTTCCTGCCTTTTTCCTACAAAGGGCTCAAAGCAGCTTACATCATTCTCCTCCATCTTATCCCCACAACAACAACCCTGTGAGGTAGGTTGGGCTGAGAGTCTGTGACTGGCCCAAAGTCACCCAGTTGGCTCCATGGCTGAGCAGGGACTCAAACCCAGATCGTCTGTGTCCCAGTCCCACGCTCTTAACCACTACACCACACTGGCTCACCATTTTGGCCTCACCATGAAACACAAAGCGGAGCATTCAGGTTGAATGGATTAGAAGGACTCAGAACAACACAAAAGGAAGAGCCTTCAGGACAACGTGGGCTTTGCGTGGCCTTTCTGTCCTGAGATGGAACACAAGCCAGTGGCCCCAGGCTGGGAGCAGCCAATGTCCCTCCCAGTCCCGGGAGGGAGATGCCAAGGGGGCAGCGGCTCAGCACCACTGCACTAATGCCCCATCCCAGCAGGGAGATGCTCAAGGTGGGGCAGCAAGGAGGATCCCCAAAACGCAGTGAGAGCTGCTCGACCTGCACGCTGGATTCTGCAAGGAAGAGGCGCTTGAGACCGTCTTGCCAGGGTATTCTGGCTCCTGCAGTGCAGCCAAGTGGATCGGAAGAGGATCGTCCGTGCTTCACACACTCCAGCATGGCCTTTGCGAAGTCACCAGTTCCGGCAGAGATGGCAGCCGAGAGTTTGGAAGACTGGAAGATGGAGGGGCAGCAAGGGAGGAAGCAGAAAAGCTCCTGCAGAGCAGGGATGGGTCACTGCAGGCCGAGGCCAAGATAGTCCGCACTCTGTCCTTGCTGCTATGTACAGACTGCAATGTATGGACACGCTGGCACAGAGGGAAGGGCAGGTTCTGGGTCCGCAGGAGATCTTCCCTCATGCTGGAAATAGAACTGCCTCGTGCATCCAGGCAGCTCCTCCCCTTCCTTCAGTGCGCTTTGATGCACTCAAGTGGAAGGGCTCCCCCAGACTGGCTTGCCAGATGCTCAGGAGTCAACCTGGGACAGTTGTGGGAAGTGTGGGGGGGGGGGCAGGGAGGCAGGAACTGTTGATCTGCTCCTATGGAAAGATGGAGGATGCAGAATTACAGGATAACCCCCCACCATGGCTTGGCTAGTTGTGCAAACCAGGAGTTAGCAAGACAGAACAACATCCTTGAAGCTCAGCAGGTCGCCCTCTCCCCATGGAATCCTTCTGGTTTTGAGCCCTTCTGAACTAGTGGCGAGGATGATGGGGAGAGGATCCCCCTAGTAAACCGACTGTGTGGATCAAAATACGATTCCACGTGGCCCCCCATTTAGAGCGCTGTTTCCCCATAGAAACCTCCCCTGCTTGAAAACGAATCAAGGCCAGTCTGAGGAGAATTTTAAAATTGACTTGACTCAGAGCCAGCAGCAGACCAGATTAAAACAGGAGGGGCTGGGAAGCGAGAGACACCCCGGAGCACGCCAGATTAAACAACTCACTCCTCGAAGGTCCTGGAGCGGCTCCGGCCCCTTGGCTCCCCCCTCCGCCTCTCCCCATCCGTCCGCTGCTGCTGCCTCCCCCCCTCCGGCTCGCTGCGTCGCTCCCTCCCTCCGCCTCCCGGAGCGGCTGCCAGTATTGGGGGGGGGTGCCCCATCTTCCACCGACCATCCTCATTCATAACCCTCCTTTGTTTCCCTCAAAATCCTTCTTTCTCTGTGGGGGAGGGGGGATGGATGGAATAGCCTCAGGACTCCTCCTCTGTGGCATCACTGGGGGCACTTCCCTGGAAGGAGGGGGGGCGCCTTCGGTCACCATCTTCACAGGCATCTCAAAAGGCCAGCTCTGGAGTAGGGATGTGCAGGAACCGGTTGGCAGGTGAGACTCGATTGGCGAAGCCACAAGGAATTTTGCACAGGAAGAAATAAAATAAGATTCCTCGTGGCACCAAATAGAGCGCTGTTTCCCCATGCAAACCTCCCCTGCTTGTCGGCCCTGCAACCGGAGGGGGGGGGGGCCGGGGAATACCAACTTTTGACAATGAATCAGGGCCATTCTGGGGAGAATTTTAAATATACTTGACGCAGAGTCAGCATCAGACCAGATCAAAACAGCAGAGGGTAGGAAGCGAGGGATCCCCCAAAGCCCGGCAGATGAAACGAATTATTCCGCGCAGGTCCTGGAGCGGCTCCAGCCCTGTCCCCCCTCCGCCTCCCCCCCCCCGGCGGCTGTTGCCTCCCCCCCTCCCGCTCGCTGCGTCGCTCCCTCCCTCCGCCTCCCGCAGCAGCTGCCAGTATTGGGGGGGCGCCAGGGGCCCCCCGGGTCTGCCCCTCCCTGCCCGGGCTTCGGGCGGCGCTCTCGGCGCGCTCAGAGGTCCCGTCACCCATCCAGGCTGCCCGCGGCTTCGGGGCTCCTGGGAAGCCCCCGAGAGTCACGTCGCCCCTCCGCTCCTGCCACCTCCCCACACAGACGGGGCTTCGGGGCTCTGGGGGCTCCGGGGGTCGCGGGCGCTGAAATGCTCCTTCCTCGGGGCGCCCCGGTACTTTCGCTTTCGCCGCTTCCCCGCCGGGTGTTTCCTTCGCGGAAGCGGCGGGGCTCCGCGCGGTCCCTGCTGAACACAAGGGCGGGCAGGGGGGGAGCGCGGGCCAAAGGCTTCCTCGGGGAGCAGTGGCGCCCCCTGCAGGCTGGTGGGGGAAGTGGCTCGGCTCGTTCTGCAAGTCCCGGAGCGGCGGGAACGAGGGGAATTTGGCCCGCAGCTGCTCTTCAAGATGCGTCGATTCCGAGTCTTCCTCCAGCGGCCCTCGCACGACCTGAGGGCCATTTCTCATCTGTCTGTGGACACAAACATGTGCACTCCGCCCTGGGGGCCAGGGGCTCTGGGACACAAGCAGCCAAGCCCCCAGAGAGCGAGCGACCAGGGGCAGCAAGCAGGACTTTGGTGGAGCAATTCCCAGCCCCACACGTGGTGGCACAAGCCCTGCCCCAAGCACACTCCACAGCGGTGGCCTGCGACTGGCGCACACCAGTAGCCCCGTTACAGGACCAGGGGAGAGCACTGGAGCGGCGAGGGCCCGCCCTCCGCACGATGAGAGAAAAGCAAGAGCTTCTAGACTGGGCAGAGGAGCTGCAACAGGTACGTGTAGTCCGGAGCAAGAAGAGCCGAGGCAGCAGAAGAGAAGCCCGAGGAAGGGAAAAGGCGGAAACTCGCTGGAACGGGCGCCAGTTGGACGCAGAAGACCTAGAAAACACCCGTGCAAGCAGTGGAACTCTTGCACGGCTTCACGTTACTTGAGGGAGGGATGCGTGAGAAACGCACTGGGAACCAACTGCACGACACACTGGGGAACTCAGCACAAGAGACAACAGGCCAGTCAAGCAAGGAAAAGGATAGCAAAGTTTGCAACACCAAAAGGGGAAGAGTGGCAGTTGTGGGAGATGCCCTGTTGCGCAAGATGGAAAAATACGTATGTCGCGATGACCCAGAGAATTGCCAAGCATGCCGTCTCCCTGGCGCCAAGGTTAAACATACAACCAGCAAGCTCACACAACTTGTACAACTCACTGACAAATATCCCCTCCTTCTCTTCCACATGGGAACCAATGATTTAATGTAGGTCTGTCAAGCTGCATGCTTCCTTTCCTTTCCTTTTCCTCAACCTTTGTAATGTCAGTACAGTAAAACTTTGGATTGCAAGCATAATTCGTTCAGGAAACAGGCTTGTAATCCAAAGCACTTGTATATCAAACCAAATTTCCCCATAAGGTTCAATGTAAATAAGGTTAATCCATTGTGTACCTTTTTTTTTAAATCACAAAAATTTGAAGTGAGTGCACTGGGGGGGGCGGGCACGATCGTGGGCACACTCGGGGGGAGGCGGGTGTGCTTGAGGCGGGGGGGACGATGCTGCACTCACACCCCAAGCAAGAAAAAGGAGGACCGGCTCGCAGTTGTGACGTGACGCTCGGCAAGCAAAGCGCACATAATACTCGTACTGCAAGACATCGCTCGTTTCTGAAGTTAAAATTTAGAAAAAGTTTTTGCTTGTCTTGCAAAACACTCGCAGACCAAGTTACTTGCAATCCAAGGTCTTACTGCACAGTGGTGCCTTGGCTCACGAACTTAATTCATTCCAAGACTCTGGTCGTGACCCAAATTGGTCGTGAGCCAGGTAAAATTTCCCCATAAAGTTCAATGTAAATAAGGTTAATCCGTTCTGTAACCATTTTTTTTAAATCGGAAAAATGTGAAGCAAAGTGACAAAGAACAAGAAAGATCGCGGCCATCTCCCTCCCTCCCCCGAGCACAAGCGCGACCTTCTCCCCTCCTCCCAAGCACGTCCAAGATCGTGCCCATCATCCCTGCACGCACCTGTCATCCAGGCACGCTTGGGGGTGGGAGACAGGCGCAATCACAGGCACACTCGGGGGGGGGTGCTCTCAGGGGGAAGCGGGCTGGGGGGAGTGGGTGCGATCACAGGCATGCTTGGGAGGCGGGCTGTGGGGAGCAGGCATGAACGGGGCGCACTGGGGGCTGGAGAGACGGGCGAGATCTCGGCCATCTCCCCCCCGCCCCCAACATGATCGCAGCCACCTCCCCACTTGAGGGGGGCAGGGACATGGCCGCAATCGTGCTGGTTGGGGGAGGGGGAGATGGCCAAGATCGCACCCGTCTTCAATGCATGAACACAACTGCGATTGTGGCCAATCTCCCCACTCGAGGTGGGCAATTTATTAAATTGCTCATTATAAGCTTTCCCTCTTTGAATACATTCTTTGACTGATCTTCTGCTAATGTAGTTAGTTAATTTCACCATGATCTTATAGTCAGCTAACTTGGTTTTCCAATCCTCAGCAGTTGGACAGCCTTCAGCTTTCCACTTGAAAGCAATTCTCACTCCTGCAGCTGTTGCCACGTATTTAAATACCTCTGTCATAATCTTTGGGATAGTCTCTGGTACAATACTCAATAGCATATTCTTGGCATTCATTGGAAAGTCGGTTTTAGGTATGTTCTTTATTTATATTTATTTTCAGTATTTGCTTCCAACATCTTTTAGTTCTATCACATTTCCACCACATATGGTATAATGTCCGATCTTTCTCTTTACATTTCCAACCTTTTCCATTAAAGCTCTTATCCACTGTCTGAATATCTTTCTGGGTAATATACCACTGAAAATATATCATATACCACTTTTCTCTTAACATTTGACTTGCAGTGAATTGCATATCGTTTCTATATATCACAAAGCTTCTCATTGATGTGATTGTATTTCTTCTTCGATGTACCATGACCAGAGCTTCATCAATATTTTATATTGTTCAGTTTCAGTATCGTGTTTCAGCAATAATTTGTACATTAATCCCAGGAGATGGTCTTTTTGATGTTTAATTACAGGTTTTTTCCTGTTTGAGTTTCCTTTTTTAATCTTGAAACCAATTGATAATAAAGAGTTTTGTTTTATTTTGTTGCCTGTGAGTGGACACCATTCTGGGGGCTCTGCAGGATGGGAAAACCGGCGCTTGACTGGGAAAAAGGTGTCAGTTTTACAGGCGTCTTTGCGGTCCGGAGAGAAGGGCGTGCCAAGAAGGCTTCTGGCGGCCTTAAGAACTGATCCTGAGGAGGGCATCCTCATCGACATAAAAGAAGGGGAAAAGGGTCTCTCCTGCAAATGAGACCCCGGAGAAGGCATAGAGGAGGGTCCCTCTGTCAGCATCATAAAAGGCCACCCGCCCCCTGTCACAGTTCAGAGACACCCGGATTGTCTTCAGCTCCACACTCACAGGCAGAGCAGAATAAGGATAAGTGCAAGGTCTGTGTGTACCTTCGTAATACTGCAAAACCCAGAATCCTCCCTTAGGAGAAAAAGAAATCTTGCTCTTTCTGGCCACAGACTCGCTGGCGACACCCACAGCCCACTTTCCCTGACTTCCCACATGGACTTCCCAGGAGTGTCTTCCAGCTGTGAAGCCCTCACGGCCCAGCACAAAAGGGAAGTAGCGGAATCTCTTTGGATTGTCAGGCATCTTTTCACTTTTATCTCCCTTGCTGACACTTTTATGATCCTCGGAAAGGATGAGCCAAGTATGAGCGGTGTCTGAGTCCAGGGTCACATTTGCTGCTGGGGATGGAGAAAAAGGAAGAAAGCAGAAGATGAGCCATTTTGATCTCTATCTCAAGCATTAACACCCCATTGGCATCACAGCTTCCCTCCCAAATCAAATTAAATGTAAACAGCAACATAACTCAAAAGCTAATGGCAGTTTACAGTTCCCCAAGCCCACCTCCCCAAACCTCACGTCACTTTCCCTCCCCTTTCCTGACTGCCCATCCAGTTTTAGAAAGAATCAAAAACAAGTTCCTTCCTAAAAATCATTTGAGGGGGGGCACCCTATTCCTCTTGGTGTCATTAGGGGGTCGATACACTGAAACAAACCCTGCAAACTCAGGCAAACCTCCATGGATTCCCCTGCCCGAGTTTCACTGGAAGCTTCAGCCTGGTTGTCCTGAAAGCCTCCAGCCGCTCTGGACAGACCTGCAGTTCAGAAGCACTCAAAGTCTGTCTCACAAAGACAAGAGGTTATTTTGAACCACAATTCCTCTCCTCCAAAGCCAATTCCTAGTATTCCCCTCAAGCAGCATCGTTTCCCCAACCCAGGAGCACCTCAGCATGAACGCCCCCCAGAAGCCTTTCCCCACAGGGCTGGGAAGAACTGCCTTGCACGCTTTACTCCCTAAGGCTGGAATCCGAGCTCTGCAGAAAAGCCTCCCCCTTTCAATGCTTCCCACACAGAACCCGCAGGTGGCGCGATGCCCTAGGGAAACAGTGCAAGTACTCGAGGAAAAACAGTGCCAGGCCTCTTTCTCTAAAATAGGACCGTATTTTTCTCAAACTCAGAAACAAGCAAACCCAAAACCTGGGAGAGTGGTTGGGAAACAAAACAAAACAAAACAGGAGTGAAACAGGAGCATCGCAGCATTTTGGCAAGAGCCCATCCATGAGTGCAAGAAGGAAAGTGCAACTCGTGAGTAAAGGGGCCCCTTCCATTCCGCAAGGGCAGAACCTGAGAGTGTCCCGGGAATCCGCCTGGCCAGGCTTCCCTGCGCGGCTGAACCGCAGGGGAGCCGGTAGCCCAGCAGCGATTCCTGGGGAGTCATGGCCCCCACTCCGTAGGCTGGCAACGGGGGAAGCCGCTATGGGGCTTCCTGTGCACATGGGGACCCCAAGCCAGGAAGGGGGGCGGTCTGGAAATGGGGACAGGTGACGCTTTGCTTCTTCGGCCATGCAGCTCCCAGCAATCAACCTTACACGATGACCCCTCCAGATTCCAAAATTATGTGGAAATTGAACAATCATAGAGAAGTAGAGCCGGAAGGGGCAAGAGGGCCCTCAGGCCCTGCGCTCTGCTCAGTGCAGGCCTCTGCTTGAAGCATCCCTCCCAGAGGGCTTCCAGCTGCACCTGGGCTGCCTCCAGGCTGGGACAGACCCACCTCCCGGGGTCATCGGCTCCACTGTCGGACTGCTCCAACAGTCTGCAAAAGGTTCCTGATATGTAGCTGGAATCTGCACTCCCTTCACCGGAGCCCATTCTTGAGTGTCCTGCAACCTTTAATGATAAAAAAGAGATCTCGGTCCTCCTCTTTTACTATCTTCTCAAATATTTGCCATCATAACTCCCCTCAGTCTTTTCTGCTTGAGGCTAAAGAGGCCCAGCTCTTCCAATCCCTCCTCTGGGGCTTCGTTTCCAGTCCTCAGATCATCTCAACCCTTCCCAGCCTGTCTGCATCTTTCTTGAACTGCGGAGCACTGAACACTCTGTAATACCCAAGATGGCCAACTGTGGGCCCCCTTGAGAGCTGATCCCCCCTTTCACCTGATTTGGCAACGAAGATAACATGGGGCACTTCATTAGAGGCTTTTGGTAAGTCTGGCAGGATTTCCTTGTGGCGAATCTGCATCTCCTTCCAGTCATCACTGCCTCGTTTTCAAGGTGTTGGCAGACTATCCGCTCCAGAAACTGCTCTAGAAATTTCCAGGCACGGACCCTGTTCAGTTTTCCTTCATGGGTGTGTCACATGAAGTTGAGTGAGAAGCATTTGAGGTGACACAACAGCACTGGAAGTTCCCTCAAAGCCGCCACAAAGAGGAAGGAACAGTCCTCTTCTCGCTCCTCCCAGACTGTAGGACACGGAGAGCGAACCTAAACAGCAGCACACCAGGGGCAGGCCAGCCACACGGCAGGATCTCCTGACGGTCACAGCAACTTCCCAGTGGGACCAGTTGCCAGGACAGCTTCTGTGCTCCTCCACGTCAGGGGCATTCAAGAAGAAGAGGGTGGACCGTTCTCTGAGTGGATGGTGTTACCCGTGTCCTGCGCCCTCAGGGGGCTGGACTTGATGGCCTTCTGGGCCCCTTCCGGCCCTGCTATTGCATGATTCTGGAAGAAGCAGGACTGCCAAACCAGCGTGATGCCAAGTGATTCTAGTGGTGAAAACCCAAAGCAGGAATGAAAACCCCCAGGAAGCCCCCTCCACACCAGCTGATTTTCCCCATGTGGAAAGAGGGCAGCAGGAGATTAAGAAAATGGTGGGGACGCCACAAAAATTCACCCATTGCAGCTTTTACCATCATTGAAAAGAGCAGAGGGAGGAGAGGAGAGGATCTTCCCAATCTGATCTTAATACCTTTGGATTCCCGCATCATTCCTAGGAATTGGTTCATCCATCCCTCCAGAACAGGCTTTCTATCAGAGAAGTCCCAGATCCTCTCCTTCAGCTCCAGAGGGAAAGCCGCTGGGATCTCACAGGGCTCCTTCTCACTCCTGCCAGAGAAAATTCAGGTAACCTCCACTCATCCAACCCAAGATTCCCCCTGGGAGCAAAGGAGGGCCAGTCAAGCACAAAAGGTGGGCCTCGTTTGGGGCGGGGGGGCCATGGTCCTCCAGCAGCCACACAGGTGGGCGGGGCTTCAGCTGATGGGGCAGTTGGGGCGTTTTGCTTGTGCTCAGTTATGCTTAGGGTCAGCTCTGCATGTGGGTTGTGGGAAGTTTGCCCCTTTGGGGGTGATATTTGGATTGTGGTGCCTGCATATATGTGTTAGTTGTGGGCCGTGTGCTTTCCTGGCAGAGAGCAGCCTTCCGCCGTGTGTGAGGAAGGGAAACTCGACCACCAGACCCTGTTTTTGTCTTGACAGATGCTGGTGATCTGCATTCTCTGCTCAGGAGCCTGGAGCAGCCGGTCCCCCCAGAGCCGTCCAGACCCTTCCCTGTACCAGTGGAAACGAGGGGGACGCACTCACCTCCGCAAGGTGCTTCTCACATCCTGGAGGGGAAAGAGAGAAAGAGGAGGCGCTCAGCGGGTGTCGCTCTGCACTCCTGAGATGCGCCTGCCCAGTCCTGCTCGGAGCCTCCACTTGGGGGCACAAAGGGGTGGACAGAAACCATCCCCACCAGGAGGCACCAGGAGGAGCTTCCTGACGAGGGACATGGATGGCCTGGGAGATTCCACCACCGCCAGGGAGCCTCCGGCTGAGTGCCAAGACTGATGCTCACCCTGGAGGCTCCTGCCAGTGACAGTGCTGCTTGCCAGGCCAACATGTGAGCTGCCCCCTGGAAACAGGCGCAACCCTGAAGCATGTTCAAGAAGGGAGGATGTGAGAGGCTTCGGGCTCAGGTCAGACACCTCCCACAGCCTCTTTCGCTCCCTCAGCCTGTCCTTTGGAGGGCAGACTTCTCCCGGCTGCCCCAGGCAGGAGTCAACCACTCCTTTCCAGCAGCAGAACACTGGGGCGCTTGCCCCCAGGAGCCACACTGAGAAGCTCCCTCTTGTGTGCAGAAGACAGATTTCGTCAGGCTTTGGGGGCATCAGTTGTGAGCTGAAACATGCAGGAGGAGTGAGGTTAAGGCCTGCCTGTCCTGGGGCTGCACCATATTTGAGATTCTGCTTTGCACAGGAATAGATCCGACCTGCCTTCCGGATTGGCAACACCACTAGGCCAGACTGCTTTGCGGTCACTTCCCCAGCCCTGCACCACCCTCTGCTTTGGCCTGGGTCTCATGGAGGGCCTCACCGCAGGGTGGCCCCGTCAAAGGGTCCGCATTGCCTGCCTGGGCCCTCCCTGCACACACGCAGAGGCAAGCAGCATCTGGCTGAGTCTCCTCCTTGGGGGACGTGGGGGCTCCTGACCCTCCTACCTGCAGGAGTTCAGTTGCCTGCTGCCGACTCTTCTCCTCCACCTCCTGCATGAGGCCTTCAAGGGAAGGGAGTTCCTTCGAAAGCCTGGCCAGGTGGTCCTCCCCTCTCCTGGCAATCTCCTCCAGAAGCTCGTCCACCTGGCCCAGGAGACGCTTCTCTTGCTCTTCCAGGAACTGATGCATTCGCCTGAACTGAGCCACCGTCTCCTCCCGTTCTGCCTTTGTTTGCTCCTGCAAGAAGGAGAGTGTGGAAAGCAGGAATGGGCAGCCAGAGCCGGAAACGGGGTCAGTCTTGCTAGAGAAGCTCAGGGACCCCCTCTCAGAATGGCCCCTCTTGTATACTAGCTAGGGTGGGTTCAGCAGCTTTGAACAATGTCACGTGCTCTGCAGGGAAGGGCTGCCTTGGGGCTCTCGATTCCCCGGCATTTTCTCTTCCGTGTGACCCATCCTGGCTGAAGTGCTCCTTCCCTTCCACGTCACATTCTGGACACTTACCAGCAGCGCCTGCTTCTCCCTTTCTGCCTCTGCTTGACATGCCAAAATCCTTCCTCTCTCATCCCTGAGACTCTCCAGGCGACGCTGCAGCAGATCCTGGAGAGAGAACAGCAGTTCACTTTCAGTTTACAGACGGGAAATGCAGAAAAAGGAATTGAAAGGGATGTTCATGCTTCCCTTGCTTCCCTTTCACATCTTGGTGGGGTCCGGGGGAAGGGGGCTCTCAGGTGCCTTATTGATCCCAGACGGATCCAGAAACGAGCTGCAACATGCGCTGGGCAGGCTTTGAGCCGAGATGAAGGGACGGTGCCATCCCACAAGGACCAGTCAAAACACCATTGAACTGCCTTTGCCGAGCTCCTTAACTTTGAAAAGCAAAAGGTTTTTTCTGCTGTTATTTCCTAAAGCAGGGAAATGACAACGGATAATCCTAAAAGGGGAAGGAAGGCAGAGTGGAAGAGACTTCCGGCCACCCCAGAAGTGACCAGTGCCGCTCTCATCCCTGGGCAGGAATGGCGGACAGGGCAGCCTGTCTGCGTAGGAAGCAGCCCGGAAGGAGACCTGCAGAGGGGCATTCCTGCTTTCCCTGGGGGAATTCTTCCCTTCATCCGAATTGCACTGGGGTTGCGAATGGCTTGTGCAGGATCTTTGACAGAATCCTCCTCTTTGAAATGGGCTGTTCCTCAATAAAGGAAAGATTGCAGCACCCAGAAACACACGCAGAGTGCAGCTGGTGCCTTGAGGAACTGCAAGGACAAGAAACGGGGAGGGGGAAGAGGGAGCACCTGAAGCTCTAAATTCCTCACAAATATTCCAGGATTCAAGGACCTGAAGTGCATCCAGCATCTTTGATCACCCCCTTCAGTGCCGGACTCTCATTGGCTCTGCACCAGAGACCAGCTGGGCCGGACACACGCCTGCACACAAGCACAGGCACACGCAGGCACACACTCAAGCGAGCTGGGGCTGTGGGAGTGTGGCCCCTTGTTTTAATGCAATTCTGTATTTTATTTGGCAATATTGTATATTAATAGATGAACCTTTCTGTCTTGGCCACATGCAGTTGGGCTTTCGTGTAGCCTTTGGTTCGATACAAGAGAGGTTAGGGGGCACACAAAGGGCAGGCAGATGGAGCCTTATAGTACCCTGCTCCATATTGCAGCTCTGGTGCTGGTCATGGAAAACCAAGAGGCTACTCTGGCTTGGAAGGAGGGGCAGAGGAGAAGAGGGACTAATTCCCCCACCACCTTTGGCCTGGGAGTGTCTGAGGCCGCTTTCCCCTCCCGGCTCTGGGCTCCCTCCATGCACCTCCATCATGGCCTCTTTCCTCTCCCCCTCCTCAGAGCAGGCACAAGCCCTGGGAACTCACCCCTCCTCCCCAGGGCAGCTACGCCTCTCCCTGCAACCTACATATTGAACAGCGATGCTGCCTGGCCCTTCCCGGGGATCTAGTTCCTGGGCAATCCAGAAAGGCAAAGGATCAGAGGATCACAGAGCATCATTCCCTTCTCATTGGCGGGTCTTCGCAGAGGCCATGCTCAGAGGGGCCCACAGGTAGTTCTCCCCCTGCCCCCACAGAAGTAGTACCCGGATCTCCTACCTGGTACTCCTGGGACGCCTCCTCCAGGGGAACCACCTTGTGACCTTCATGCTCCTTCGCTTTGTCACACACCACACAGATGGGGGCTTCGTGGTCCCTGCAGAAAAGTTTCAGGGGCTCCTGGTGCTTCTCGCAGACTCGCCCCTTCCCTTCGGCCCCTTTGACATCCTGCTCCCCTAAGTTTCTGACAATTTCCACAATCCTGGCCAGGTGCCGATTGGGCTGGAGGCTCCTCTTCTGGAAGGTCCCCCTGCACTGGGGGCAGGAGGCCTCCGTGTCTGAGTCCCCCCCGCTCTGGCTCAGGCAGGCTCGACAGAAATTGTGCCCACATTCTGTAATGCTCACAGGATCCCTGAAATACTCCAGGCAGATGGAGCAAGTGGATTCCTTGCTGAGAGCCTGGACGGTGCAGCCGGGGGTGGCAGCCATGGCTTCTGCACACTGCAGTTTCACTTTCCACAGATCAGTAAGCGGGGTTTCCTTCCCGTAAATGGGCGCCCGGCCCCCCCTCGCTCCTCGCTGCAAGCCTCGCATGCGACTCCGCCCAGGTTTACTTTCCAGCACCGCACAGTCACTTCCTGCCACGTGCAGCTCATCAGCTCATTATTCTTTCTCAGAATCAAGTAAAAAGTTGTTTTATTTACGTTATTGAGAAGGTGTCTCTACTGGATCTTTTTACACCCCGTCTGTTATATGCAAAGTTTGGGGAGGGCGATCGGGTGGGCACTTTGCTAGAGGCACATGAGAGCGAAGCCAAGCCACAGGGCTGAATGGATTCAGACAGCACAACAGGAAAGGAAAGGAGGAACCTTCAGCGCAACAGGAAAGAAAAGGGGGCCCCTTCAGGACAACGTGGGCTTTGCGTGGCCTTTCTGTCCAGAGGATGGAACACAAGCCAGTGCCCCCAGGCTGGGAGCAGCCAATGTCCCTCCCAGTCCCAGGAGGGAGATGCCAACGGGGCAGCAGCTCAGCACTACTGCACTAATGCCCCAGCCCGGCAGGGAGATGCTCAAAGTGGGGCAACAAGGAGGATCCCCAAACTGCAGTGGGAGCTGCTTGACCTGCATGCTGGATTCTGCAAGGAAGAGGCGCTTTGAGATACAGTGGTACCTTGGCTCACAAACTTAATCCGTTCCAGGACTTTAGTGATGACCCAAATTGGTCGTGACCCAAGTCAAATTTCCCCATAAGGGTCAAGGTAAATAAGGTTTATCCGTACTGCAACTATTTTTTTTACTCACAAAAATATGAAACCGAGTCACAAAGAACAACAAAGATTGTGATAGTGCGGGTGGGTGCAGGGAGGCGGTCGCACTGGGGGTGGAGGGAAATGGGCACGGGTGTCTGGAAGGCTGCGGACCACCCTGAGCGCTCCTCCCTCGGCAAAAAGGGCCCGCTTTCCCCACAGATAAAGAAACAGGGAAGGTTCCGCTTAGCCTGCCCGGCAAGAGTCTGTCCTCCAGTGATTTAAGGTCCCAGAGGGGGGCCTCCCTCCCTCCCTCACCACTTCGGTTACAGATCTCCTATAGAAAGGCAGTGGTTCCTTCATGCGGTGTGGCAACAGGGAAGCTGTGTGGGGTAGTGGTCGGAGTCCTGAGCTCGAGAGATCCTGTTCTAGCCCACACTTGGTCATGAAGCTCATTGGGCCAATCACTGTCTCTCTGCCTCTCCTACCTCACAGGGCTGTTGTCCCATCTCACTCGCCAGGGCCAGCGTGGGGCTGGCTGTGCCCTCCCTGCTGCTTCCCCACCTCCTGCTCAGGCAAGGAGGCCGGGAGGGGAGAGGCAGCTCGGTGGGAACCGGTGAAGAGCGGCCTCCTCCGTCCTCTGCCCTGCTCTTGCTGGCCTGGCTTGGGCTGTGAGTTTCTCAGCCAGTCTGCGCTGGTGTGTGGGGGGGTTTGGGTGTGTGTGAGGGGTTCATTGCCTTTCCTCATTTAACATGAAGAATATTAGTGTATGAAGCAACTTTGTGTGATTTTGTATTGGTCTGCTGATAATACTGTATTTCAATGTGTATTTGTACAAATCCTTCATTCTCTTTGGGCGGGGGGGGGGGAGGAGGATGGATGAAATTGCCTCAGGACTCCTCCTCTGTGGCATCACTGGGGGCACATCCCAAGGAGGGGGGGGCTTCACGTCGCCATCTTCACGGACATGTGGAAGAGCCAAGTCTGGAGGAGGGATGTGCGAGGAATCAGTTGGCAGGTAAGACTCCATCAGAATCAGCGCAAGTCACAAGGAATTTCCCAGGGAAGAATTAAAATACGATTCCACCTGGCCCCAAATACAGCGCTGTTTCCCCATGGAAACCTCCCCTGCTTGTCCGCCCTGCAGACCAGAAGGAGGTGGGGAGTACCAACTTTTGAAAACGAATCAAGGCTAGACAGGAGAGAATTTTAAATCTGACTTGACGCAGAGCCACCTAAACATCCGAGCAGCAGGCCAGATAATAACAGAATTGGGTAGGAAGCGAGAGATACCGCGGAGCCCGGCGGATTAAACGAATCACTCCGCGCAGGTCCCGGAGCGGCTCCAGCCCTTGGCTCCCGCCCCCGCTCCCCCCCCCGGCGGCTGCTGCCTGCCCCCCTCCGGCTCGCTCCGTCGCTCCCTCCCTCCGCCTCCCGCAGCGGCTGCCAGTATTGGGGTGGGGGCTCCAGGGCCCCCCGGGGCTGCCCCTCCCTGCCCGGGCTTCGGGCGGCGCTCTCGGCGCGCTCAGAGGTCCCGTCCCCCATCCAGGCTGCCCGCGGCTTCGGTGCTCCTGGGAAGCCCCCGAGAGTCACGTCGCCCCTCCGCCCCCGGGGCCTCCGCGGGCCCCACTGAGGAGCTTTGGGGGCTCCCTGAGTTTCGGGGGTTGCGGGCGCTGCTATGCTCCGGCAGGCGGGGCACGGCGCTTCCTCGGGGGCCCCGGTACTTTCGCTTTGGCCGCTTCCCCGCCGGGTGTTTCCTTCGCGGAAGCGGCGGGGCTCCGCGCGGTCCCTGCTGAACACAAGGGCGGGCAGGGGGGAGCGCGGGCCAAAGGCTTCCTCGGGGAGCAGTGGCGCCCCCTGCAGGCTGGTGGGGAAGTGGCTCGGCTCGTTCCGCAGGTCAAGGGCGGCGGGAACGAGGGGAATTTGGCCCGCAGCTGCTCTTCAAGATGCGTCGCTTCCGAGTCTTCCTCCAGCGGCCCTCGCACGACCTGAGGGCCATTTTTCACCTGTCTGTGGACACAAACATGTGCACCCCGCCCTGGGGGCCAGGGGCTCTGGGACACAAGCAGCCAAGCCCCCAGAGAGCGAGCGACCAGGGCAGCAAGCAGGACTTTGGTGGAGCAATTCCCAGCCCCACACGTGGTGGCACAAGCCCTGCCCCAAGCACACTCCACAGCGGTGGCCTGCGACTGGCGCACACCAGTAGCCCCGTTACAGGACCAGGGGAGAGCGCTGGAGCAGCGAGGGCCCGCCCTCCGCACAATCAGAGAAAAGCAAGAGCTTCTAGACTGAGCAGAGGAGCTGCAACAGGTACGTGTAGTCCAGGAGCAAGAAGAGCCGAGGCAGCAGAAGAGAAGCCCGAGGAAGGGAAAAGCGGAAACTCGCTGGAACGGGTGCCAGTTGGACGCAGAAGACCTAGAAAACACCCGTGGAAGCAGTGGAACTCTTGCACGGCTTCACGTTACTTGAGGGAGGGATGCGTGAGAAACTCCAGCACATGCGAGGGAAGGCAGGCCTGTCCGAGACAGTGCTCGGTTTTGTCCTTGCTTTGCCGCTTTGCATGCGCTGGAGTTCTTGTGGAAGGGAAAGGAGGAAACCCGAAGCAAGGGCGGAAATGCATGAAATGGGGCCGTGACCAAGGGGTCTCTGTGGGTGAAAAGAAAGCTGGAGAGGAGAATCTGGGACAAGGGGGTCTTTTGGTCCGTTTTGTTCTAGTGACTGATTGGAGGCCTTTTAAATATATACATATATATCTTTTGCATTTATTTTCACAGCATTCAATAAGAAAGGAATTGGAATATAGAGAAGGAAGATTCCAAGGGTCAATCCACAAATTTAGCATGTGGTATCAACATTTAAACATATTCATGAAAAAGCGAAAATCTCATTGCCTATAAGCTCATCCCAACAATTCAATTCTCAGTCACACAAAATTTGTCTAGTCCATTGCTTTTACTTTAAAGTACTAATGACTAACATTTATTTAAAAAGCCCTATTTTCTTTAACAATTATTAAATTGCTCATTATAAGCTTTCCCTATAGGTATTTTCTATATTTCCACATGCATTTCCTTCCAAAATCTTTTAGTTCTATCACATTTCCACCGCATATGGTAAAATGTCCGATCTTTCTCTTTACATTTCCAGCCTTTTCCATTAAAGTTCTTATCCACTGTCTGAATATCTTTCTGAGTAATATACCACTGAAAATATATCTTATACCACTTTTCTCTTAACATTTGACTTGCAGTGAATTGCATATCGTTTCTATATATCACAAAGCTTTTCATTGATGTGATTGTATTTCTTCTTCGACGTACCATGACCCGCGCTTCATCAATATTTTATATTGTTCAGTTTCAGTATCGTGTTTCAGCAATAATTTGTACATTAATCCCAGGAGATGGTCTTTTTGATGTTTAATTACAGGTTTTTTTCCTGTTTGAGTTTCCTTTTTTAATCTTGAAACCAACTGATAATAAAGAGGTTGGTTTTATTTTGTTGCCTGTGAGTGGAGACCTTTCTGGGGGCTCTGCAGGATGGGAAAACTGGCCCTTGACTGGGAAAAGGGTGTCAGTTTTACAGGCATCTTTGCGTTCCAGAGAGAAGGGCGTGCCCAGAAGGCTCCTGGCAGCCTTAAGAACTGATTGTGAGGAGGGCATCCCATAAACATGAAAGAAGGGGAAGAGGGTCTCTCCTGCAAATGGGACCCCAGAGAAGGCGTAGAGGAGGGTCCCTCTGTCAGCATCATAAAAGGCCACCCGCCCCCCATCACAGTTCAGAGACACCCGGATTGTCTTTGGCTCCCCACTCACAGGCAGAGCATAAGTATTAGTGCAAGCTGTGCATGTACCTTCGTAAT
Source organism: Varanus salvator macromaculatus (assembly GCA_023646645.1). NCBI lineage: Eukaryota > Metazoa > Chordata > Lepidosauria > Squamata > Varanidae > Varanus > Varanus salvator. The sequence goes on from JAIXND010000685.1 coordinate 7,108,542, forward strand.
ACTGCAAAACCCAGAATCCTCCCTTAGGAGAAAAAGAAATCCTGCTCTTTCTGTCCACAGACTCTCTGGCGACACCCACAGCCCACCTTCCCTCACTTCCCACACGGACTTCCCAGGAGTGTCTTCCAGCTGTGAAGCCCTCACAGCCCAGCACAAAAGGGTGGTAGCTGAATCTCTCTGGATTGTCAGGCACATTTTTCCTTTTGTCTCCCTTGCTGACACTTTTATGATCCTCGGAAAGGAGGAGACAGGGATGAGCAGTGTCTGGATCCAGGGTCACATTTGCTGCTGGGGATGGAGAAAAAGAAAGAAAGCAGAAGATGAGACATTTTGATCTCCATCTCAAGCATTAACACCCCACTGGCATCACAGCTTCCCTCCCAAATCCAATAAAATGTGAACAACAACATAACTCAAAAGCTAATGGCAGAGTTTACAGTTCCCCAAGCTCACCTCCCCAATCCTCTCGTCACTTTCCCTCCCCTTTCCTGACTGCCCATCCAGTTTTAGAAAGAACCAAAAACAACAAGTTCCTTCCTAGAAATCATTGGGGGAGGGGGGCACCCTGTTCCCCTTGGTGTCATTAGGGGGTCCTTACACTGAAAGACACCCTGCAAAATCAGGCAAACCTCCACGGATTCCCCTGCCTGAATTTCACTGGAAGCTTCAGCCTGGTTGTCCTGAAAGCCTCCAGCCACTCTGGACAGACCTGCAATTTGGAAGCATTGCAAAGTCTGTCTCACAGAGACAAGAGGCTCTTTGGAACTGCGATTCCTCTCCTCAAAGCCAATTCCTAGAATTCCCCTCAAGCAGCATCGTTCCTCCAGCCCGGGAGCATCTCAGAGAAACGTCAGCTGTGCCGGGTGCCTCCTGGCCAGTGCCAAGAACATGGCAGACCAATGTCCCCCCCCACCCCGCCCCAATCTGCTAAGCAATTCTGGAAGGAAAATGCAGCTCGAGAGTCAGGCCAGAGTTGCTGGGCGCCAGAGGAGTGTCTGTGGGCACCACTTCTGAGACGCCAGTGGAATAAACGTCTCCCCAGAAGCCTTTCCACGCAGGGCTGGGAAGAACTGCCTCACATGCTTTCCTCCCTAGGCTGGAATCCGAGCTCTGCAGAAAAGCCTCCCCCTTTCAATGCTTCCCACACAGAACCCGCAGGTGGCGCGATGCCCTAGGGAAACAGTGCAAGTCCTCGAGGAGAAACAGTGCCAGGCCTCTTTCTCTAAAATAGGACCGTATTTTTCTTAATCTAAGAAACAAGTAAACCGAAAACCTGGGAAAGTGTTCTGAAAACCAAACAAAACAGGAGTGAAACTGGAGCATCGCAGCATTTTGGCAAGAGCCCATCCATGAGTGCAAGAAGGAAAGTGCGACTCATGAGTAAAGGGGCCCCTTCCATTCCGCAAGGCCAGAACCTGAGACTGTCCTGGGAATCCGCCTGGCCAGGGTTCCCTGCGCGGCTGAACCGCAGGGGAGCCGGTAGCCCAGCAGCGATTCCTGGGGAGCCGCAGCCACCACTCCGCAGGCTGGCAATGGGGGAAGCCGCTATGGGGCTTCCTGTGCACATGGGGACCCCAAGCCAGGAAGAGGGGCGGTCTGGAAATGGGGACAGGCTACGCTTTGCTTCGGCCATGCAGCTCCCAGCAATCAACCTTACACGATGACCCCTCCAGATTCCAAAATTATGTGGAAGTTGAATAATCATAGAGTAGTAGAGCTGGAAGGGGCAAGAGGGCCCTCAGGCCCAGCGCCCTGCTCAGTGCAGGCCTCCACTTGAAGCATCCCTCCCAGAGGGCTTCCAGCTGCACCTGGGCTGCCTCCAGGCTGGGACAGACCCACCTCCCGGGGTCATCGGCTCCACTGTCGGACTGCTCCAACAGTCTGCAAAAGGTTCCTGATCTGTAGCTGGAATCTGCATTCCCTTCACTGGAGCCCATTATTGCGTGTCCTGCAACTTTTAATGATCGAATGGAGATCTCGGCCCTCCTCTTTTACTAGCATTTCAAATATGTGCCATCCTATCTCCCCTCAGTCTTCTCTGCTTGAGGCTAAACAGGCCCAGCTCTGCCAATCCCTCCTCTGGGGCTTCGTTTCCGGTCCTGAGATCATCTCAACCCTTCCCAGCCTCTCTGCATCTCTCTTGAACTGCGGAGCGCTGAACTCTCTGTATTACCCAAGATGGCCAACTGTGGGCGCCCTTGAGAGCTGATCCCCTCTTTCACCTGATTTGGCAACGAAGATAACATGGGGCTCTTCATTAGAGGCTTTGCTAAAGAAAAGGCACAGGACGTGACCAGCCATCCCACAGTCCACAGGAGAGGTGCCCAGATTAGAAAAGGAGATCGGAAAAGTCTGGCAGGATTTCCTTGTGGCGAATCTGCATCTCCTTCCAGTCATCACTGCCTCTTTTTCAAGGTGTTGGCAGACAGTCCGCTCTAGAAACTGCTCCAGAAATTTCCAGGCACGGACCCTGTTCAGTTTGCCTTCATGGGTGTGTGATATGGAATTGAGTGAGAAGTGTTTGAGGTGACACAACAGCACTGGAAGGTCCCCCAAAGCCGCCTCAAAGAGGAAGGAGCAGTCCTCTTCTCACTCCTCCCAGATTGTAGGACACGGAGAGCGAACCTAAACAGCAGCACACCAGGGGCAGGCCAGGCACACGGCAGGATCTCCTGAGCAACTTCCCAGTGGGACCAGTTGCCAGGAGAGCTTCCGTGCTCCTCCACGTCAGGGGCATCCAAGAAGAAGCAGGTGGACCGTTCCCTGAGTGGGATGGTGCAACCGGTGTCCTGCTCCCTTAGGGGGCTGGACTTGATGGCCTTCTGGGCCCCTTCTGGCCCTGCTGTTGTATGATTCTGGGAGAGGCAGGACTGCCAAACCAGAGTGAGGCCAAGTGATTCTAGGTGGTGAAAACCCAAAGCTGGAATGAAAACCCCCAGGAAGCCCCCTCCACACCAGTGATTTTCCCCATGCGGAAACAGGGCAGCAGGAGATTATGAAAATGGTGGGGACGCCACAAAAATTCACCCATTGTAGCCTTTTACCATCCCTTATAACAGCAGCAAGAGAAGGAAAGGATCCTCCCAGTCTTATCTTAATACCTTTGGATTCACTCATGGCTCCAGGGAATTGCTTCCTCCATGCCTCCAGATCAGGCTTTCTGTCCGAGAAGTCCCAGATCCTCCGTTTCAGCTCCAGAGGGAAAGCCGCTGGGATCTCACAGGGCTCCTGCTCACTCCTGCCGGGAAAATAAAAGGTAACCTCCACGCATCCAACCCAGGATTCCCAGGGAGCAAAGGAGAACTGGCAAAGGGCCAGAAGCATCAAGAGAAGCATCTGCTCACCTGCCCCCTTCTCCTCCCTTCCCCAGGAGATGGAGCCTTCCAAGCGAGGGCTCCCAGAGAGGCCGAGGAGAAGGGGCCCTGAGGCCTTTCCATTGGTTTTGCTGGAACAGATTTTCAGCTTCAAGAAAAAAGACAGTAGAAAATTTGGGGAAACACTAGAAGCTTATGAGTAGAAGATGGAGTCATTTCAATGACCCCACCCAAAAAAGTCCTCAAATGAGGCAGGAGGATGGTGCAATAAAGGCCCAATCGTGGGGGACACCCAAAAGTCCATCTTGGGACAGGGGGTGTTTTTTCTATGTTTCTTCCTGAAAATCAAGTTGCAGGACAGGAGGAGAAAGAACTGGGCAATCTGAATCAAGCATGAGCAAGCAGTGAATAGGATGGAGTGTCAGAAGGAGGACAACCAAAAGTGTGTGTGGCTTCTTATCAGGAAGATACAAAGACACTGAGTCAGAAGGGACCTCCCGGGCCATCTAGTCTGACCCCTGGCTCCAGCCGGCTCCACTCACGACATGCCCACCATGTGCAGCCTATCTTTGAACACCGTCACCGATGGGGCCTCAACTGCCTCTCGTGGAAGCCCATTCCACACCCTCGGGGTCCTCACTGTCAGGAAGTGCTTCCTGGCATCCAAATGGAACCTGGGTTCCCTGAGCTTTGCTCTGTTGGAGCGCGTCCTGCCTTCCTCTGCAGGGGAGAACAGGCCTCTACCCACCTCAGTGTGACATCCGCTCACATACCTGTATGTCGCCAACAGATCCCTTGGAGTCTCCTCTTTTCCAGGCTGAAGAGACCCAGTTCCCTCAGTCTCGCCTCATAAAGATGGGAGTGACTTTGGTCCTTCCGGGTGGGCAAGAAAGAGGGAGGGAGGGAGGGAGGGAAGTGAGGAGAGGTCTGGGGAATGGTTTCGGCATCAGTGCTGCTGGTTCTCCTTTGAGCATCTCAATTACCGTATTTTTTGCTCTATAAGACTCACTTTTTCCCCTCTCAAAAGTAAGGGGAAATGTCTGTGCGTCTTATAGAGCGAATATGTGTGTGCAGTAAGTCTGTCAGATGTGCATCCCATGGGGAAGTGATGGGGAACGTGCCTGTGATCATGTGCCCATTTGATTCAGAATATTTTTTTCTTGTTTTCCTCCTCTAAAAACTAGGTGCGTCTTATGGTCAGGTGCGTCTTATAGAGCGAAAAATACGGTATTTATGTGGCTTCCATGTTCACTGATTGCATATTCCACATTCCTGTGGGGTGTCTACACTTCTGATATCTGTCACTGTCCCAGGGGATTCTGCTCATCTTCCCATTTCTCCCCCCACCCTCCCTCCTCAGCTGCCAATGTGACTCTGGATCCACACACGGCTCATCCCAAACTCTTCCTGTCTGAAGATCTGAAAATCGTGAGGATAGAAGAGAAGCCACAAAAGCTGCCCAACAATCAGGAGAGATTCGACAAACGGGAGTTTGTGCTGGGACAGGAGGGCTTTGCAGAAGGAAAACATTTCTGGGAAGTCCATGTGGGAAGTGGGGGGGACTGGGCTGTGGGGGTCGCCCGGAAGTCCATGAGGAGAAAGGGCCGGGTGGAACCATGCCCTGAACAAGGAATCTGGGCTGTCCGGTACTATGCAGGGGCACAGTTGGCTTGGCGAGCTGGCCGTTACTTGAAAGGCACGTACTGGGCGGCGCACGCCCCTAATTCCTGTTCTCTGGCCGTGAGTGGGGAGCTGAAGAGGATCCAGGTGTGTCTGAGCTGTGATGGGGGGCAGGTGGCCTTTTATGATGCTGACCGAGGGACCCTCATCCACACCTTCTCTGGGGTCTCGTCTTCTGGAGAAATCCTTTTGCCCTTTTTTCATATTTGCAAAAAAGGCGACCTCCAGATTTCTCCGTAAAGCAGCAGTGCGAATTCCTCACAGGTCAACCGCTCCAGAGCAGGAAGATCAATTTCAAAATTAAGACAGGCTTAGTCCAGGCCATCTTTTCCTCTTCTACAAAGCACTTGCCCACATGCCTTCAGTCACAAAGCAGAGGAAGTTAGTGGCAACTTTTCTCCCTCTTTCCGCCAGATTTCTCTCCCTCTCTAAGAGAATCACAGCAAACCTGTGAGGTACCTATATCTGCTTCAATCTGGGAAGATTTCTTGATTTATTCAAGGAAGATTCAAATATTAGAAGATGATCGCATGTGGAAGCAATTCTCACGACTATCAGTGACCTCTGCAAGTGGCCACCAGGAAATAAAGCTTTTACGCAGTCACTGAAGAAGCGTAAAACTTCCGGAAACGTAGACTGGGGAGCTGCCTTGCTTGTTCACTCACGTATGCTATTCGGATGTATTCCGAAATGATGGAAACTTAGTGTAGCAGTCCCACTATTTAAGAAGGGATATTGAGCGGATCCCAGAAATTATAGGCCAATTGTCTGGACTGCGATCCCAGCAAAAATGTACATCGAGCTTCTCCAGAAATGAAGAGAAACGGACTGAGCAAAATTCCGCCTTATTGCAAGAACAGGCAGACTTCAGAAAGGGAAGGCCTGCTTTCGTTTGACAGTAAAACGCACTGCAAATGGTGGACGGCTCTTTGCTGCATTTATTGATTCAAGAGCTACTTTTGATTCATTAAATGAGACTCTTTCATGGGGAAAACACTGTTGAAAACAAGTGTAAATTGGCAATTGTTCTTCCCTAAAATGGTGCTTTGCTTAGATACAAGTTTAAAGGTCAGAACTGGTATAAACTGTGTCTTAACAAGTCAGATTGACACAGATGAAAATCTTCGACAGGGCTGTATTTTTGCTCTGTTTCTTCGCAATTTTTATATTAACAATGTCATTTCCTCAAGAATTTCATCACCAAAGATCCTGGACAGATTGCGTACGATCCTTCTATATGCAGGTATGATTGACTAGACAGGAAAGGGCTGTGTAGATCCCTGAGAAGGGGTGTCAGGACAACACCTGGTAAAAAACCAAGGCTGTCGTCTTTGGCAAGAAGAAGAACTGGCCCCAAGATTTTGTAAGAGCTCGATGAAATAGTGCAGGTGGGGTCTGTTGCTTCCCTGGGCCCTGTGGAAGATGGAGATGGCTCGGGAAGTTGCCACCATCACCCCCAAGCGCTCGCTCCCCTTCAGCCCTGCTGGCCAGCTCCTGGGTTCCCACCTGTGTCGAGGGCAATGGAGGGAGAGGGCTAGAGTTGGTGGAGGACCGCTCACAGGGAAGCCAAGTGAACATGGCTTAGAGCTCACCACCAAGCCCCTGCCGTGGCGGTGAAGGTGGCAAAGCATCATTTCCTTGCCACCAGCTCTGCATCCTCACAGCGTCATCCAGCTGAGCTTTAACGAGTGGCTCACTGTGATGGATTTGCTCAACACTTTGAGGATAAAGTTGCTCGGATTTGCTGTGAGTTTGGCTCCACAGTTGACATCGTTCCATTAAGAGAGGCTTCCAGAGCACCATCTGGTCCAGTTTTGTTGGAGGAGTTCCAGCTGTTGAGGCCTGAGGATGTGGAAGAGGTGCGTGGCCTGGTTCGGTCTGCCATCTGTGTGCTTGACCCTTGCCCATCATGGCTTGTTACTCAAAATAAGGAAGGGATGGGCCCAGGAGGCTGTGAATGCCTCTTTCAAAGAGGGAGTGGTCCCAGCTGTAATTAAGAGGCTGTAATCAAACCGTTCCTGGAAAAGTCTAAGCTGGACCCGGAAGACATGAACAGTTACAGGCCTGTGGCCAACATCCCCCTCCTGAGTGGGAGGTGCCTGAACAGCTCCAGGCACTCTTGATGAAACGGATTATCTAGATCCATTTTAACCGGGTTTCAGGCCTGGTTTTGGGATGGAAACTGCCTTGGTCGCCCTGTGGAATGACCTCTGCTAGGAAGGTGCCGGGGAGTGCGACCCTGTTGATTCTCCCGGACTTCTCAGTGGCTTTTGGCACCATCCACCGTGGAGTCCGCCTGGATGGGCTGGCCAGGCTGGGGATAGGAGGCACTGCTTTGCAGTGGGCCTGCTCCTACCTGCCTGGCTGATTCCAGGTGGTGGTGCTGGGGAGTGCTGCTCTATGCGATGGCTGCACCACAGGGCCATGGGGTCCCGCAGGGCTCCTTTACCTCCCCCATGCTTTTCAGCATCTGTGTGAAAGCACTGGGAGAGGACACCTGGAGGTATGGGTTCAGGTGTCACCAATGCACAGGTGACGCTCAGCTCTGCCTTCTTCATCCAACCCAGGTGAGGCAGTGCCCATTCCAAGCAGTGCCTGAGCTCTGTAGCGGACTGGATGAGGGCCAGTAAGCCGAGACTCGATCCAGACAAGGAGGAGGTGCTGTTGGTGGGTGCATTGTCCAGTTGGGAGACTGTCAACTTGTCCTGGACAGGATTGCACTCCCCCTAAAGGACGAGGTTTGTAGTTTGGGGTCCTCCTAGACTCAGAACTGTCACTGGAGCCACAGGTGGACTTGGTGCATAGGAGCAGCTTTTATCAGCTGGGGCTGATTTACCAACTGCTTTCCTGTCTGGAGAGGCACAGTTATCCATGCTCTGGCAACCTCACACTTGCGCGATTGCGACATGCTCTGCGTGGGGCTGCCTTTGAAAACAGTCTGGAAACTTCGGCTGATTCAGGATAGGGCAGCACGGCTGCTGACAGAGACTGGCCCTCTGGATCACATCACTCCAGTCCTCCATCAGTTCCACTTGCTGCCAGTTGAAGTCCAGGCCCAATGCAGAATGCTTGTTACAACATGTAAAGCCCTGAATGGCTTGGAGGCAGGTTATCTGAACGTATGTTCCTACCCATTCTTAATTATTGCCTGCTAAATTAGTCCTCCTCAGCGAACCGCTTCCTGAAGAAGTGAGAAGGGTCCTTTCTGCAGTGGCATCCTGCCAGAGAGGTACACCTGAGCCATCTTTGTTATCCTTTCAGCACCAGGTGAAAAGCTTTTTATTCTCCAGTCATTTTAACTTTGATCCGCACAGGACTGTTTTCATTCCTGGGTTTTATTATTTGTTGTTGTACCAAGAGTTTAACTGATTGTAGCTGCAATGTCCTTGTTTCGCTATTGTTGTCTGTTTCTGATTTTATTCTCTTTTAATATAACTTTTATTGTATATATTATTTTAGATTGTATACCATCCAGAGAGCCTACAAGGGAGTATAAAAATGTAATACATATATACATACATTCTCTTTTATCTATGAGAACAAGCTAAAATAAAACGTTGAATGTTGTGTCCAAACTCTGAACAGACCCTTAAATTACAGGGATTCTGGCTCATGTCAAACAATTATGATACTGCAGAAGACACCTGTGTGGCCAGTTCTGGCTTCTGCAGCAGAAATGTGGGGCTTTGCTGATAATAACACAATTTAAAGGGTCCAAAATAGCTTCTTAGGCTCAGTTTTAAGTGTGTCAAGATCCACACCAGTTCACACAGAAGCAAATTTGGAACACAAGCAAATGTCAGACTGATCCATTTTAATCTGTTCTACTACTGGTATAAATCAGATCAAAGGAGTAACACCAGACTCCCTAAGAAATGTGTGGATGAGCAGATATCCAGGGCCTGGAAAAAATCTTGGTTTTAGGACTTCTCAAAATTGCTAAGGTTTTGCCCCAGTGATGAAGCATCTCAACACCAGCAATGAAACTTCAGAACAGAAGTGAGTGAAAGGTAAGTGCTGTTTACTCGTGCTGTTATTAAATGACCTCAGGCAATCCTTCAGAACTCATTGCAACTCCCAGGTTACCAAGTGAAGTCAAAAGAAAAGCAGAACAAAAGCACCTACATATGAGAAAAGTGCTCCTTTACATAAGTTCAGCTGGGAGCTAAATCCCAGAAGGGGAAATCCTGTAGGAACCTAAGAGATCTTGCAGCCCAGCTCTGTAGAGATTCTTGAGTGCTTAAGGACTCAAAGCCCCAGGAACAAGGTCTCCCCAGGCGTCAGCACCCATGAAAGTGTGGCAACAGGGTGAGCAGGCCAGGTCCATCCATTCTTCTCTGTCGTGACGTCTAGAAGCCAAATGGGGGTAGATAGAGGGAAACTGAACTCCAGGACCATGAAGGTGCTTCTCTCCGAAATGCTTCCTGCTCCACAGCTGCTTAAGTAAATAAAGCTTAGAAATCTTAGTGAGTGAAGGAGATGGTGCTGCAGAAGACACTCAGATATGTCAGGAACTGGGAAATGTTTTGGAACAAGCCAGATCTTTGCAGGATAGGCGGTCCTTGAACCAGAATGGAATCAGACTACTGCAGCTTGTCAGAAAACAGGTGGTAGAGCAGTTTTAAACTGAATTCTGGGGGATACTGGGAAAATCTGGATCAAGTTGAAGCAGACTGTGAGCCGCCCCGAGGCTGCGGCGAATGGGGCGGCATAGAAGTTTTCTCTCTCTCTCTCTCTCTCTCTCTCTCTCTCTCTCTAAATAAAGAGAAAGAGAGAGAGAGAGAAAGCAAGCAAGCAAGCAAGCATCATGATTTCTCTCCCCTTTTCTTTTTACTCTGCCTTCCCCCCCTCCCCTTCCCTAGCTTGTAGGCTTGCTCCGTCACTACTCTGTGACTTTTTGGCTTGCTTTCTCTTCCTGTCCGCTGAGCAGGAGTATGGAAACCTGGTAGGGTGGAGGGAACAACTCGGACATGCTTGACTCTGGATGCAGTTGCACTTGTGTCTTGTTTGAGGGGATCCTCAGGATAGCTGGTTGTGTGAATATGATGCTGAAAGAGATGGGCTTTAGGCCAGTGTTTTTCCACCTTTTTACAGTTCGGGACTGGCAAAAACAGGAAAATTATTTTGGGGGCCACTGAGGCAGAACAAAAGCATGATATACATTATATAGTATTTTGTGTATTGGTTTTTAAAAATAACACCAAAAAATGAAAATTATCTCAAATAACCAGAAACCAAGCAGTAAAAATGCAAATGAAAGAATAAAATATTGAAACTAAATGTAATCAAATACAACTGAAATTTTTAGAGCAAAATTTAGTTCAAATACAGCTAGTGCGAAATCTGTTGATGCTTCTTTTCAAGAACACGTGATCAAAATTTTATAATAGCAAAATGCAAAATCAATACAAACACCTCTACTATACTCAGAGCAAATACAAATTCAAATACAGTATTAACAGCAGAGCAACACAAAATCAAACGAAGTTACTTAATACAATAATTTTTATAGTGTTAAATAATGAAAAACAACTAACCTCACCCACTCAAACCCCCACACCCCCCGCACAGATTGGCTAAGGTAACACACTCAACACGACCCTGCTGCAACATTTCCCCTACCACAACACAGCAGGAAAAGGCCCGGCTCCCAGCTGGCTCCGGCTGAGCTCTCCCTTCCCTCCCTGGCCTGCCATGAGCAAGATGCAGCCATCTCACGAACCGGCAGGAAAGTTCCGGGAGACCAGTCCAGGTTTGTAGCCCAGCAGATGAAAACCACTGCTTTAATATAGCGGCCTTCCAAATTCGCTTCTGCATCTAACCCATGGCGTCCGGCAAGTGTTTTCCTTCAGAGAAGGAAAAAGCTGGCATTTAATTGTGAAACCAAAGGAAGGTAGAATTTCCTCTTGTTTATTTGCCCCGTTCTGCTTTCGTCTAGTGCCACTTAGAGGTTATGGAGTGGAAAAGCAGGAAAGGAAATGTTCCTCGTGTAGTGCTCTCAGATTTGTGACAAAACTGAGAGTAGAAACCGGGGATCAGCAGCCATTGACAGCCTTGTGCAGAAAAGCTCGTAGTGACTATGACTGAAAAAGGCGGCAGAGGAAGAGAGCCACCGGATTCATGCATAACCACCCAGACTTTGTTCAGTGCGGATCTAGATAACATCTACTTCCCTTCCATTTTTTCCATCTTTTTTCCCTTGGGGAAAAGCCAATAAGGGGAAAAAAGATGAAATGGCTGCCTTTTTTCCTTCCCTGAGGGGTTTTTTTTTTTTTTTTGGCCTTTCTATATGTTCCATCGGGACTGCAGGTGGTACAGTAGTTTAAACCTCTGTGCTGCTGGGCTGGTAGATCGAAAGGTCGCTGGTTCGAATCTGCACACAGGGTGAGTTCCCATTGCTCCGTCCCAGCTCCTGCCAACCTTGCAGTTCGAAAGCATGCAAAGGCAGGCAGATAAAAAGGTATCCCTTCGGTGGGCAGGTAACAGCGTTCCGTGCACTTTGGTGCTTGTCATGCCGGCCACATGGCCACGGAGACTGTCTGCAGACAAACGCTGGCTCTCTCGGCTAGGAAACGGAGATGAGCACCACCCCCTAGAGTCAGGCATGACTGGACTTAATGGGGGAAACCTTTACCTTTTTACCTTTTATATGTTCCATCATACAACCACAAGGTGGCACTGTGCTATAGCTGACTTATGCTAAAACACCAGGGTCTGCTAGAGTGACTGCTGAATAATACCACATTTGCTCAATCTAAAATCCACAGAAAAGGTTGGAAAGCACAGGGGAAGCCCCGGAGGGTGACAATCTTGTGTAAAGCACCGAAAAACAACCAGGAGGGAGGAGTCGTGAGCATACAATACAATACAATTCCCATATCATGCCAGTCCTATATCACTTATAGTGGCTGCCAATTGAAATCTGGACCTAATTTAAGGTGTTGGTCATAACCTATAAGGCCCTAACAGCGTGGGTCCTGGACACCTGAGGAGCCTTCTTCTCTATGTGCCAGCCTGCCCCCCGAAATCAGAGGCAGAGGCCCTTCTCCGGGAACCCTCTGAAAGAAATCAGGAGGGCAGTCACTCGGAGAAGGGCCTTTTCAGTGGTGGCGCCCCGACTGTGGAATTCGCTCCTCAGGTTGGTTTGCCTGGTGCTGGCGCTCTATACCTTTCGGCGCCAGGCAAAGACGACCTTTTTATTTTCCCAGTATTTTAATAATTAATCTGGTTTTATTCTTTTTATTACTATTTTAGATGGAGTGTAATCGCTTGCTTGCTTGCTTGCTTGCTTGCTTCCTTCCCTCCCTCCCATTTATGTTATCGTCATTATGGGTTGTTTATTGTTTTGGTTTGCGCTCTGTAAGCCACTCAGAGTCTTTTTTAGTCATTGGGATGACATACAAAAACCTTAAATAAAATGAATAAAATACAACGCCTCATGAGGAAAAGCTTTCTGAGGGTGGCTTAGCTGCCTTACGGGCAGATTCTGAGCTGTGCATTTTTGATCACATAGAAGTAGGGGTGCAGGGCCTCCCCGAAGGATGAGCCCACCGGAAAGGTGTAGAGGCGATCTCCTGTGTCAGCATTGAAAAAGCACACCTGACTCTGAGCACAGTTCAGGGTCACTCGAATCCGCCTGAGGTCTCCGCTCAAGGGGAGAAGAGGATGGTGAGGAGGATCGATGCTCCGGTACTGACCATTCCACCTCCCCACGGCCCAGATCCCTTCGTCTGGATCAAATTCCACGGGGCCTTTCCGCCTCACAGACTTGCGAGCTATCCCCACAGCCCATATGCCCTCCCTTCCCACCGTGACTTCCCAGAAGTGTCTCCCTGCTGCAAATCCCTCGCGGCCCAGCACAAAAGGACGGACGTCGAACCTCTCCGGATTCTTGGGCAAATCTTGGCAGCTGACTCCCCAGCTGATGCTTTTACAGTCCTTGGACAGGATGAGCTGGGGATGAGCAGTGATTGGATCCAGGGTCACATTTGCTGTTGAGAAGGGGGTGAAAAGCGGAAAGAGAAGTCAAGCAGAATCGACCAGGAGCGTGACCTCCACATACCACAGAATCTGCCTTAGCCCTAAAAGCAGGACAGCAAATGGGGTGGAGGGATGGAACCTTATGCCCCCCTCCCCAACTGGACTCTCCCACAATTCACAGTTAACGTGGGGAAGGCTCCAAAGCCTGCAGGACACAGTTCTTTACTCCAGGGACAGACAAGCTCTTTCAGTCCAACTGCGGGGTCCCCAAATTTCTTGAGGGCCTCTGTCTGCGGTGGGCGTGACTCAAGGCAAAAGGGTAGGGCCAGAACACCAGCAGAGTCTAGCTGGAAGAGCCATTTCGGAATGGGGGAAAAACTGCAAGGAGCCACCAAATGAGAAATGACTGGGGGAAGGAAGTGGCCCTTCCTGGAACACCTGGACTGGGACTCCCGGAAGGCTGGATTTGGCCCCCTGCGCGGTGCTCTGCACCCCTGCACTAATCCCAGCGAACGGCAGCCAGACACATTTCTGAGCAGTGGCCACTCCTCGGAAGTTTGGAAGCGTACCTTTCTGCAGCTGTTGTCCGCACAGCAAAGCATCTGGGGAGAAGGGAAAAGATTTAAAGATGAAGCACAGCTCCCTTGTGACCAGAACAACTCCTGTTAACACACACACAAACACTCCATCATGCAGTATCTATTATTTCCTTATTTCAAGTAAAAGTTTAAGTAGAAATTGAAATAAATCCGGCAGACGGGAAATCCTCATTGCATGCAAATAACAGCACAATTCTAAGAAGGTTTAGTATTAAAAAGGTAAAAAGGTAAAGGTTTCCCCTTGACGTGAAGTCCAGTCATGCCTGACTCTAGGGAGCGGCGCTCATCTCCGTTTCCTAGCCGAGGGAGCCAGCGTTTGTCCACAGACCGTCTCCGTGGCCACGTGGCCGGCATGACTAAACACCGAGGTGCACGGAACGCTGTTACCTGCCCACCGAAGGGGTACCTTTTCATCTACCTGCATTTGCATGCTTTCGAACTGCAAGGTTGGCAGGAGCTGGGATGGAGCAACGGGAACTCACCCCGTGTGCAGATTCGAACTGGCGACCTTTCGATCAACCAGCCCAGCAGCACAGCGGTTTAAACCACTGCGCCACCTGCATCCCTTAGGTTTAGTATTGCCTCTGCCTAAAATCTGCCCCAGGTAGAGGGAAGCTTTATAAAAATCAGAATTATTGCACATAAATACGGGACTAGGAAACCTGTGGCTCTCCAGCTGCTGCTGGACTATCATTCCCATCAGCCCCAGCCAGCCTGGCTAATAGTGAAAGATAAAGGGAGCAGCAGTTCATCGAGATCAGAAAGGCAACAGTTTCCCCATCTCCTATGCGGAAGAACAACCCTTGCCGGCCCATAATCAGCAGGGCTTCTCCCTCACCAAGCCCGACCCTTCCAAGGTATTAGCAAACATGTAGCTCGAGGCTGCCCAGGCCTGACCTCCCATGCAGGGCCAGCCTTAACTTCGCACCTCTTCCCGTCTGCCCACCATCGCAAGCGGCCAAGGGAGCAGAGCAGCCCCAGCAGGGCCTAAATGCATGCACAGACCCCTGAGGGCGGCGCACCCCCACGAGCCACGGCTGTGAGGGACGGCGATGCGCAGCCCCCAGGCTGTGGTGACAGAGATGCCGTTCCTCCGCCCACGGGAAACCCGGAGAGCTGCCCGTGCAAAAGGGAGCTCCCCAGACACTCTGATAGCTGAGGCCGTGGTCGCTGCGGTGCCCCCGCTGGCAGCTGTGGGTGGAGACCGATGGATGCCCTGCCCGTTGCACGGCGGCTCAGAGGCACAGCAAAGAGGCTCGCTCTTCCGCCTTTTCGTGCCTGAGGAAGGAGAAACCAAAGGAGCAGCAAGACCTGCCTGGCCATGGCTAGAACGGCCCAAGGGCGCCTCGGATTTGCCTGGTTAACTTTTTATAGTGCAGCTCCGGAAAAGCCCCTCAGGCAAAGGCTGCTGGGAAAGCTTGCCTGTCCTGCAATAAAGACTCCCACAGACTGGAAAGCATTTAAAGGACAAGAGGAGGAGGAATGAATGGCGATTCAATGGAGGGAAATCAGTAGGAGGCCCCTGCTGTTTAATCCATTCAGGGGCCTCAGCAAGGGAGCCCCTGTTCCGGGATTACACCGATTTATTTAGGCGGGTCAAGAGCCAAACAGGCTTTGATCACCTCCAAAGGGCTGATGGGCAGCAAAATGCAGAGGCGGCTCCATTCCAGTGGTGTGAACTGACAGGGGCCAAAGACCCATCTCCCCCTATGCACATGCAAACAGGCCTCCCCCCCCCCGCTACCTTTTCTGCCCCATGCCTGGCTGCCCCCTCCCCCCAGAGTACGCACCAGGCAGGGGCCCGACCACAGTCTCCTTGCCGCTGCAACCTGGTTGCTCACCCGCCGCCTCCTCTGGCCCAGGCAATGGTGGCGGCAGGGCCCACCGCCGACTCCCTTCCTGGCTCACCGCCCGGCAGGCAAGCACCCGGCAGCCGTGCGGAGGGAGAGGCTGGGGGCCCGTGGCAGTGGGGGCGGCGGAGGTGAGAAGGGGGATTTGCGGGGGGTGGGAGCCCACGGAGGCCGGCCTGCCCAGGGGCCCTCCAGAAGACAGAGCTGGCCTTGCGGCTCTCCCCACGGGACAACCCTGTTCTTGGTGGAAAAGAAGAGGGTGGCTGGACCTCCAGGAACAAGGCCCCATCGCTTCTGCCACCCTCTGAGGAGCCTACAAAAAGCATGACCACATTCCCTTTTGGACCAACAGAGTGCCCAGCACAAGCTCTTCACAGCCGTATTACATTACCTTTGAAATTCTTTATCACATCCTCTAGGATGGGGATTGTATCACGGAAATCCCAGAGCTTCCATTTCAGCTCCAGAGGGAAAGCCGCTGAGTTCTCAAAGGGCTCCTTTTCACTCCTGGTGGAGAAAAAAACAAGGTTTACCTGCTGCAACTCCAGTCCAGCTTCCCCAGGGGCAGCAAAATTAAGGGACTGTGTGGAGGAAGAAAACCGCAGAAAGGAACCAGGTTCATTTGCAAGGAGATGCTCCGAATGAGTGCCGAGACCCCAAAATCAGGCACCTGCAGGCCAAAAGAGCAGCGACGGGTCATTTTCCCAGGCCCCACTAATGTCATGTACTGCAGGGAGACGGCACAAGACAGAAACATGCTCAGCAGCTGCTTCATTCCCTTCGGCCACGTCGTCTCGTGCAACGACATAGCACCAGACTGAGCTTTTGCGACGTTGTTGCGGCAGGGGGGAGAACAGAAAGGTTGCAAAGGGGGACAAAATTGACATCGCGGCCCTTATTGGTAGAAGGGAGATGCTCCTCATCATCGCTGCTCGGATCCCGAGTGGCACTGTGATGCAATTTTAGCAGCAGCCGCGTGGCTCACAGCGCCAGCTCCTCCCGAGCAGCCCAGCCAACCCTGCCCCAGACAGTGGCTCAGGGGATGAGGGGCATGAGGGGTCCCTGAAGCTCCTTAATGCGACAGGAGCAGGACGTCGCCCTACAATCAAGTCAATTGATACTGCAAATCTGTCCGTGTTTGCAAAGCAAGGCAAAGCTTGGGCAATAGCCAGGATTTTGTCTGGATCATAAGAGAGACAGAAGGCTTGTCCTTGCTTTGTTTTAGGTTTTTCCATTTTCTGAGGAGGGGCTGAAAATGGGCTGGGCAGGCATTTGACTATCAACATGCCCAAAGCATCTTGGGAATGTTCCCCCTGACATTTCTTGAGATTGCAGAGGCAAGGAATCGGAGGCACGCAAGCAGAGAACCTCTCTGGTCCCAAGGGTCCGAGTGGAGTGAGCCCCAGCCCGAGGAAAGGGGTGCCACAGCTCAAAGCCAGGCCCGTGCCTTGCCTTGCCTTGCCTTGCCTGTGCAATTCCTCTCCCCCTCCCTATTCTGTTGTGGCCTAGTGGTTAGAGTGCTGGACTGGGGATCTGCGCGGAGCTTCCCGTGTGACTTTGAGCCAGTCACATACCCTCGGCCTGACTACCTCACAGGGTTGTTGTTCTGAGGTTAAACAGTGAGGGGAATCTTGTAAGCTGCCTTGGCTTCCTTGCAAGGGGAAGAAAGGTAGGGTATAATGCAGTAATAATACATAATAATCCCATTGCCCCTGTGTGCTGTGTCTGAGACTGTCCACAGAGACTGTCTCTTTTTACTGATTCCATATAAATCACTCCAAGAGCCTATTTTGGCAGAGAAGTGGGATTGGAATGCTCTAAATAAATAAATCCTGGAGGGTGTGGAGTCCGGTTTTCTCTTCCCAGGGGAGCAGGAGGGCAGGTTCCCCGAATGCCGTCCCAGCGCGCCCCAGCCTTGTGGAAGGCGGATGGAAATGTGTGGTGCCCACGTACCTCTTCAAGATGCTTCTTGCATCCTAGAGAAAAAGAAAGAAAGAGAGAGAGAGAGAGAGAAGGGAGTCTCAGTACCCGATGCAGGCCACATTTTAAGGCTCCCCAACCCTCAACTGTCCCACGGTTTGTTTCAAGTTTGTTGTTCTTCTGCTCAAACAACCCCTCCACCTGGATATTGCAAGCTGGGCCCCATGCAAACATGGCACCCACAGGCTCTCTGCACAATGGAACAGCCCCAGCAGGTAAATTCAGCCACGGTGGACTCTGAGCTGTTATTTCTTCATTTCCTTCATTTCCTTTCTACACCCAACGAACGGTTGAAGTCCTTTGGGCAGTTCACAACAGTTCATAAAATTGCAAACTGCAAGGATGATAATACAATAGAACATAAAATTTCTGTATACACAATTGAAATTCGTTGAGCGACCAGTCCAACTGGGAGGCCAATGCGCTGCCGGACTTAGGGAATTACGGCAACCCCATGCATGGCAAGGAAATGGCAGGAGACCTTCGCCTCCCAGTTCCTACTCAAAGTCACCTGGAGGGCCAAGAACGGCTCTTTGGAGGGGGAAGCAAGGAGGGCGGAGCATTGTATCCTGGTGACCCTTCATTGTATCCTTCCCTCCTCAACCCCCTGGAGTTTCCCTTCACCCCTTTTCCAAGGCCAGCCGTGCAGGCTTGAAGAGACAGCTGGCATGGATCTTTCTGCGCTGGTTGCAAAGGGGAAGGGGGATCCAACCACAGACCCCAGTTCTGAAGTTGGAGCTCTGCCTCCCACCTCGGAGGCTATCTAGGGGCTATAGGATCAGTGTAATAAACAGCTAAACACCGTTTCAGTACAGATACCAAAAGGCAACCAAAATAAACACCCCACCCTATACACAGGAGTAGAGGGTGGCCTTCAGCTAGTGCTGGAAAGACAACAGCATCGGCACCAGAGCACTCAGTGGGCAGGTCATTTCAGAATCAGGGTGCCACCACCGAGAAGGCCCTCACCCCCACCCTGCAAGCCTCCCTCAGAAGTGGGAACCTGGCGGAAAGCCCCAGATGTTGATCACAGCATCCGGGGAAGTTAAGGTCGGGAGAGCCGGACTTTGCAGTCCGAGACCGTGTAAGGCTTTCTACGTTAAAACCAGCCCTGTTTCATGAGAACCAGGTCAATGAGCAGGGGGCAGAAGGAAACAGGCCTCTTCTTCGAGTTTACCTGCATGCCATCCCCCAGGGGTGGCCACACTCATTCCACAGAAGAGCCACATATGGTACATATCAGATGTCTGAGAGCCATGAGCGGGCGCCCATGAGCGGTGGCGGCAGGGGGCAAGCAGCAAGCAGGTGCCCACAGCAGCGAGCCACAAAACGATCCCAAAGAGCCGCATGCCGCTCCCAAGCCTTGGTTTGGCTGGCCCTGCCGTGTGCGTTCTTGCACAAGAGATACAGGAGGAGTTCCAGGATGGCTCATGGATTGCTATTTGCCGGATAGTTGGCAGGTGGAAATCTCCCTAGTTTTACAGACACCTTTCTCTTTATTCCATTGCATTGTTTTCTCGTGTGGTGAGGGAAACGAACAGCCCAAGTGCGTTTAGACATCTCCCTTTCACGTCATGTCCTTGAAAGAGTGCAGCAGGGCAGCTCGGATGGCTCAGAATGACTGCCGGTCCAGCTTCACACTGGCAGTGCTGGCCCGGGAGAAGCCACACGCTGGCCGTCTGCCTGAGCCCCGGGCCCCTTCCTTTCTGAGCTATGGCGCACGCACACCGAGGTTTGCAGCCAAGCCTGAAGAGCAGCCGGGGCTCCTCTGCCCCGTCTTACCTGCACGAGCTCCGCCGCTGGCTGCTGGCATTTCTCCTCCATCTCCTGAATGAGACTTTCGAGAGTGGAGATCTCCCACGCCAGAATTGCCGTGTGCTCCTTCCCCTTCTTTGCAATCTCCTGCTTCACTTCGTCCATCTGGGCCAGCAGAAGCTCCTCTTGCGTGGCCAGAAACTGGTGTAGTTGCCTGAACAGATCCACGGTCTGCTGCCTCTCCTTCTCTGTTAATTTCTGCAATTAAAAAATGGACAAGAGAGAAAGGGAGGCCGATGTCATGAGTGCAGGTGCACGAAGAGGCGCGTTGGGAAATGTCTGCAGGGAAGACACTTCTGTCTGGCCATGGCGAAGAAATCAACATTCAGTGAAGACAGGACGATGCCATGCTGGCTGGGGCACGATAGGAGCTGTAGGACTTTTTCTGCCTAAACGTGGAGAAGTTTGCCCCAGTAAAGATTTGTCACAAGAGTCCTCCCTGCACGCCTGCCTTGCACACTATATCTAGTGGAAAGGTGGAATACAAATAAGTGAAATATAATTAAGTATATCTTTCATTAATGATTTTATGGTGGCTCTGGCCATTTTCAATTAAGAGCTGTTGTGTGTGGCGGGGCCTCCTTGTGGCTTTCGCGTCTTCTGCATTTTATTTCAGGTCTTCCCACCTATTGGTTGTTCCCCTCCTACGCATGTCAACACTTGCCAGCAGGTCTTGGTTTTCCTTTTCAGTGTCCGCTTTATATGCCAGAATTTTCCCTCTCTCTTTTCTCAGAATGTCCAAACGACTGAGGAGCTGATCCTGCAGAGAGAGAGAAAGGAACAAGACTGGGTTTGGTTAAGAGAGGAAGAGCAGGAAGCGCTGAACACGATCGTCACTCGTTGCTGCCCCCTGCCTGGGGTCAAGACCAACCATACAACTGAGCAGGAGTTTCAGGTGGCGGGAATGATAACAGCGGCAAGGTCTGAACATTGAACACTGAACTGGGCCCTCCTGTACTGGCTACCTGCACATTTCTGGGCCTAATTCAAGGTGCTGTTTTAAGCCTTACCTGACACCTCTCCCAGCACAAACCTTCCGATTCATTATGTTTATCATCTAAGGCCCCCCTCCAGGTATCTCTGCTGAGCGGCACCCGAAATGTGGCAGCAAGCGAGCAGGCCTTCTCCACAGTGTCCACCGACTGCCACCCAGTTACGGAACGATCCCCACAGTGAGATTTACCTGTCACCAGCATGGTTATTTCTGGGTATCCGCTTAAGACCTTGCTCTACTCTCAGGCATTTGAGAAGTTTTTAAATCAGGGATTTCTCCTAGAAGGGCACTTCGGGATAATCAGGGTTTAATCCTGGCTTTTCTTAGTGTTGATTGTAAAACTTGCATGGGTATGTGTGTTGCCTGTTTATACATTTGTACACAACATGCACATATTATATTTAAAAGGGTTTTGTATCTCACGGACAGCATTGTGATGCAAATGTTTTTAATCTTTGCAAACTGCCCAGAGTGCTGGCTATAGAAATGAAACAAAATGGGCATGAGCTCTGAAGAGCAGAGACCGTGGCATGAGGTATCGGAGGACAGAGCTCCGTGTGCCACGTGGCCAGCACTAGGCCTCCTAAACCAGCCTTCTGCTCTTGTCACCAGGGTCAGCCTCAGTCTGGCTAGTGTCCCTCTGTGGATCCTGGGAGGGACACCCTCCTGTTCTTTGTCCCAGGCAACGGGTCTTGTCTGCAGGGATCAACCTTTCGAGGACCTTTGTTAAAAAACTTGGAAGAGCCCTCCTGGATCGAGCGCCTATTCCAGCAGTCTGTTCAGGCAGGCCAACAAACTACCTGCAGAAAACCCATAAGCAGGACAGGCACGAAACAGCACACCCCCCCCCCATCTTCCCCAACAACTGGTGTACACAGCCATAGGGGCTGATACTGAAGGAAGGCCTGCAGCCATCAGGACTCCTCCACGAAGCTGTCCAGTCCCCTTTTACAGCCATCCAAACTGGTGGCCATCATTACAGCTTGTGGAAGTGAGACCCATAGTTTTAGGGGTGCTGTGAGAAAAAGCACAGCACCTTTTATTTGTCCTCGATCACACCTTAATTCGCTTCATAGAACTACCCCACTGGGTTCCAGTATTTTGAGAGAGGGAAGAAAATGTCTCCTGATTCGCTTTCCCTGCACCAGTTTATTGTATCTAGTAACACTCTAAGGTGGGTACCCCAAAATATTCCATTGTCTGAGGCAGAATACCAAATGATGCCCTTTCCTCAATTCTAGCCAAGTTTACTTTGGCACCCAGAGCAGAAAATTCTGCAAGTTTCCTTTTCTGGGAGTTAATAACAGACAATAGCAAAGTTAAGTAACAGTTTTGCAATCCAAAATCCTCCTTCTGAGGCGACTGCCGCCATTTGCCCAGAAGCAGGCAGTTGGAGAATCACTCTGGCCCCTGAAAGAGCACTGCAGCTCTGGGGTGTCCGGAAAAGCTCCCATCCACACTGTGGCGTCAAACGGGAACAAGGCAGGGAGTTCAACTCTCCCCCCACTGCCCCACTCCTGAGGGTCGCAGGAGAAAAACCTATGAATGTGAATCATAATAATTGCACCTTCAGGCAATGAGGAACTTATCTAGTTTGGTCCCAGGAATTCCTTAGAGGAGAGCACAGCATTTCAGCAAAAATCTCCTGGGACGCCTCCTCCAGGGGAACCACCTAGTGACCTTCCCTCACCTGGGAGTCCTCCACTCCCTGCAACATTTCAATTGCCTCTCTTTGGCTCTGCGTAACCCAGATTTGGTACAGGGTGCAGCCAGAAGAGAACAAATTAAACTACCCACCCCCCACACCCCACGATCCTGAAGCTTCTGCGGCTTCCTTGGGGGGACGACTTGCATAACAACAACATGTGTGTTCATTGCATTCGTGCCTGGTCTCTCCAGAGACCTGTGGTTACTGGGCAGTACAGAAATGAAATCAATCAGTGGGACATTTAGCACCAATACTTTCCTATTGGAACGTCTTCAGAGAGACGATGCTTAGAAGAACCTACAGGCGTTTCTCCTCCCCATCAAAATGTACCCGGATCTCCTACCTGGTACTCCTGGGATGCCTCCTCCAGGGGAACCACCTTGTGACCTTCATGCTCCTTCGCTTTGTCGCACACCAGGCAGATGGGGGCCTTGTGGTCCCTGCAGAAGAGCTTCAGGGGCTCCTGGTGCTTCTCGCAGACTCGCCCCTTCCCTTCGGCCCCTTTGGCGGCCTGCTCCCCTGATTTTCTGGCAATTTCCACAAAGTTGGCCAGCTGCCGATTGGGCCGGAGGTTCCTCTTCTGGAAGGTCCCCCTGCACTGGGGGCAGGAGCCATCCGTGTCTGATTCCCCCCCACTCCGGCTCAGGCAGGCTCGGCAGAAATTGTGCCCACACTCAATAATGATCACGGGATCCTTGAAATAGTCCAGGCAGATGGGGCAAGTGGATTCCTCGCAGAGAGCCCAGCCAATGTTCCCGGCGGTGGCAGCCATGGCTTCTGCACACCGCGGTTTCACTTTCCACAGATCAGTAAGTGGGAGTTTCCCTCCCGTCAATGGGCGCCCAGCCTGTCCTCCTCTGAGGTCCAGGCCAGGCATGCGACTCCACGCAGGTTTACATTCCAGCACCACACAGTCACTTTCTGCCACATGCAGCTCATCAAAACTTCAGAACTCATTGTTGTCAGAATTTTATTTATTTTTATTTTATTTATTTTTTGATTTATATCCTGCCTTTTTCCTATAAAGGGCTCAAGGCGGCATACATCATTCTCCTCCTCCATCTTAGCAGAATCAAGTAAAAGGTTGTTTTATTTATGCTATTGAGGTGTCTTGTTATGATGTCGCAGGAGAGCACCCAGGAATCACTCAGTCACAAATTTCTTCCAAATTAGAATCCTTTATTTTAAGCCGGCAACTGCACGGGGCAACAGTCCTGCCCAGATCGTGCAGGCCTGAGTGCAGGGTCTTGCTTCCTTTTTATACATTAAGTATCCGCCTCTGATCCCCCAGGAATTATTCAGATATGAATTTTTGCGGGATGGAAACCACACAGGGCTCCCGAGGTAACCCTGCGGGTGTATATACTTTCCAGGAAATGGGTTGCACAAGCGAAGCTGCAAAAGCTAAGATAAGCAACAGGGTTAGGCGTTGGGTGTTTTACAGTTCTGCCCTGGGTGTTTCTTGAGTGGCGGCACATCCAGCGACAGCGTGCCCTGTATCTGCACGGTGGCTGCATTATCACATTCTGTACCGGATCTTTTTATACCCCGTCCGTTATATGCAAAGTTTGGGGAGGGGGATCGGGTGGGCACTTTGCTAGAGGCACATGAGAGCGAAGCCACAGGACTGAATGGATTGAGGCAGCACAACAGGAAAGGAAAGGGGGCCCCTTCAGGACCACGTGGGCTTTGCGTGGCCTTTCTGTCCAGAGGATGGACACAAGCCAGTGGCCCCCAGGCTGGGAGCAGCCCATGTCCCTCCCAGTCCCAGGAGGGAGATGCCAAGGGGGGGGCAGCTCAGCCCCACTGCACTAATGCCCCATCCCAGCAGGGAGACGCTCAAGGTGGGGCAGTGAGGAGGATCCCCAAACTGCAGTGGGAGCTGCTCGACCTGCACGCTGGATCCTGCAAGGAAGAGGTGCTTGAGATACAGTGGTACCTTGGCTCACAAACTTAATCCGTTCCAGGACTCTAGTCGTGACCCAAATTAGTCGTGAGCCAAGTCAAATTTCCCCATAGGGGTCAAGGTAAATAAGGTTTATCTGTACTGCAACTATTTTTTTTTTAATCACAAAAATATGAAGCAAAGTGACAAAGAACAACAAAGATGGTGGCCATCCCCCACCCCCAGTGATAGTGCGGGTGGGTGCAGGGAGGCGGGCACACTGGGGGGGGGCTGAAAGTGGGCACAGTTTTCCAGAAGGCTGTGGACCACCCTGAGCTCTCCTCCCTCAGCGGAAAGGGCCCGCTTTCCCCACAGATAAAGAAACAGGGAAGGCAAGAGTCTGTCCTCCAGTGATTTAAGGTCCCAGAGGGGGGCCTCCCTCCCTCCCTCCCTCCCTCCCTCCCCACTTCGGTTACAGATCTCCTATAGAAATGCAGTGGTTCCTTCATGTGGTGTGGCAACAGGGAAGCTGTGTGGGGTAGTGGTCGGAGTCATGGGTGCAAGAGATCCAGTTCCAGCCCACACTTGGTCATGAAGCTCATTGGGCCAATCACTGTCTCTCTGCCTCTCCTACCTCACAGGGCTGTTGTCCCATCTCACTCGCCAGGGCCAGCGTGGGGCTGGCTGTGCCCTCCCTGCCCGTTCCCCACCTCTTGCTCAGGCGAGGAGGCCGGGAGGGGAGAGGCAGCTTGTGAGAAGCAGTGGGCCCCGGGCAGGGCCTGAAGAGCGGCCTCCTCCGTCCTCTGCCCTGCTCTTGCTGGGAAGGGAAACGCTGGCCTGGCTTGGGCTGCGAGTTTTCCTCAGCCAGTCTGCCCTGGTGTGTGTGTGTGTGGGGGGGGGGAGTTGTGTGTGTGTGGGGGGGGTCATTGCCTTTCCTCATTTAACATGAAGAATATTAGTGTATGAAGCAACTTTGTGTGATTTTGTATTGGTCTGCTGAATATATTGTATTTCAATGTGTATTTGTACAAATCCTTCATTCTCTTTGGTGGGGGGAGGAGGATGGATGGAATCGCCTCAGGACTCCTCCTCTGTGGCATCACTGGGGGCACATCCCAAGGGGTGGGGGGCGCCTTCACGTCGCCATCTTCACGGACATCTGGAAGAGCCAAGTCTGGAGGAGGGATGTGCGAGGAATCGGGTCGCAGGTGAGACTCCATCAGAATCAGCGGAAGTCACAAGAAATTTTGCAGAGGAAGAATTAAAATAGGCCAGACTGGAGAGAATTTTAAATCTTTAAATAAATTTTAAATTTTCCAGGGAAGAATTAAAATACGATTCCACGTGTCCCCAAATACAGCGCTGTTTCCCCATGGAAACCTCCCCTGCTTGTCCGCCCTGCAAACCAGAGGGAGGTGGGGAGTACCAACTATTGAAAACGAATCAAGGCTAGACTGGAGAGAAGTTAAAGTTTGACTTGAGGCAGAGCACCTAAACATCCGAGCAGCAGGCCGGATAAAAACAGAATTAGGTAGGAAGCGAGAGATCCCCCGGAGCGCGACAGATTAACCAGCTCACACCTCGCAGGTCCTGGAGCGGCTCTCCCCGTCCCGGAGGCTGCTGCTGCCTCTCCCCCTCCGCCTCCCAGAGCGGCTGCCAGTATTGGGGGGGGGGCGCCAGGGCCCCCCGGGGCTGCCCCTCCCTGCCCGGGCTTGGGGCGGCGCTCTCGGCGCGCTCAGAGGTCCCCTCCCCCATCCAGGCTGCCCGCGGCTTCAGGGCTCCAGGGAAGCCCCCGAGAGTCACGTCGCCCCTCCGCCCCCGGGACCTCCGCGGGCCTCACAGAGGAGCTTTGGGGGCTCCCTGCGTTTCGGGGGTCGCGGGCGCTGCAATGCTCCGGCAGGCGGGGCACGGCGCTTCCGGGGGGGCCCCGGTGCTTTCGCTTTGGCCGCTTCCCCGCCGGGTGTTTCCTTCGCGGAAGCGGCGGGGCTCCGCGCGGTCCCTGCTAACACAAGGGCGGGCAGGGGGGAGCGCGGGCCAAAGGCTTCCTCGGGAGCAGTGGCGCCCCCTGCAGGCTGGTGCGGGAAGTGGCTCGGCTCGTTCCGCAGGTCCCAGAGCGGCGGGAACGAGGGGAATTTGGCCCGCGGCTGCTCTTCAAGATGCGTTGCTTCCGAGTCTTCCTCCAGCGGCCCTCGCACGACCTGAGGGCCATTTTTCACCTGTCTGTGGACACAAACATGTGCACTCCGCCCTGGGGGGCAGGGGCTCTGGGACACAAGCAGCCAAGCTCCCAGGGAGCGAGTGACCAGGGGCAGCAAGCAGGACTTTGGTGGAGCAATTCCCAGCCCCACACGTGGTGGCACAAGCCGTGCCCCAAGCATACTCCACAGCGGTGGCCTGCGACTGGCGCACACCAGTAGCCCCGTTACAGGACCAGGGGAGAGCGCTGGAGCAGCGAGGGCCCGCCCTCCGCACGATCAGAGAAAAGCAAGAGCTTCTAGACTGGGCAGAGGAGCTGCAACAGGTACGTGTAGTCCAGGAGCAAGAAGAGCCGAGGCAGCAGAAGAGAAGCCGAGGGAAGGGAAAAGGCGGAAACTCGCTGGAACGGGCGCCAGTTGGACGCAGAAGACCTGGAAAACACCCGTGGAAGCAGTGGAACTCTTGCACGGCTTCACGTTACTTGAGGGAGGGATGCGTGAGAAACGCACTGGGAACGAGCTGCACGACACACTGGGAAGCTCAGCACAAGAGACAACAGGCCAGTCAAGCAAGGAAAAGGATAGCGAAGTTTGCAACACCAAAAGGGGAAGAGTGGCAGCTGTGGGAGATGCCCTGTTGCGCAAGATGGAAAAGTACGTATGTCGCGATGACCCAGAGGATCGCCAAGCATGCCGTCTTCGTGGTGCCAAGGTTAAACATACAACCAGCACGTTCACACAACTTGTACAACTCAATGACAAATACCCCCTCCTTCTTTTCCACATGGGAACCAATGATTTAATGTAGGTCTGTCAAGCTGCATGCTTCCTTTCCTTTCCTTTTCCTCTACCTTTGTAATGTCAGTACAGTAAAACTTTGGATTGCAAGCATAATTCGTTCAGGAAACAGGCTTGTAATCCAAAGCTCTTGTATATCAAACCAAATTTCCCCATAAGGTTCAATGTAAATAAGGTTAATCCGTTGTGTAACTTTTCTTTTTTAAATCACAAAAATGTGAAGCGAGTGCACTGGGGTGGGGAGCGGGCGCGATCGTGAGCACACTCGGGGGGGAGGCGGGTGTGCTTGAGGCGGGGGGGGACGATGCTGCACTCATACCCGAAGCAAGAGCCAGTGTGGTGTAGTGGTAAGAGCATGGGACTGGGACTCAGATGATCCAGGTTCTAGTCCCCGCTCAGCCATGGAGCCAACTGGGTGACTTTGGGCCAGTCACAGACTCCCAGCCCAACCTACCCCACTGGGTTGTTGTTGTGGGGTAAGATGGAGGAGGAGGCGATGTAAGCTGCCTTGAGCCCTTTGTAGGAAAAAGGCAGGATATAAATCGAAAAATAAATAAATAAATAAATTAAAAGAAGGACCGGCGCTCAGTTGTGACGTGATGCTCGGCAAGCAAAGCGCACATAATACTTGTACTGCAAGACATTGCTCGTTTCTAAAGTTAAAATTTAGAAAAAGTTTTTGTCGTCTTGCAAAACACTCGCAGACCAAGTTACTTGCAGTCCAAGGTCTTACTGCACAGTGGTGCCTTGGCTCACGAACTTAATTCATTCCAGGACTCTGGTCATGACCCAAATTGGTCGTGAGCCAGGTTAAATGTCCCCTAAGGTTCAATGTAAATAAGGTTAATCCGTTCTGTAACCATTTTTTTTAATCAGAAAAATGTGAAGCAAAATGACAACAACAAAGTTCGTGTCCATCTCCCCCCCCCCCGAGCACAAGCGTCGCCATCTCCCCTCCTGCCCAGCACGACCGAGATCACGCCTGTCATCCCTGCACGCACCTGTCATCCTGGCGCGCTTGAGGGTGGGAGACAGGCGCAATCACGGGCACACTCGGGGGGGCGGGTGCTCTCAGGGGGAGGAGGGCTGGGGGGAGTGGGCACGATCCCGGGCATGCTTGGGGGGGAGGCAGGCTGGGGGGAGCGGGCGTGAACGGGGCGCACTGGGGGATGGAGAGACGGGTGCGATCTGGGCCATCTCCCCCCCGCCCCCAACACGATCGCAGCCCCCTCCCCACTTGGGGGGGGCAGGAAGATGGCCGCCATCGTGCTGGTTGGGCAAGGGGGAGATGGCCAAGATGGCGCCCGTCTTCCCTGCATGAACGCAACTGCCATCGCGGCCATTCGCTCCCCACTCGGGGTGGGGGGTGGGGAGATGGCTGCAGTCTTGGTCGCCACCCAATGCGGAGCTCACGGCCCACGTCAAAATTTTCATGAAATTTTTGTTCGTGACCCGACTTGGTCGTGAACTGAGGCGCTTGTGAGCCGAGGTACCACTGTATTTCTGCCGAAAGGCCAAGTGAGGCTCTGAGAGAGAGAGCGAGCAAGGATGGCGCATGCGAGGGAAGGCAGGCCTGTCCGAGACCGTGCTCGGTTTTGTCCTTGCTTTGCCCCTTTGCATGCGCTGGAGTTCTTGTGGAAGGGAAAGGAGGAAACCTGAAGCAAGGGCTGAAATGCATGAAATGGGGCCGTGACCAAAGGGTCTCTGTGGGTGAAAAGAAAGCTGGAGAGGAGAATCTGGGACAAGGGGATCTTTTGGTCAGTTTTGTTCTGGTGACTGATTGGAGGCCTTTTAAATATATACATATATATCTTTTACATTTATTTCTTTAACAATTTATTAAATTGCTCATTATAAGCTTTCCCTCTTTGAATAAATTCTTTGACTGATCTTTTGCTAATGTAGTTAGTTAATTTCACCATTATCTTATAGTCAGCTAACTTGGTTTTCCAATCCTCAGCAGCTGGACAGCCTTCAGCTTTCCACTTTAAAGTAATTCTCACTCCTGCAGCTGTTGCCACGCATTTAAATACCTCTGTCATAATCTTTGGGATAGTCTCTGGTACAATACTCAATAGCATATTCTTGGCATTCATTGGAAAGTCCGTTTTAGGTATTTTCTATATTTCCACATGTATTTTCTTCCAAAATCTTTTAGTTCTATCACATTTCCACCACATATGGTAAAATGTCCGATCTTTCTCTTTACATTTCCAACCTTTTCCATTAAAGTTCTTATCCACTTTCTGAATATCTTTCTGAGTAATATACCACTGAAAATATATCATATACCACTTTTCTCTTAACATTTGACTTGCAGTTATTTGTATATCGTTTGTATATATCACAAAGCTTCTCATTGATGTGATTGTATTTCTTCTTCGACGTACCATGACCAGCACTTCATCAATATTTTATATTGTTCAGTTTCAGTATCGTGTTTCAGCAATAATTTGTACATTAATCCCAGGAGATGTCTTTTTTGATGTTTAATTACAGGTTTTTTTCCTGTTTGAGTTTCCTTTTTTAATCTTGAAACCAATTGATAATAAAGAGGTTTGTTTTATTTTGTTGACTGTGAGTGGAGACCTTTCTAGGGGCTCTGCAGGATGGGAAAACCGGCCCTTGACTGGGAAAAAGGTGTCAGTTTTGGAGGAATCTTTGCGGTCCAGAGAGAAGAGTGTGCCCAGAAGGCTCCTGGCAGCCTTAAGAACTGATTGTGAGGAGGGCATCCCCATAAACATGAAAGAAGGGGAAGAGGGTCTCTCCTGCACATGAGACCCCAGAGAAGGCGTAGAGGAGCATCTCTCTGTCAGCGTCATAAAAGGCCACCCGCCCCCCATCACAGTTCAGAGACACCCGGATTGTCTTTGGCTTCCCACTCACAGGCAGAGCATAAGTATTAGTGCAAGCTGTGCATGTACCTTCGTAATACTGCAAAACCCAGAACCCTTCCTTAGGAGAAAAAGAAATCTCGGTCTTTCTGTCCACAGACTCTCTGGCGACACCCACAGCCCAGGCCCCCTCACTTCCCACACGGACTTCCCAGGAGTGTCTTCCAGCTGTGAAGCCCTCACGGCCCAGCAAAAACGGGTGGTAGCTGAATCTCTTCGGATTCTCAGGCACATTTTTACTTTTGTCTCCCGTGCTGACACTTTTATGATCCTCGGAAAGGATGAGCCAAGGATTAGCGGTGTCTGGGTCCAGGATCACACTTGCTGCTGGGGATGAAGCAAGCAGAAGATGAGCAATTTTGACCTCCATCTTAAGCATAAACACCCGACTGGCATCACAGCTTCCCTCCCAAATCAAATAAAATGTAAACAGCAACAAAACTCAAAAGCTAATGGCAGGGTTTACAGTTCCCCAAGCCCACATCCCCAAATCTCTCGTCACTTTCCCTCCCCTTTCCTGACAGCCCACCCAGTTTTAGAAAGAACCAAAAACAACAAGTTCCTTCCTAGAAATCATTGGCAGGGGGGCAACCTGTTCCCCTTGGTGTCATTAGGGGGTCCTTTCACAGAAAGATACCCTGCAAAATCAGGCAAACCTCCATGGATTCCCCTGCTCGAGTTTCACTGGAAGCTTCAGCCTGGTTGTCCTGAAAGCCTCCAGCCGCTCTGGACAGACTTGCAATTTGGAAGCATCGCAAAGTCTGTCTCACAAAGACAAGAGGCTCTTTGGAACTGCGATCCCTCTCCTCAAAGCCAATTCCTAGAATTCCCCTCAAGCAGCATCGTTCCTCCAACCCGGGAGCATCTCAGAGAAACGTCAGCTGTGCCAGGTGCCTCCTGGCCAGTGCCAAGAACATGGCATACCAATACCCCCCCGCCCCCAATCTGCTAAGCAATTCTGGAAGGAAAATGCAGCTTGAGAGACACAGAGTTGCTGGGCGCCAGAGGAGCGTCTGTGGGCACCACTTCTGAGATGCCAGTGGAATAAACGTCTCCCCAGAAGCCTTTCCACGCAGGGCTGGGAAGAACTGCCTCACACGCTTTCCTCCCTAGGCTGGAATCCGAGCTCTGCAGAAAAGCCTCCCCTTTTCAATGCTTCCCACACAGAACCCGCAGGTGGCGCGATGCCCTAGGGAAACAGTGCAAGTACTCGAGGAGAAACAGTGCCAGGCCTCTTTCTCTAAAATAGGACTGTATTTTTCTCAATTTAAGAAACAAGCAAAACCAAAACCTGGGAGAATGGTTGGGAAACAAAACAAAACAAAACAAAACAGGAGTGAAACTGGAGCATCACAGCATTTTGGCAAGATACCCATCCATGAGTGCAAGAAGGAAAGTGCGACTCATTAGTAAAGGGGCCCCTTCCATTCCGCAAGGGCAGAACCTGAGAGTGTCCTGGGAATCCACCTGGCCAGGCTTCCCTGCGTGGCTGAACCGCAGGGAAGCCTGTAGCCCAGCAGCGATTCCTGGGTAGCCCTGGCCCCCACTCCTCAGGCTGGCAACGGGGGAAGCCGCTATGGGGCTACCTGTGCACATGGGGACCCCAAGCCAGGAAGGGGGGCGGTCTGGAAATGGGGACAGGTGACGCTTTGCTTCTTTGGCCATGCAGCTTCCAGCAATCAACCTTACACGATGACCCCTCCAGATTCCAAAATTATGTGGAAGTTGAATAATCATAGAGTAGTAGAGCTGGAAGGGGCAAGAGGGCCCTCAGGCCCAGTGCCCTGCTCAGTGCAGGCCTCCGCTTGAAGCATCCCTCCCAGAGGGCTTCCAGCTGCACCTGGGCTGCCTCCAGGCTGGGACAGACCCACCTCCCGGGGTCATCGGCTCCACTGTCGGACTGCTCCAACAGTCTGCAAAAGGTTCCTGATAAGTAGCTGGAATCTGTACTCCCTTCACCGGAGCCCATTCTTGCATGTCCTTCAACCTTTAATGATAAAAAAGAGATCTCAGCCCTCCTCTTTCACTATATTGTCAAATATTTGCCATCACATCTCCCCTCAGTCTTCTCTGCTTGAGGCTAAACAGGCCCAGCTCTGCCAATCCCTCCTCTGGGGCTTCCTTTCCAGTCCTCAGATCATCTCATCCCTTCCCAGCCTCTCTGCATCTCTCTTGAACTGCGGAGCACTGAACTCTCTGTATTACCCAAGATGGCCAACTGTGGGCCCCATTGAGAGTTAATCCCCTCTTTCACCTGGTTTGCCAACGAAGATAACATGGGGCTCTTCATTAGAGGCTTTGCTAAAGAAAAGGCACAGGACGTGACCAGCCTTCCCACAGTCCACAGGGGAGGTGCCCAGAGTAGAAAAGGTGATCGAAAAAGTCTGGCTGGATTTCCTTGTGGCGAATCTGCATCTCCTTCCAGTCATCATGGCCTTGTTTTCAAGGTGTTGGCAGACTGTCCGCTCTAGAAACTGCTCTAGAAATTTCCAGGCACGGACGCTGTTCAATTTGCCTTCATGGGTGTGTGACATGAAGCTGTGTGAGAAGGTTTGAGGTGGCACAACAGCACTGGAAGGTCCCCCAAAGCCGCCTCAAAGAGGAAGGAGCAGTCCTCTTCTCGCTCCTCCCAGATTGTAGGACACGGAGAGCGAACCTAAACAGCAGCACACCAGGGGCAGGCCAGGCACACGGCAGGATCTCCTGATGGTCAGAGCAGCTTCCCAGTGGGACCAGTTGCCAGGAGAGCTTCCGTGCTCCTCCACGTCAGGGGCATTCAAGAAGAAGAGGGTGGACCGTTCTCTGAGTGGGATGGTGTAACTGGTGTCCTGCGCCCTCAGGGGGCTGGACTTGATGGCCTTGTGGGGCCCTTCTGGCCCTGCTATTGTATGATTCTGGGAGAGGCAGGACTGGCAAACCAGAGGGAGGCCAAATGATTCTAGGTGGTAAAAACCCAAAGCAGGAATGAAAACCCCCAGGAAGCCCCCTCCACACCAGCTGATTTTCCCAACGGGGAAACAAGGCAACAAAAAATTAGCGAATTGGTAGCCAGGCAACCAAAATTCTCCTATTGCAGCTTTTACCATCACTTACAACAGCAGCAAGAGAAGGAAAGGATCTTCCCAGTCTTATCTTAATACCTTTGGATTCACTCATGGCTCCAGGGAATTGCTTCCTCCATCCCTCCAGATCAGGCTTTCTGTCCGAGAAGTCCCAGATCCTCCGTTTCAGCTCCAGAGGGAAAGCCGCTGGGATCTCACAGGGCTCCTTCTCACTCCTGCCAGAGAAACCAGAGGTTGCCTCCACTCATCCAACCCAGGATTCCCTGGGAGCAAAGGAGAACTGGCAAAGGGCAAGGGGTGGGCACCCTCCTTTGGTGGGGGGAGAGGCCACACTGGCCCCCAGAGAACCCTCCAGCAGCCACACAGGTAGAAACGGCTTCAGGTGACTGGAACATTTGGCTTGTGCTCAGTTATGCTTAGAGTCAGCCCTGCATGCGCTTTGTGGGTTCTGGGAAGTTTGCCCCTTTGGGGGTGATATTTGGATTGTGGGGTCTGCATATATGTCCTTAGTGGTGGGAGGTGTGCTTTGCTGGCAGAGAGGAGCCTTCCACTGTGTGTGAGGGAGGGGAAGGAGAAGAAATGGTCCAAGCTCAACCACCAAACCCTGTTTCTGTCTTGAGAGATGCTGGTGATCTGTGTTCTCTGCTCAGGAGCCGGGAGCAGCCGGTCCCCCCAGAGCCGTCCAGACCCTTCCCTGCACCAGTGGAAATGAGGGGGACGCACTCACCTCTGCAAGGTGCTTCTCACATCCTGGAGGGGAAAGAGAGAAAGAGGAGGCGCTCAGCGGGTATCGCTCTGCACTCCTGAGATGCGCCTGCCCAGTCCTGTTCGCTGCCTCCACTTGAGGGCACAAAGGGATGGACAGAAACCATCCCCACCAGGAGGCACCAGGAGGAGCTTCCTGACGAGGGACATGGATGGCCTGGGAGATTCCACCACCGCCAGGGAGCCTCCGGCTGAGTGCCAAGACTGATGCTCACCCTGGAGGCTCCTGCCAGTGACGGTGCTGCTTGCCAGGCCAACATGCGCGCTGCCCCCTGGAAACAGGCGCAACCCTGAAGCATGTTCAAGAAGGGAGGATGTGAGAGGCTTCGGGCTCAGGTCAGATGCCTCTCACAGCCCCTTTCGCTCCCTCAGCCTGTCCTTTGGAGGGCAGCCTTCTCCCGGCTGCCCCAGGCAGGAATCAACCACTCCTTTCCAGCAGCAGAACACTGGGGCGCTTGCCCCCAGGAGCCGCACTGAGAAGCTCCCCCTTGTGTGCGGAAGACAGATTTCGTCAGGCTTTGGGGGCATCAGTTGTGAGCGGAAACATGCATGAGGAGTGAGGTTAAGGCCTGCCTGTCCTGGGGCTGCACCATATTTGAGATTCTGCTTAGCACAGGAATAGATCCGACCTGCCTTCCGGACTGGCAACACCACTAGGCCAGACTGCTTTGCGGTCGCTTCCCCAGCCCTGCACCACCCTCTGCTTTGGCCTGGGTCTCATGGAGGGCCTCACCGCAGGGTGGCCCCGTCAAAGGATCCGCACTGCCTGCCTGGGCCCTCCCTCCACACACGCAGAGGCGAGCAGCGTCTGGCTGAGTCTCCTCCTTGGGGGACGTGGGGGCTCCTGACCCTCCTACCTGCAGGAGCTCAGTTGCCTGCTGCTGACTCTTCTCCTCCACCTCCTGCATGAGGCCTTCAAGGGAAGAGAGTTCCTTCGAAATCCGGGCCAGGTGGTCCTCCCCTCTCCTGGCAATCTCCTCCTGCAGCTCATCCACCTGGGCCAGGAGACGCTTCTCTTGCTCTTCCAGGAACTGATGCAGTCGCCTGAACTGAGCCACCGTCTCCTCCCGCTCTGCCTTTGTTTGCTCCTGCAGAAAGGAGAGTGCGGAACGGCGGGAATGGGCAGCCAGAGCCGGAAACGGGGTCAGTCTTGCTAGGGATGCTCAGGGACCCCCTCTCGGAAGGGCCAGTCTTGCATAATTGCTATGGGAAGTTCAGCAACTTTGAACAACGTCACATGCTCTGCAGGGAAGGGCTGCCCTGGGGCTCTCGATTCCCCGCCATTTTCTCCTCCATGTGACCCATCCTGGCTGAAGTGCTCCTTCCCTTCCACGTTACATTCTTGACACTTACTTGCAGCGCCTGCTTCTCCCTTTCTGCCTCTGCTTTACATGCCAAAATCCTTCCTCTCTCATCCCTCAGACTCTCCAGGCGACGCTGCAGCAGATCCTGGAGAGAGAAGAGCAGTTCACTTTCAGTTTAGAGAATGAGAAGGGAGAAAAAGGAATGGAAAGGGATGTTCATGATTGCTTCCCTTTCGCATCTTGGTGGGGTCAGGGGGAAGGGGGCTCTCAGGTGCCTTCTTGATCCCAGGTGGATCCAGAAACGAGCTGTGACATGCGCTGGGCAGGCTCTGAGACGAGATAAAGGACGGTGCCATCCCACAAGGACCAGTCAAAGCATTCAATTGATTGTCTTTGTAGAGTTCTTAATTTCAAAAAGCAAAGGTTTTTCTGCTTTATTTCCTCAAGAGGGGAACTGGCTAGGGAGCATCCTAAAAGGGGAAGGAAGTACAAGCACAAGAGGCTTCCGGCCACCCCAGAAGTGACCAGTGCCACTCTCATCCCTGGGCAGGAATGGCGGGCAGGGCAGCCCCTCTGCGGAGGAAGGAGCCCGGAAGGAGACGTGCTTCCTGCTTTCCCTGGGGGGATTCTTCCCTTCATCCCCAGGGGCCAAGATGGAATTTCACTGGGGCCGGGCATGGTCTGACCTCTGGGCAGACATCACAGGCCGCTGGGAGAGGTTTCAGAAGGGAGCTCTTACAAGCCAGAGAGTTCAGTCTCCCTCCCCTCCCTCCCTGCAGCCCCCCAGAAAGGATCTGAATGTACACAGGCTGCAGGAACGCAAAGTCCATATATCCCAGTTGGAGCGTAGCAGGGAGAGTGGCCCAGGGTGCGTGGCCTTGCTCCACTCCATTCACCCATATTTTCCTTTGTTTTACTTTACAATGCAACTGTGCCCAGGAACAATTTGGTCTGGTAGAATCAGCTCTCCTTGAAACTGGCTGTGTCTGTATAAAGTGGAGATCGAAACACCCGGACACACACACGGATCAATGAAGAAGGAGGAAGTGCAGGGAAAAGAGAGGGGGGGGGGAGCACTGGAGCAACAAAGTCCTCACGAATTTTCCCTTGGTCAAAGACCTTTGAGCACACGCTCCCTCAAGTGCATCCTGGAGCTTTGATCACCTAGTTCAGTGCCGGCCTCTCACTGGTTTTGCACCCAGAAGGCCCAGCCTGACCGGACACATACCTGCACACAAGCACAGGCACACACAGGCTCACATACACCGAAAGGGGATATGAGACCCACGTTTAAATGTAGTTCGGTACTTGTAAAGCAGGGGTCCTCCAACTTTTCCACCAGGGGGCCAGTGGAAAGGTGTCAGCGCTGGGCACGGGCCAGGAAGGTGGTGCTGGCGGTGCACAGGGGTGTGCAGGGGCGCACGCGCTGAGGAGGGGTGGGGCGTGCGGTGCGGCACGGGCGCGTGTGCAAGTGGAGGCGAGATGCGGGCAGGCGAACCGAGTGGGCAAACCGCTGCCTCCCCATGTGGGGTGAGGTGCGTGGGCACGGCAGGCCCCACTGGGCATGGCGGGTGGGATGTGGCCCCCGGGGTGTAGTTTGAGGGCCCATGTTCTGAAGCAATATTGTACATTAATGGATTAATCTTTCTGTCTTGACCACATGCAATTGGGCTTTCAAAGTCTTTGGCTCCATGAAAGAGAGGTTATGGGATACGCAAAGGCAGGCAGGAGGCGTCTTAAAGGGTCCTGCACCGTATTGCAACTCCAGGGTTAATCATGCTAAACTCACTCGGAGGGTTGGAAGGAGGAGCAGAGCAGAAGAGGGACTGATTCCCGGGACCACCTTTCACCTGGGAGTGTCTGAGGCCGCATTCCCCTCCCCACTCTTGGGCTCCTCCATGCGCCTCCATCACGTCCTGACACACCGGCTCTTTCTTCTCCCCCTCCTCAGAGCAGGCACAAACCGTGGGACCTTCCCTCCCAGGACAGCTCTGCCACTCCCTGCAACATGTCAAAGGCCTGGCTTGGCTCTGCACAACCCAGACCTGGTGCAGGGAGCAGCTGGAGAACAACTTTAACAACTCCCACTTCACAATCTTGGGGCTTCTGGGGCCACTGTATTCTCCCCCCCCCCCCCGGTTTTTTTAACAGAACATAAATACAAACAGTTGAGATACAGTACATACCAAAATATATCAATAATATTAGCTCCTATAGCCCAACTGATAACCAACCCCCACCCCCCATAAACATTGTGCACCCGCTCCCTAGGTGACCAGTTTATATCTCCATTTCACATCATATAATATAACCATCAACAATATATAATATGCTTTAGATATACCCATAACCCCCGACTTTACATAAGAATGAAGATGCGTGTGAACAGCAATCCTGCCTGGCACTTCCCAGGGACCTGGTTCCTGGGCAATCCAGAAAGGTGAGAAACCAGAGGATGACGGAGCATCATTCCCTTCCTATTGGCGGGTCTTCGCAGAGTCCATGCTCAGAGGGGCCCACACGTATTTCTCCCCCTGCCCCCACACAAGAAGTACCCGGATCGCCTACCTGGTACTCCTGGGACGCCTCCTCCAGGGGAACCACCTGGTGTTCCTTGTGCTCCTTGGATCTGTCACACACCACGCAGATGGGGGCTTCATGGTCCCTGCAGAAGAGTTTCAGGGGCTCCTGGTGCTTCCCGCAGGCTCGCCCCTTCCCTTTGGGCCCTTTGACGGCCTGCTCCCCTGATTTTCTGGCAATTTCCACAATCTTGGCCAGGTGCCGATTGGGCTGGAGGTTCCTCTTCTGGAAGGTCCCCCTGCACTGGGGGCAGGAGGCCTCCGTGTCTGATCCCCCCCCGCTCCGGCTCAGGCAGGCTCGGCAGAAATTGTGCCCACACTCGGCAATGCTCACAGGATCCCTGAAATAGTCCAGGCAGATGGAGCAAGTGGATTCCTCGCAGAGAGCCTGGACGGTGCTTTTCAGAGCAGCAGCCATGACTTCTGCACGCAGCAGAAGGGGAAAGTCAGTGGACTTTCCTCAGGTCAACTAGTGGGTGTTTCCTTCTTGTAAATGGGAGCCTTCATACCTTTGCTCTGGCATCCAAGGTACAAGCTATGTATTTGACTCCTCCCGGCTTTAGGTTTCAGCACTGCACAATCACTTTCCTATGACATACAGCTCATTAACTTATTTTCTCTGTTCATGCGAATCTAATAAAGGGTTGTTTTGTTCATGCAATTGAGCCACAACAGGCGGCATTTGCGTGGCCCCCAAAGGAACCCCGAAAGGAATCGCTAGGATGGCTGGATGCTCTTGGAACCTCTCTGTTACATGCACAGTTTGGGGAGGGGGATCAGGGAGGCCACTTGCTAGAGGCACATGAGCCTGACGTGGCCACTTTGCCCTCACTGTGAACTACAATGCAAGAATTTGGGTTGAATGGATTCAGACATGCAGCACAAAAGGAAGAGCCTTCAGGAGAACGTGGCCTTTGCGTGGCCTTTCTGTCCAGAGGATGGAACACAAGCCAGTGGCCCCCAGGCTGGGAGCAGCCAATGCCCCACCCAGCAGGGAGACGCTCAAGGTGGGGCAGCGAGGAGGATCCCCAAAACGCAGTGAGAGCTGCTTGACCTGCACGCTGGATCCTGCAAGGAAGAGGCGCTTGAGACCATCTTGCCAGGGTATTCTGGCTCCTGCACTGCAGCCAAGTGGATCAGAAGAGGATTGTCCGTGCTTCACACACTCCAGCATGGCCTTTGTCCGCGTAGATCTGAGGAAGCCACGGCTGGGCCTGGGCGAATGGGGTTCGCCTCAGCACCTGGCTGTCCTCACACATGGCCTCTTGGCAGAGCTGAGGGGCAGCAGAGACCGAGGGATGTGCAGGGGGAACTGGCGCAGGGAAGGTGCGAGCTGGGCAGGGGATGGGGGGAGCAGCGGGGGGGAAGGGAGGCGGGGCCAGCCGCCTCCGAGGCTATGAAGCCACACTCAGCCACGCGTCACCCCTTGTCTGTGCCCATCAGCCACGGCCTGGGCTGCCCGGGGACTCTCCTTACCAGGTCAGTCTGCTTGCTTGTTGTAATAATTGCTGGTAATATTACTCTGTCTGGAACACGATGTGAGTAAGGTCAAGGTAGTGCATGATGGACGAGGCAGGCCTGTGATGAGGCCTTGGAGCACCGACCCGCCTGGGATCTCCAGCCCAGGCCAGTTCCGGCCAGGGCGCTGCAGGAGAGGGGAGGGCCGAGGCATGGCCACCCGCTGCCACCGGGAAGAGACGGCGGCGGGGGACTGTTGCCGGGGCCTCCGAGCTATGGGGCACGGAGGCGCCAGTCTGGCGCCCGGACCTTGAGGCGAGGCAGGGCTGTTGCCTGCCGGGCGCACGCATCCAGCATGTGACAGACGGAGTAGAGCGGCCTCTTCCCTCGGGGGTGACCAGCTCCATATGGGGACAAACGGCCCGGCCAGGCAGGGGGTGGGCAGGATCTCCAGGGGCTCGGAGGCCTTGGGGAGGAACCTCCGGGACCCAAGGCCCAGGTGGCCTTTTCTCTATCTTGCCGGTCCGGGGAATTGGGCCAGCCAGGGACAGGAGGCTTGCCGAGGGGAACGGCTGGCTCAGGGCGTGGTGCCAGAGGGAACGCTTCGGGGTCCTCGACCACGGCACCCGGTGTCTTGCCAATGCACTTCTGGCAAGGGACGGGTTGCACGGCACGAGGACGGGGAAAAGGGCCTTCGGAAATGCTCTCTCAAGCTTTGTCCAGAAGACTTTAAACTGAGCCTGGGGGTGGGTCCAGGCCCCCCAGAAACTTGTCCACACTGGACAAGTGTGGGGGAAAGGATCAGGAGGGAGGGAGCTGGTATAAGACTGGTAGGAGAGCCAGTGCGGTGCAGTGGTTAAGAGCATGGGACTGAGACTCAGACGATCCGGGTTCGAGTCCCCGTTCGGCCATGGAGCCAACCGGGTGCCTTTGGGCCAGTCACAGACTCTCAGCCCAACCTACCTCACAGGGCTGTTGTTGTGGGGAGAAGATGGAGCAGCTCTTTCACCGCCGCACTCACCCCCCGCGCCCTACCATCGCCGCGCCGGGCCAGCCTACCCCAGGAGCCGCCGCCAGCCTCGCGCCAGAGACCGCCAGAG
Source organism: Varanus salvator macromaculatus (assembly GCA_023646645.1). NCBI lineage: Eukaryota > Metazoa > Chordata > Lepidosauria > Squamata > Varanidae > Varanus > Varanus salvator. The sequence continues at coordinate 7,148,502 of JAIXND010000685.1, forward strand.
ACCGCCAGAGACCGGGACACCGGCACACCATCCACCTGCGCCGGGGCCCGGAGGACTGCCGCCGCGGCGTCCACGCACCGGCCCCGAGGCCCCTGCCCCGCACCCCCGCCCCGTGTCGTGCGTGGCAGATGCGCCGAGGAGGGTGGGGCGGGGCGGGGCGAGGCCGGAGGAGGGGGAGGCCGGAAGTGGGCGCCGGCTGGGAGGCCCAACGGGCCGGCCGCGCCAGGGGCTGGTTGCCTCAGGCCGGTGGCCGAAGGGCGACGGCCTACGTTAGGGCCGTTGGGGCCGCTTGGGGGCTGGGCTGGCCAGGGACCTTGGCCGTGCTTGGGCGGACTGAGTTTGGCGGGGGTTAAGGTGGGTGGATGTTTTTAAGTGTTTTAAAGTTTTAAGTGTTTTAGGGGCCCATCTCTAGTCCGGATAGGAATGTTGCCCGGGGAGCACGTGGGGGCCGCCATTGGGGTGGTGATGGGCAATGGTCGGTATGGTCGCAGTGGGGGTTTAACAGTCCCACCTAGGAGAAGGCGGGACAGATGGTTAACACCTGTCCCTCCTTCTGGTTATCCCCCAGCCGGCGGGTGCCAGGTAGCCTGGTCAACTGCCCCACGGGCCTGACGGTGCTGCTGCTTAATGCCAGGTCGGTCCACAATAAAGCTAATCTCATCCACGATTTGATCGTGGATGAGGGGGCCGACCTGGCTTGTATCACCGAGGCCTGGGCGGGGGAGGGGGAGACGTCTCCCTCTCACAGCTCTGCCCACCCGGGTACCTGGTCCAGCACCGTACACGCCTGGAGGGGAGGGGAGGGGAGGGGAGGGGGGGTCGCTGTAGTTTATCGAGCTTCTTTTCCCCTCACGGGGCTTCCTGTTCTCTCAAGGCCGGGCCTGGAGTGTCTCCACTTGGTGTTGGGCGACCGAGACAGATTGGGGATCCTGTTGGTGTACCGAGCACCCTTCTGCCCAACAGACTCCCTGCCTGAGCTGACGGAGGTCGTCTCGGACCTGCTGTTGAAGACCCCCAGGGTGATGGTCCTGGGGGACTTCAATCTCCATGCCGAGACTGACCTTTCCGGGGCGGCTCAGGACTTCATGGCTGCCATGACGGCCATGGGGCTGTCTCAACATGTCAGCGGCCCGACCCATGAACGTGGACACACTTTGGACCTGGTTTTCTCGATGGGTCAGGAAGAGGGTGATCTGAGGGTGAAGAATCTACGTTTGATGCCCCTGTCATGGTCAGATCACTCCCTTGTGAGGGTTGAGCTCGATAGTGACCTCTCCCTCTGTAAGGGTGCGGACTGGATTGTGATGGTCCGCCCCCGGAGTCGGATGGGTCCGGATGGATTCCTGAGGGCTCTGGGGAATTTTCCGGTTGACAAGGCTGGTACTCCTGTTGAGGCCCTGGTTGATGTATGGAACGGGGAGATGACCAGGGCTGTCGACACGATTGCTCCTAAGCGCCCTCTCCAGCCGGGCAGACCCCGTCCGGCTCCCTGGTATACAGCTGAATTACGGGCGATGAAGCAGGTTGGTAGACCTGCAAAGTTGGACAAATGAACTCCAGGCTGCCTTGCAGCCCTTTGATCCTCTGGCCAGATCTGGGGACAAGCTTCCCCGGGATCCTTTTTTAAAGCAGATCACACGTCAAAGTCAGACTTGCTAAGCACCTCGGGATTTCTTAAGAGTAAGTATTAGGAATCCACGTTCACATCATGCCGATAATCCTGACTGCGAGAGTTACTGCATTAAAGCTTCCAGCTGGAAGGGATAGGAAGGGCAGATCCAGCCCAGGGAAGCCCAGCCAGCAAAACACCTGGCCAGGTGCTCCCTGCAGAGTTACCTTTCCTTGGCTGCAGTCCAGGGAGCAGGGCACCTGGGCAGGAAAAGTATGAAACCATTAAGCAGTTCACCTTCGAACGGCCACGAAATCTTGCCAGCACAAATGTCAGCTTGTGCGTTTGTTGGGTAGTACGACATTCTGGTCTTTCCCACTTAGACTGTTTGTTCAACTTCCTTTCTCTTGCTGGATGGCCTGCAGCTGGGGGGAAATTAGATAGTCAGGGTTCACTGTTCTACCTGCCAGAGAGGTGGGGTGAAGTGGCTATGACATCCGTGACACGTCAATCCATTTCCACATGCAACCATTTCCACATGCAATGTTAAGTTGGTGAAATACCAACTTAACCATTGGTCAGAACGTCTTACACTTGTGAATCGCCTTGGGAAAAAAGTGGATTTCTACTCTGGATTAAGTAGTGCGGGGTAATGTTGACTTTTTCCGCTTGGTTGAATTGAATGTGAATACGGAGCCCCAAAGCAGCAGATGCTCAGAAAACCGGGGAGAGGCAGTCATGGCAGGCGCTGTGCAACGTGTTCTGCACCCTGATCCAGATATCCATGAGGGGGCCGGTTTCCCGGACCCCCGCGCTGCACCTGCCATTCCGTGTGCTGCTGGCTCCTTGCCCGGCTGCACCGTCCCTGCCGAACGTGTGCCTGGCGCTGCGGGTGCTGGACTTCTGTGAGAAGAGAGGCGCAGGGACTTGTTTGCCGGCTCCCCAACGGAGCTGTAGTGGGAAAGGGGGCTGCCAAAGCAGTTGCAGGAACTCCTTCAGAGATGCACCGGGTAACCTCCCAAATGGACTGTGTGAATGCAGTGGGCATAGTCTATCTAGAGTTTAGCAAAGCCTTCGACAAAGTGCCCCTTGACATCCCGATCACCAAACTAGTCCAAAGTGGGTTAGACGGTGCAAGCACTGGGTGGGCCCACAACTGGCTGCAAAGTCGGACGCAAGGCGTGCTCATCGATGGCACATTCTCAAACTCGGGCGAGGCGAGAAGCGGGGTGCCACATGCTTCCGCCCCGGGACGGGTACCCTTCAACAACTGTATTCATGAGTTGGATGAGGAAGTTCAAGGACAGAAAATTAAATTAACAAAGATGGGTGGAGCACAGCTGGAGTACTGTGTCCACTTCTGGGCACCTAAGTTTTAAAAAGATGCAGAAAAGCTAGAAAGGGTACAGAAGAGGGCAAGAAGGATGATTCAGAGACTGGAGCGAAAGCCCAATGAAGAAAGATGGAGAGAACTGGGCATGTTCATCCCAGAGTGCATAACGGATCTAAGTTAAAAGAAACCGGATTTACACTAGACACTAGGAGGAATTTCCTGACTGTCAGAGCAGTACGACAGTGGGACCTATTACCTGGGGAAGTTGTGGGCTCTCCCTCACTGGAGACATTCAAGAAGCATCTGGACATTCACCTGAATGGGATGGTGCAACTGCGTGTCTTGCAACAGCAGGAGGCTGGACCCCGTGGCCTTCTGGTCCCTTCCAGCTTTACTATTCCTGGTTCTATGATTCTGGAGATCCACGTGATCCACTGGAGAAGGAAATGGCAACCCACTCCAGTATCTTTGCCATGAAAACCCCATGGACAGTACCAAGGCAAAAAGATATGACGCCGGAAGATCAGCCCCTCAGGTCGGAAGGTGTCCAATATGCTACTGGGGAAGAGCGGAGGGCTAGTACTAGTAGCGCCAGAAAGAATGAAGCGACTGGGTCAAAGCCGAAAGGACACTTTGGTCAATGGTCATAGCAAACACTCAATGGTCATAGCAATGAATACAATGGTCATAGCAAACACTCTTTTCCAACAACCCAAGAGATGACTCTACACATGGACATCACCAGACAGTCAACACAGAAATCAGATTGACTATGTGCTCTGCAGCCAAAGATGGAGAAGGTCTATACAGTCAGTAAAAGCTAGACCAGGAGCTGACTGTGGCTCCGATCATGAGCTTCTCATTGCAAAATTTAGGTTTAAGTTGAAGAAAGTAGGGAAAAGCACTAGGCCACTCAGGTATAACCTAAATCATATCCCTGATGAATATACAGTTGAGGTGACAAATAGATTTAAGGAATTAGATCTGATAGACAGAGTGCCTGAAGAACTGTGGACGGAGGTTCGCAACATTGTTCAACAGGCAGCAACTAAAACCATCCCAAAGAAAAAGAAATGCAAGAAAGCAAAATGGCTGCCTGAGGAAGCTTTACAAATAGCTGAGGAAAGAAGGGAAGTGAAAGGCAAGGGAGAAAGAGAAAGATACAAACAATTGAATGCAGAATTCCAGAGAACAGCTAGAAGAGATAAGAATGCCTTCCTAAATAAACAGTGCAAAGAAATAGAAGAAAACAATAGAATAGGGAGGACCAGAGATCTCTTCAAGAAAATTGGAGATATGAAGGGAACATTTCAAGCAAAGATGGGCATGATAAAGGACCAAAATGGCAGGGACCTAAGAGAGGCAGAAGAGATTAAGAAGAGGTGGCGAGATTACACAGAAGAACTATACAAGAAGGAGCTTAATGTCCCTGATAAGCACGATGGGGTGGTCACTGACCTCGAGCCAGACATCCTGGAATGTGAAGTCAAATGGGCCTTAGGAAGTCTGAGCAACAACAAAGCTAGTGGAGGTGACAGTATTCCAGCTGAGCTATTCAAAATCCTGAAAGACGATGCAGTTAAAGTGCTACACTCAATATGCCAGCAAATTTGGAAAACTCAGCAGTGGTCACAGGATTGGAAAAGGTCAGTTTACATTCCGATCCCAAAGAAGGGCAATGCCAAAGAATGTTCAAACTACCGCACCATTGCACTCATTTCACATGCTAGCAAAGTGATGCTCAAAATCCTACAAGCTAGGCTCCGGCAGTATGTGGACCGAGAAATACCAGAAGTACAGGCAGGATTTCGAACAGGCAGAGGAACTAGAGATCAAATTGCCAACATATGCTGGATCATGGAGAAAGCTAGGGAGTTCCAGAAAAACATCTGCTTCATTGACTACGCTAAAGCCTTTGATTGTGTGGATCACAACCAATTGTGGCAAGTTCTTAAAGAGATGGGAGTACCAGACCATCTTATAGGTTGAGAAACCTATATACGGGTCAAGAAGCAACAGTGAGAACTGGACACAGAACCACGGATTGGTTCAAAATTGAGAAAGGAGTTTGGCAAGTCTGTATACTGTCGCCCTGCCTATGTAACTTATATGCAGAGCACCTCATGAGAAAGGCAGGGCTGGATGACTCTCCAGTTGGAATTAAGATTGCTGGGAGAAATATCAACAACCTCAGATATGCAGATGATACCACTCTCATGGCAGAAAGTGAAGAGGAACTAAAGAGCCTCTTGATGCGGGTGAAGGAGGAGAGTGCAAAAGTTGGCCTGAAACTCAGCATTAAGAAAACTAAGATCATGCCATCTGGTCCTCAACACTTCCTGGCAAATAGATAGGAAAGAAATGGAGGAAGTGACAGATTTTATTTTCCTGGGCTCCAAGATAACCATAGACGGGGACTGCAGCCAAGAAATTGAAAGACGCTTGCTCTGGGGAGGAAAGCTATGGCAAATCTAGACAGCATACTAAAAAGCAGAGACATCACCCTGCCAACAAAAGTGCTATGGTTTTCCCAGTTGCAATGTATGGCTATGAAAGCTGGACCATAAGGAAGGTTGAGCGCAAAAGGATTGAGGCCTTTGAATTGTGGTGCTGGAGGAGACTCCTGCGAGTCCCTTGGACCGCAAGGCGATCAAACTGGTCAGTTCTAGAGGAGATCAACCCTGGCTGCTCTTTGGAAGGCCAGATCCTGAAGATGAAACTCAAATACTTTGGCCACCTAATGAGAAGGAAGGACTCCCTGGAGAAGAGCCTAATGCTGGGAACAATAGATGGCAAAAGAAGAAGGGGACGGCAGAGGATGAGGTGGCTCGATGGAGTCACTGAGGCGGTTGGTGTGAGCTTAGGTGGACTCCAGGGGATGGTGGAGGACAGGAAGGCCTGGAGGAATGTTGTCCATGGGGTCGTGATGGGTGGGACACGACTTCATGACTAACAACAACAACATGATTCTAAGACAAGAAAACATATTTGGCTTGTGGGGTTTTATATATGTATTCAGTTGTGGGATGTGTACTTTGCTGGCAGAGAAGAGCCTTCCGCCATGTGCGACAGGGGGAGGGAGAGAGGAGTGATCCAAGCACGACAACCAGACCCCGTTTTTGTCTTGAGAGACGCGGGTGATCTGCGTTCTCTGCTCAGGGACCTGGAGGAGCTTGTCCTCCCAGAGCCGCCCAGGCCCTTCCCTGCACCAGTGGAAACGAGGGGGACGCACTCACCTCCGCAAGGTGCTTCTCACATCCTGGAGGGGAAAGAGAAAGAGGAGGCACTCAGCGGGTTTTGCACGCCTCTCTCCTGATATGCGCCCTGGCCCAGTCCTGTTCGGTGTCTCCGGGAACGGACAGAACCTCCCGCAAAACAGGTGAAGGGAACCGCTGGCTCCACCTCTGGCTTCCACAAGAGCAAGGGGCCGCGATGCATCTTAAGGGGCAGCTCTCTGGATGTTCTCACAGCCAAAAAGGGCCCCATTTTCCTTTCTTTGCAGTGACACATTTTTTCTTTGTGCAATCGGTTCTATGCGCTCTTTGATGCTCTCTTCCAAGGTAGCCCTCTTGGAAGGCCCAGCACGGCATGGCAATCCAGCCATGGATTCATTTTCCCAGAATGGACAATCAGATCGGTGTGGAAAACCCGTATGTGGGAGAGAAACCATTTCCAACGGAGAGGCACTAGGAGGAGAGTCATTATCAGAGCGGTGAATGTACGGAGCAAAGCATCCTCCAACTGAGTGCCAGGATGGACTGCTTTGTGGTCAGTCGTGTCCATGTCCCCCCCGCCCGCCCCCCATGGCAAGCATTTTCTTTAAGGTCTCACCTTAGGGTTGCCCTGCCAAAGGGTCCGCAAGTCAAAATTTAGAAAAAGTTTTTGCTCATCTTGCAAAACACTCGCAGACCAAGTTACTTGCAATGCAAGGTTTTACTGCACAGGGGTACCTTGGCTCACGAACTTAATTCATTCCAGGACTCTGGTCGTGACCCAAATTGGTTGTGAGCCAGGTTAAATGTCCCCTAAGGTTCAATGTAAATAAGGTTAATCCGTTCTGTAACCATTTTTTTTTTAATCAGAAAAATGTGAAGCAAAGTGACAAAGAACAACAAAGATTGTGGCCATCTCCCCCCCCCCCCGCCCCCAGCACAAGCACAGCCATCTCCCCTCCTCCCCAGCACGACCAAGATCGTACCCATCATCCCTGCACGCACCTGTCATCCTGGTGTGGGAGACAGGCCTGATCATGGGCACACTCGGGAGGGGTCCCAGGGGAGGCGGGCTGCGGCGAGTGGCAGCGATCACAGGCATGCTTGGGTGGGGAGGCGGGCTGGGGGGAGCGGGCATGAACGGGGCACACTGGGGGGTGGAGAGACGGGTGCGATCTCGACCATCTCCCCCCGCCCCCAACATGATCGCAGCCACCTCCCCACTTGGGGGGGCAGGGAGATGGCCAAGATGGCGCCTGTCTTCCCTGCATGAACGCAACTGCCATCGCGGCCATTCGCTCCCCACTCGGGGTGGGGGGTGGGGAGATGGCTGCAGTCTTGGTCGCCACCCAATGTGGAGCTCACGGCCCACGTCAAAATTTTCATGAAATTTTGGGTCGTGACCCGACTTGGTTGTGAACTGAGGCGCTTGTGAGCCGAGGTACCACTGCATTTCTGCCAAAAGGCCAAGTGAGGCTCTGAGAGAGCGAGCAAGGATGGCGCATGCGAGGGAAGGCAGGCCTGTCCGAGACCGTGCTCGGTTTTGTCCTTGCTTTGCCCCTTTGCATGCGCTGGAGTTCTTGTGGAAGGGAAAGGAGGAAACCCGAAGCAAGGGCGGAAATGCATGAAATGGGGCCGTGACCAAGGGGTCTCTGTGGGTGAAAAGAAAGCTGGAGAGGAGAATCTGGGACAAGGGGGTCTTTTGGTCCGTTTTGTTCTGGTGACTGATTGGAGGCCTTTTAAACATATACATATATATCTTTTCCATTTATTTTCACAACATTCAATAAGAAAGGAATTGGAATATAGATAAGGAAGATGCCAATGGTCAATCCACAAATTTAGCATGTGGTATCAACATTTAAACATATTCATAAAAAAGCTAAAATCTCATTGCCTATAATCCCATCCCAACAATTCAATTCTCAGTCAGAAAAAAATTGTCTAGTCTATTGCTTTTACTTTAAAGTACTAATTACTAACATTTATTTAAAAAGCCCTATTTTCTTTAACAATTTATTAAATTGCTCATTATAAGCTTTCCCTCTTTGAATAAATTCTTTGACTGACCTTCTGCTAATGTAGTTCATTAATTTCACCCTTATCTTACAGTCAGCTAACTTGGTTTGCCAATCCTCAGCAGCTGGGCAGCCTTCAGCTTTCCACTTTAAAGCAATTCTCACTCCTGCAGCTGTTGCCACATATTTAAATACCTCTGTCATAATCTTTGGGATACTCTCTGGTACAATACTCAATAGCATATTCTTGGCATTCATTGGAAAGTCCGTTTTAGGTATTTTCTATATTTATATTTTCAGTATTAGCTTCCAAAATCTTTTAGTTCTATCACATTTCCACCACATATGGTAAAATGTCCGATCTTTCTCTTTACATTTCCAACCTTTTCCATTAAAGTTCTTAACCACTGTCTGAATATCTTTCTGAGTAATATACCACTGCAAATATATCTTATACCACTTTTCTCTTAACATTTGACTTGCAGTGAATTGTATGTCGTTCGTATATATCACAAAGCTTCTCATTGATGTGATTGTATTTCTTCTTCGACGTACCATGACCAGCGCTTCATCAATATTTTATATTGTTCCGTTTCAGTCTCATGTTTCAGCAATAATTTGTAAATTAATCCCAGGAGATTGTCTTTTTGGTGTTTAATTATAGTTTTTTTTCCTGTTTGAGTTTCCTTTTTTAATCTTAAAACCAATTGGAGAGAAGGCCAAGCCAAGGAGGCCTCAGGCGGCCTGAAGAACGGATCCTGAGAAGGGCATCCTCATCAACATAAAAGAAGGGGAAGAGGGTCTCTCCTGCAATTGAGACCTCAGTGAAGGCATAGAGGAGGGTCCCTCTGTCAGCATCATAAAAGGCCACCCGCCCCCCATCACAGTTCAGAGACACCCGGATTGTCTTTGGCTCCCCACTCACAGGCAGAGCATAAGGAGTAGTGCAAGCTTTGCATGTACCTTCGGAATACTGCAAAACCCAGAACCCTTCCTTAGGAGAAAAAGAAATCTCGGTCTTTCTGTCCACAGACTCTCTGGCGACACCCACAGCCCAGTCTCCCTCACTTCCCACACGGACTTCCCAGGAGTGTCTTCCAGCTGTGAAGCCCTCACAGCCCAGCACAAAAGGGTGGCAGCTGAATCTCTTCGGATTGTCAGGCACATTTTTCCTTTTGTCTCCCTTGCTGACACGTCTACGATCCTCGGAAAGGATGAGCCAAGGATGAGCGGTGTCTGGGTCCAGGGTCACATTTGCTGCAGGGGATAGAGAAAAAGGAAGAAAGCAGAAGATGAGCCATTTTGATCTCCATCTCAAGCATCAACACCCCACTGGCATCACAGCTTCCCTCCGAAATCCAATGAAATGTAAACAGCAACATAACTCAAAAGCTAATGGCAGAGTTTACAGTTCCCCAATGTCATGCAGGAGGTCACGACAGGGGCTACTCCTCATGAGGAGGAAGTAGCTGTAATAACTAGAGCCCAGGAGGATCATCCCCAGCCTGATCTAGATAATAGCCAGCTTCTATCTGAGAACATCACCAATCCACAAGCCCCTACCCAGACACCTGGCCCTTTAAATCAAACAGTCTGCAAGGAGGGGGGAGATGATTCCTCCTCCTCCTCCTCCTCCTCCTCCTCCTCCTCGGCAGAGGCGGAACTGACGGGACCAGAAGCAGAAGGAAAAATGGGGTTTGTTGACATAAGAAAGGCCAAACAGAGACGTTTGATAAAATCATATCAAATCAGGATGCAGCGTGAAAAGCGGAGGTGGGAGGCACGGCTGGGGGAAGAGGAGATGACGGAAGAAGGGAGAAAGGAACACCATTGAGTGACAAACATCTTAACGGCCAAGACACTTCTTAAGTAGTTAATCTGGGCTCCAAGATCACCGCAGACGGGGACTGCAGCCAAGAAATTAAAAGACGCTTGCTCCTGGGGAGGAAAGCTATGGCAAATCTAGATAGCATACTAAAAAGCAGAGACATCACCCTGCCAACAAAAGTGCGTATAGTCAAGGCTATGGTTTTCCCAGTTGCAATGTATGGCTGTGAAAGCTGGACCATAAGGAAGGCCGAGCGCAAAAGGATTGAGGCCTTTGAATTGTGGTGCTGGAGGAGACTCCTGCGAGTCCCTTGGACCGCAAGGCGATCAAACCGGTCAGTCCTAGAGGAGATCAACCCTGACTGCTCTTTAGAAGGCCAGATCCTGAAGATGGAGCTCAAATACTTTGGCCACCTAATGAGAAGGAAGGACTCCCTGGAGAAGAGCCTAATGCTGGGAACAATAGATGGCAAAAGAAGAAGAGGACGGCAGAGGATGCGGTGGCTGGATGGAGTCACTGAGGCGGTTGGTGTGAGCGTGAGTGGACTCCGGGGGATGGTGGAGGACAGGAGGGCCTGGAGGAATGTTGTCCATGGGGTCGCGATGGGTCGGACACGACTTCGCAACTAACAACAACATGTAGAGCTGGAAGGGCCAAGAGGGCCCTCAGGCCCAGTGCCCTGCTCAGTGCAGCCTCCGCTTGAAGCATCCCTCCCAGAGGGCTTCCAGCTGCACCTGGGCTGCCTCCAGGCTGGGACAGACCCACCTCCCGGGGTCATCGGCTGCACAGTCGGACTGCTCCAACTGTCCGCAAAAGTTTCCTGATATGTAGCTGGAATCTGCACTTGCTTCAACGGAGCCCATTCTTGCGTGTCCTACAACCTTTTATGATAAAGAAGAGATCTTGGCCCTCCTCTTTTACTATCTTCTCAAATATTTGCCATCACATCTCCTCTCAGTCTTCTCTGCTTGAGGCTAAACAGACCCAGCTCTGCCAATCCCTCCTCTGGGGCTTTGTTTCCAGTCCTCAGATCATCTCAACCCTTCCCAGCCTCACTGCATCTCTCTTGAACTGCGGAGCACTGAACTCTGTATAATACTCAAGATGGCCAACTGTGGGCCCCATTGAGAGTTCATCCCCTCTTTCATCTGATTTGCCAACAAAGATCTCATGGGGCTCTTCATTAGAGGCTTTGCAAAAGAAAAGGCACAGGATGTGACCAGCCTTCCCACAGTCCACAGGGGAGCTGCCCAGATCAGAAAAGGAGATCGGAAAAGTCTGGCAGGATTTGTTTGTGGTGAATCTGCATCTCCTTCCAGTCATCACTGCCTCGTTTTCAAGGTGTTGGCAGACTGTCCGCTCTAGAAACTGCTCCAGAAATTTCCAGGCATGGCCCCTGTTCAGTTTGCCTTCATGGGTGTGTGACATGAAGCTGTGTGAGAAGGTTTGAGGTGGCACAACAGCACTGGAAGGTCCCCCAAAGCCGCCACAAAGAGGAAGGAACGGTCCTCTTCTCGCTCCTCCCAGATTGTAGGACACGGAGAGCGAACCTAAACAGCAGCACACCAGGGGCAGGCCAGGCACACGGCAGGATCTCCTGACAGTCAGAGCAGCTTCCCAGTGGAACCAGTTGCCAGGAGAGCTTCCATGCTCCTCCACGTCAGGGGCATTCAAGAAGAAGAGGGTGGACCGTTCTCTGAGTGGGATGGTGTAACCGGTGTCCTGCGCCCTCAGGGGGCTGGACTTGATGGCCTTCTGGGCCCCTTCAGGCCCTGCTATTGTATGATTCTGGGAGAGGCAGGACTGCCAAACCAGAGGGAGGCCAAATGATTCTGGGTGGTAAAAACCCAAAGCAGGAATGAAAACCCCCAGGGAGCCCTCTCCACACCAGCTGATTTTCCCCATGTGGAAAGAGGGCACCAGGAGATTAAGAAAATGGTGGGGACACCACAAAAATTCACCCATTGTAGCTTTTACCATCAGTGAAAAGAGCAGAGGGAGGAGAGGAGAGGATCTTCCCAGTCTGATCTTAATACCTTTGGATTCCCGCATCATTCCTAGGAATTGTTTCATCCATCCCTCCAGAACAGGCTTTCTATCAGAGAAGTCCCAGATCCTCCGTTTCAGCTCCAGAGGGAAAGCCGCTGGGATCTCACAGGGCTCCTTCTCACTCCTGCCAGGGAAAACAGAGGTTGCCTCCACTCAACCAACCTGGCATCCCCCCTGGGAGCAAAGGAGTACCAGCCAAGCACAAAAGGCGGGCCTCCTTTGGGGGCGGGGGGCAATGGTCCTCCAGCAGCCACACAGGTGGGCGGGGCTTCAGCTGATTGGGGCAGTCGGGACATTTTGCTTGTGTTCAGTTATGCTTAGAGTCAGCTGTGCATATGGGTTGTGGGGAGCAGAGGTTTGCCCCTTTGGGGGTGATATTTGGATTGTGGGGTCTGCATGTATGTCCTTAGTGGTGGGAGGTGTGCTTTGCTGGCAGAGAGGAGCCTTCCACTGTGTGTGAGGGAGGGGAAGGAGAAGAAGTGGTCCAAACTCGACCACCAGACCCTGTTTCTGTCTCAAGAGACACTGGTGATCTGCATTCTCTGCTCAGGAGCCTGGAGCAGCCGGTCCCCCCAGAGCCGTCCAGACCCTTCCCTGCACCAGTGGAAACGAGGGGGACGCACTCACCTCCGCAAGGTGCTTCTCACATCCTGGAGGGGAAAGAGAGAAAGAGGAGGCGCTCAGCGGGTGTCGCTCTGCACTCCTGAGATGCGCCTGCCCAGTCCTGTTCGCTGCCTCCACTTGGGGGCACAAAGGGGTGGACAGAAACCATCCCCACCAGGAGGCACCAGGAGGAGCTTCCTGACGAGGGACATGGATGGCCTGGGAGATTCCACCACCGCCAGGGAGCCTCCGGCTGAGTGCCAAGACTGATGCTCATCCTGGGGGCTCCTGCCAGTAACGGTGCTGCTTGCCAGGCCAACATGAGCGCTGCCCCCTGGAAACAGGCGCAACCCTGAAGCATGTTCAAGAAGGGAGGATGTGAGAGGCTTCGGGCTCAGGCCAGACGCCTCCCACAGCCCCTTTCGCTCCCTCAGCCTGTCCTTTGGAGGGCAGTCTTCTCCCGGCTGCCCCAGGCAGGAATCAACCACTCCTTTCCAGCAGCAGAACACTGGGGCACTTGCCCCCAGGAGCCACACTGAGAAGCTCCCCCTTGTGTGCAGAAGACAGATTTCGTCAGGCTTTGGGGGCATCAGTTGTGAGCGGAAACATGCATGAGGAGTGAGGGTAAGGCCTGCCTGTCCTGGGGCTGCACCATATTTGAGATTCTGCTTAGCACAGGAATAGATCCGACCTGCCTTCCGGACTGGCAACACCACTAGGCCAGACTGCTTTGCGGTTGCTTCCCCAGCCCGCACCACCCTCTGCTTCGGCCTGGGTCTCATGGAGGGCCTCACCGCAGGGTGGCCCCGTCAAAGGGTCCGCACTGCCTGCCTGGGCCCTCCCTGCACACACGCAGAGGCGAGCAGCGTCTGGCTGAGTCTCCTCCTTGGGGGACGTGGGGCTCCTGACCCTCCTACCTGCAGGAGCTCAGCTGCCGGCTGCCGGCTCTTCTCCTCCACCTCCCGCATGAGGCCTTCAAGGGAAGAGAGTTCCTTCGAAATCCAGGCCAGGTGGTCCTGCCCTCTCCTGGCAATCTCCTCCTGCAGCTCGTCCACCTGGGCCAGGAGAAGCTTCTCTTGCTCTTCCAGGAACTGATGCAGTCGCCTGAACTGAGCCACCGTCTCCTCCCGCTCGGCCTTTGTTTGCTCCTGCAGAAAGGAGAGTGTGGAAAGGTGGGAATGGGCAGCCAGAGCCGGAAACGGGGTCAGTCTTGCTAGGGATGCTCAGGGACCCCCTCTCGGAAGGGCCCCTCTTGCATACTAGCTAGGGTGGGTTCAGCAGCTTTGAACAATGTCAGGTGCTCTGCAGGGAAGGGCTGCCCTGGGGCTCTCGATTCCCCGCCATTTTCTCTTCCATGTGACCCATCCTGGCTGAAGTGCTCCTTCCCTTCCACGTCACATTCTGGACACTTACCTGCAGCACCTGCTTCTCCTTTTCTGCCTCTGCTTGACATGCCAAAATCCTTCCTCTCTCATCCCTGAGACTCTCCAGGCGACGCTGCAGCAGATCCTGGAGAGAGAATAGCAGTTCACTTTTAGTTTAGAGACGGGAAATGGAGAAAAAGAAATGGAAAGGGATGTTCATGCTTCTTCCCTTTGGATCTTGGTGGGGTCAGGGGGAAGGGGGCTCTCAGGAGTTCTTAATTTCAAAAAGCAATGGTTTTTCTGCTTTATTTCCTCAAGAGGGGAACTGGCTAGGGAGCATCCTAAAAGGGGAAGGAAGTACAAGCACAAGAGGCTTCCGGCCACCCCAGAAGTGACCAGTGCCGCTCTCATCCCTGGGCAGGAATGGCGAGCAGGGCAGCCCCTCTGCGGAGGAAGGAGCCCGGAAGGAGACGTGCTTCCTGCTTTCCCTGGGGGGATTCTTCCCTTCATCCCCAGGGGCCAAGATGGAATTGCACTAGGGCCGGGCATGGTCTGACCTCTGGGCAGACATCACAGGCCGCTGGGAGAGGTTTCAGAAGGGAGCTCTTACAAGCCAGAGAGTTCAGTCTCCCTCGCCTCCCTCCCCGCAGCCCCCCAGAAAGGACCTGAATGCACACAGGCTGCAGGAACGCAAAGTCCGTATATCCCAGTTGGAGCGTAGCAGGGAGAGTGGCCCAGGGTGCGTGGCCTTGCTCCACTCCATTTAGCCATATTTTCTTTTGTTTTACTTTACAATGCAACTGTGCCCAGGAACAATTTGGTCTGGTAGAATCAGCTCTCCTTGAAAGGTGGCTGTCCCTGAATAAAGTAGAGATTGAAATGCCCGGACCCACACACGAATCGATGAAGGAGGAGGAAGTGCAGGGAAAAGAGAGGGCGGAGGGGGAGCACTGGAACAACAAAGTCCTCACGAATTTTCCCTTGGTCAAAGACCTTTGAGCACACGCTCCCTCAAGTGCATCCCAGAGCTTTGATCACCTAGTTCAGTGCCGGCCTCTCACTGGTTTTGCACCCAGAAGGCCCAGCCTGACCGGACACACACCTACAACAAGCACAGGCACACACAGGCTCACATACACCAAAAGGGGATATGAGACCCACGTTTAAATGTAGTTTGGTACTTGTAAAGCAGGGGTCCTCCAACTTTTCCACCAGGGGGCCAGAGGAAAGGTGTCAGCGCTGGGCACGGGCCAGGAAGGTGGTGCTGGCGGTGCGCAGGGGTGTGCAGGGGCGCACGCGCTGAGGAGGGGTGGGGCGTGCGGTGCGGCACAGGCGCGTGTGCAAGTGGAGGCGAGATGCGGGCAGGCGAACCGAGTGGGCAAACCGCTGCCTCCCCGTGTGGGGCGAGGTGCGTGGGCCCGGCAGGACCCACTGGGCATGGCAGGCGGGATGTGGCCCCCGGGGCGTAGTTTGAGGGCCCATGTTCTGAAGCAATATTGTACATTAATGCATGAATCTTTCTGTCTTGACCACATGCAGTTGGGCTTTCAACGTCTTTGGCTCCTTACAAGAGAGGTTAGGGGACACCCAAAAAGCAGGCAGGAGTCTTAAAGGGCCCTGCACCGTATTGCAGCTCCAGGGTGGATCCTGGTAAACTCGGAGGGTTGGAAGGAGGGGCAGGTGAGAAGAGGGACTGATTCCCCGGGCTACCTTTCACCTGGGGGGGTCTGAGGCCATATTTATTTATTTATTAAAACATTTCTCTGCTGCCCCATCGCAATAAAGCCTCAGTGCGGCTTACAACAATTAATAACAATAATATATATAATTCAATTAAACCTTTCCCCCGCCCGGGTGAATATCGGCAAAACCCTTTAAAATCCAACCCCCTCCCCGCTCTGGGCTCCCTCCATGCACCTCCATCATGTCCTGCCACACTGCCTCTTTCTTCTCCCCCTCCTCAGAGCAGGCACAAGCCGTGGGACCTTCCCTCCCAGGACAGCTCTGCCACTCCCTGCATCATTTCAAGGGCCTCGCTTGGCTCTGCCCAACCCAGACCTGGTACAGGGAGCAGCTGGAGAACAACTCAAACAACTCCCACTTCAAAATCTTGGGTCTTCTGGGGCTTCCTCCGGATTCTCCCCCCCACCCATTGTTTTAACAGAACATAAATAGAAACAGTTGAGATACAGTACATATCAAAATATATCAATAATATTAGCTTCTACAATCCAATTGATAACCAATTGATAACCCCCCCCCCCCACATAAACATTGTGCACCCGCTCCCTAGGTGACCAGTTTATATCTCCATTTCACTTCATATAATATAACCATTAACAATATATACTTTAGATATACACATAACCCCCGACTGGATTCCCTTTACAACACGCGTGTGAACAGCGATCCTGCCTGGCCCTTCCCAGTGACGTGGTTCTTGGGCAATCCAGAAAGGCAAGAAACCAGCGGATGATGGAGCATCATTCCCTTCCCAATGGCGGGTATTTCTCCCCATGCCCCCGCACAAGAAGTACCCCGATCTCCTACCTGGTACTCCTGGGACGCCTCCTCCAGGGGAACCACCTTGTGACCTTCATGCTCCTTGGCTCTGTCGCACACCAGGCAGATGGGGGCTTCGTGGTCCCTGCAGAAGAGTTTCAGGGGCTCCTGGTGCTTCTCACAGGCCCGCCCCTTCCCTTCGGCCCCTGTGGCGGTCTGCTCCCCTGATTTTCTGGCAATTTCCACAATCCTGGCCAGGTGCCGATTGGGCCGGACTTTGCTCTTCTGGAAGGTCCCCCTGCACTGGGGGCAGGAGGCCTCCGTGTCTGATCCCCCGCCGCTCCGGCTCAGGCAGGCTCGGCAGAAATTGTGCCCACACTCGGCAATGCTCACGGGATCCCTGAAATAGTCCAGGCAGATGGGGCAAGTGGATTCCTCGCAGAGAGCCTGGAGGGTGCTTTTCGGAGCAGCAGCCATGACTTCTGTACGCAGAAGGGGAAAGTCAGTGGACTTTCCTCAGGTCAACTAGTGGGTGTTTCCTTCTTGTAAATGGGAGCCTTCATACCTTTGCTCTGGCATCCAAGGTACAAGCTATGTATTTGACTCCTCCCGGCTTTAGGTTTCAGCACTGCACAATCACTTTCCTATGACATACAGCTCATTAACTTATTTTCTCTGTTCATGCGAATCTAATAAAGGGTTGTTTTGTTCATGCAATTGAGCCACAACAGGCGGCATTTGCGTGGCCCCCAAAGGAACCCCGAAAGGAATCGCTAGGATGGCTGGATGCTCTTGGAACCTCTCTGTTACATGCACAGTTTGGGGAGGGGGATCAGGGAGGCCACTTGCTAGAGGCACATGAGCCTGACGTGGCCACTTTGCCCTCACTGTGAACTACAATGCAAGCATTTGGGTTGAATGGATTCAGACATGCAGCACAGAAGGAAGAGCCTTCAGGAGAACGTGGGCTTTGCGTGGCCTTTCTGTCCTGAGATGGAACACAAGCCAGTGGCCCCAGGCTGGGAGCAGCCAATGTCCCTCCCAGTCCCGGGAGGGAGATGCCAAGGGGGCAGCGGCTCAGCACCACTGCACTAATGCCCCATCCCGGCAGGGAGACGCTCAAGGTGGGGCAGCGAGGAGGATCCCCAAAACGCAGTGAGAGCTGCTTGACCTGCACGCTGGATTCTGCAAGGAGAGGCGCTTGAGACCGTCTTGCCAGGGTATTCTGGCTCCTGCAGCGCAGCCAAGTGGATCAGAAGAGGATCGTCCGTGCTTCACACTCCAGCATGGCCTTTGTCCACATGGATCTGAGGGAGCCACGGCTGGGCCTGGGCGAATGGGGTTCGCCTCAGCACCTGGCTGTCCTCACACATGGCCTCTTGGCAGAGCTGAGGGGCAGCAGAGACCGAGGGATGTGCAGGGGGAACTGGCGCAGGGAAGGTGCAAGCTGGGCAGGGGATGGGGGGAGCAGCGGGGGGGAAGGGAGGCGGGGCCAGCAGCCTCCGAGGCTATGAAGCCACACTTAGCCGCGTGTCACCCCTTGTCTGTGCCCATCAGCCACGGCCTGGGCTGCCCGGGGACTCTCCTTACCAGGTCAGTCTGCTTGCTTGTTGTAATAATTGCTGGTAATATTACTCTGTCTGGAACACGATGTGAGTAAGGTCAGGGTAGTGCATGATGGACGAGGCAGGCCTGTGATGAGGCCTTGGAGCACCGACCTGCCTGGGATCTCCAGCCCAGGCCAGTTCCGGCCAGGGCGCTGCAGGAGAGGGGAGGGCTGAGGCATGGCCACCGCTGCCACCGGGAAGAGGGGGCGGCGGGGGACTGTTGCCGGGGCCTCCGAGCTATGGGGCACGGAGGCGCCAGTCTGGCGCCCGGACCTTGAGGCGAGGCAGGGCTGTTGCCTGCCGGGCGCACGCATCCAGCATGTGACAGACGGAGTAGAGCGGCCTCTTCCCTCGGGGGTGACCAGCTCCATGTGGGGACAAACAGCCCGGCCAGGCAGGTGCCAGGCAGGAACTCCAGGGGCTTGGAGGCCTTGGGGAGGAACCTCCGGGACCCAAGGCCCAGGTGGCCTTTTCTCTATCTTGCCGGTCCGGGGAATTGGGCCAGCCAGGGACAGGAGGCTTGCCGAGGGGAACGGCTGGCTCAGGGCGTCGTGCCGGAAGGAACGCTTCGGGGTCCTCGACCACGGCACCCGGTGTCTTGCCAATGCACTTCTGGCAAGGGACGGGTTGCACGGCACGAGGACGGGGAAAAGGGCCTTCGGAAATGCTCTCTCAAGCTTTGTCCAGAAGACTTTAAACTGAGCCTGGGGGTGGGTCCAGGCCCCCCAGAAACTTGTGCACACTGGACAAGTGTGGGGGAAAGGATCAGGAGGGAGGGAGCTGGTATAAGACTGGTATGAGAGCCAGTGCGGTGCAGTGGTTAAGAGCATGGGACTGAGACTCAGGCGATCCGGGTTCGAGTCACCGCTCGGCCATGGAGCCAACCGGGTGGCTTTGGGCCAGTCACAGACTCTCAGCCCAAGCTACCTCACAGGGTTGTTGTTGTGGGGATAAGATGGAGGAGGAGATGCAAGCTGCCTTGAGCCTTTGTAGGAAAAAGGCAGTATATAAACCCAAAAACAAATAAATAAGAGGAAGGGGACCACTTAAAAAGAAGAAGGGGATTCAGTGACTGATGTGAGGGATCAGGCACAGATGCTAAATGATTGCCCTCTTGACCACAGATGCGGTGGTCAAGAGGGCAAACGCCACCCTGTTGCATAGCCAGAAGCATGACTTCTAGATTGAGAGAGGTATTACTGCCACTCTATACAACTCTGTTGCACCCGCAGCTGGAGTATTGTGTTCATTTCTGGGCTCCACATTACAGGATGGATATAGCCAGGTTGGAATCCGTGCAGCGTAGGGCCACAAGGATGGTGGCTGGATTGCAGGCAAAGCCATATGAAGCGAGGCTGAGGGAACTGGGTCCCTTCAACCTGGAGGAGACTCTGAAGGAATCTGTTGGTGACATAGAGGTGAGGGGGTGTAACATGGAGGTGGGTAAAGACCTATTTTCCCCTGCAGAGGAGGGTAGGACACGCTCCAACAGAGCAAGCTCAGGAAACCAACAGAGCTGCTGGGCGAGGCTCAGCTGGGGCCCTTCCTTGAAGGAAAGGACCACTCAGAGCCAGGCTGTCCTGCGTTGCCAGAGAAGGAAGCCTGTGGGGGTTCTGGCTGGTGTTCCCGGGGAATGGGGCACATGAGGACACAGAGCGGAGCCTGCACAGTGCCCGTCCCCTCTGCGGAAGTCAGCATTCACAAATGCCAGCAATCCTGAGTGAGAGAGTCGCTGCATCGAAGCAAAGTGCAAGGGGCAGGGCAGCTTCAGCCCAAGGAAGTCCAGCCAGGAAAAGGCCCGGCCAGGCCTCCCCTCTCCTGTGAGCTGGGCCCTCTCTGGGGCTTCACTTTGCTTCAGGCGCGGTTCATGGAGCACGGCAGCTGGGGAGGAACAAGACGAAGAGCCTGAGCAGTTCACCTTCGAACTACCACAAATCCCAGTATTTTTCTCAATCTCTGAAAACAAAGAAGAGTGAAACAAAGCAGAAGTGAAACTGGAGCATCGGAGCATTTTGCAAGAGCCCATAAATGAGTGTGAGCGAGAGAGCGAGCGAGCCAGCAAGCGAACGAGGGCACAGGGACCGCCTGGGAGGCAAAGCTCACTGCTGTAAACCTGCCAAGTTGGACAAATGAACTCCAGGCTGCCTTGCAGCCCTTTGATCCTCTGGCCAGATCTGGGGACAAGCTTCCCCGGGATCCTTTTTTAAAGCAGATCACACGTCAAAGTCAGACTTGCTAAGCACCTCGGGATTTCTTAAGAGTAAGTATTAGGAATCCACGTTCACATCATGCCGATAATCCTGACTGCGAGAGTTACTGCATTAAAGCTTCCAGCTGGAAGGGATAGGAAGGGCAGATCCAGCCCAGGGAAGCCCAGCCAGCAAAACACCTGGCCAGGTGCTCCCTGCAGAGTTACCTTTCCTTGGCTGCAGTCCAGGGAGCAGGGCACCTGGGCAGGAAAAGTATGAAACCATTAAGCAGTTCACCTTCGAACGGCCACGAAATCTTGCCAGCACAAATGTCAGCTTGTGCGTTTGTTGGGTAGTACGACATTCTGGTCTTTCCCACTTAGACTGTTTGTTCAACTTCCTTTCTCTTGCTGGATGGCCTGCAGCTGGGGGGAAATTAGATAGTCAGGGTTCACTGTTCTACCTGCCAGAGAGGTGGGGTGAAGTGGCTATGACATCCGTGACACGTCAATCCATTTCCACATGCAACCATTTCCACATGCAATGTTAAGTTGGTGAAATACCAACTTAACCATTGGTCAGAACGTCTTACACTTGTGAATCGCCTTGGGAAAAAGTGGATTTCTACTCTGGATTAAGTAGTGCGGGGTAATGTTGACTTTTTCCGCTTGGTTGAATTGAATGTAAATACGGAGCCCCAAAGCAGCAGATGCTCAGAAAACCGGGGAGAGGCTGTCATGGCAGGCTCTGTGCAACGTGTTCTGCACCCTGATCCAGATATCCATGAGGGGGCCGGTTTCCCGGACCCCCGCGCTGCACCTGCCATTCCGTGTGCTGCCGGCTCCTTGCCCGGCTGCACCGTCCCTGCCGAACGTGTGCCGGGCCGCAGGCGCCGCGGGTGCTGGACTTCTGTGAGAAGAGAGGTGCAGGGACTTGTTTGCCGGCTCCCCAACGGAGCTGTAGTGGGAAAGGGGGCTGCCAAAGCAGTTGCAGGAACTCCTTCAGAGATGCACCGGGTAACCTCCCAAATGGACTGTGTGAATGCAGTGGGCATAATCTATCTAGAGTTTAGCAAAGCCTTCGACAAAGTGCCCCTTGACATCCCAATCACCAAACTAGTCCAAAATGGGTTAGACGGTGCAAGCACTGGGTGGGCCCACAACTGGCTGCAAAGTCGGACGCAAGGCGTGCTCATCGATGGCACATTCTCAAACTCGGGCGAGGCGAGAAGCGGGGTGCCACATGCTTCCGCCCCGGGACGGGTACCCTTCAACAATTGTATTCATGAGTTGGATGAGGAAGTTCAAGGACAGAAAATTAAATTAGCAGATGACACAAAGATGGGTGGAATAGCAAATACCCCGGAAGACAGAGAAAAGATGCAAGGGGATCTCGATAGCCTAGACCATTGGGCAGAGAAGAACAGAAGGACATGCAGCAGGCAGTGCAGGTCCTCCACTTAGGATCAAGGAGCCGAATGCACTGCACGCGAGAGGAAAGGCTTGGCTCGTCAGTACTGCAAATCGGGAGGATCCTGGGGTTGTAGGTCACAAGCTGAAGGGGGGCCAACATTGTGATGCACTGCAAAAAAGGCACATGGAATTTTGGGCTCATAACAGAAACACCACTTCCAAAACATGGGAATGCCTGTTCTCCTCTACTCAGCGCTAGTCAGACCTCACCTGGAGTCCTGTGTCCCGTTCCGGGCACCTAAGTTTTAAAAAGATGCAGAAAAGCTAGAAAGGGTACAGAGGAGGGCAAGAAGGATGATTCAGAGACTGGAGCGAAAGCCCAATGAAGAAAGATGGAAAGAACTGGGCATGTTCCTCCCAGAGTGCATAAAGGATCTAAGTTAAAAGAAACCGGATTTACACTAGACACCAGGAGGAATTCCCTGACTGTCAGAGCAGTACGACAGTGGGACCTATTACCTGGGGAAGTTGTGGGCTCTCCCTCACTGGAGACATTCAAGAAGGATCTGGACATTCACCTGAATGGGATGGTGCAACTGAGTGTCCTGCAACAGCAGGAGGCTGGACCCCGTGGCCCTCTGGTCCCTTCCAGCTTTACTATTCTGTGGTTCTATGAGTCTAAGACAAGAAAACAGTGGCAAAGCCACCAAACTGGACAGACCATTTATGGAGAGGAGAGGAGAGGAGAGGAGAGGAGAGGAGAGGAGAGGAGAGGAGAGGAGAGGAGAGGAGAGGAGAGGAGCATATCTTCTCAGCTTTTGTAATACCTTTGAATTCCCTCATGACTCCTTCCAGAGCAGGCTTTCTATCAGAGAAGCCCCTGATCCTCGACGTCAGCTCTGGAGGGAAAGCCGCTGGGATCTCACAGGGCTCCTTCTCACTCCTGCCACAGAGAGCAAAGGGAGCCTCCACTCATGCAACCCGGCGTTCCCCCTGGGAGCAAAGCAGAGCCAGCTCAGAACAGAGGCTGGGCCTCCTTTTGGGGGGGGGGGCAGTTGTGGGATCCATGCGGAGACTGGGGCAGTCGCGGCATCATGCTTGTTTTAGGTTGCGGCTGAGATTCGCTCTGCGTGTGCTTTGTGTGGCGCCGGAGGTTTGCCTGTTCTTGGGTGCTATTTGGCTTGTGGGGTTTTATATATGTATTCCGTTGTGGGATGTGTCCTTTGCTGGCAGAGAAGAGCCTTCCGCCATGTGCGACGGGGAGGGAGAGAGGAGTGATCCAAGCACGACAACCAGACCCCGTTTTTGTCTTGAGAGACGCGGGTGAGCTGCGTTCTCTGCTCAGGGACCTGGAGGAGCCGGGCCTCCCAGAGCCGCCCAGGCCCTTCCCTCCACTCACCTCCGCAAGGCGCTTCTCACATCCTGCAGGGGAAAGAGAAAGAGGAGGTGCTCAGCGGGTTTTGCACGCCTCTCTCCTGAGATGCGCCCTGGCCCAGTCCTGTTCGGTGTCTCTGAGAACGGACAGAACCTCCCGCAAAACAGGTGAAGGGAACCGCTGGCTCCACCTCTGGCTTCCACAAGAGCAAGGGGTCGCGATGCATCTTAAGGGGCAGCTCTCTGGATGTTCTCACAGCCAAAAAGGGCCCCATTTTCCTTTCTTTGCAATGACACATTTTTTCTTTGTGCAAGCGGTTCTATGCGCTTTGCTGCTCTCCTCCAATTTAGCCCTCTTGGAAGGCCCCGCACGGCACGGCACGGCAATCCAGCCATGGATTCATTTTCCCAGAGTGGACAATCGGATCCTTCTGGAAAACCCGTATGTGGGAGAGAAACCATTTCCAACGGAGAGGCACTAGGAGGAGAGTCATTATCAGAGCGGTGAATGTACGGAGCAAAGAAACCTCCAACTGAGTGCCAGGATGAACTGCTTTGTGGTCGGTCGTGTCCATGCCCCCTCCCCCCCGGCAAGCATTTTCTTTAAGGTCTCACCTCAGGGTTGCCCCTGTCACACTGCCTGCCTTGGCCCTCCCTCCACACACGCAGAGGCGAGCAGCGTCTGGCTGAGTCTCCTCCTTGGGGGACGTGGGGGCTCCTGACCCTCCTACCTGCAGGAGCTCAGCTGCCGGCTGCCGGCTCTGCTCCTCCACCTCCCGCACGAGGCTTTCAAGGGAAGAGAGTTCCTTGGAAAGCCTGGCCAGGTGGTCCTCCCCTCTCCTGGCAATCTCCTCCTGCAGCTCGTCCACCTGGGCCAGGAGACGCTTCTCTTGCTCTTCCAGGAACTGATGCATTTGCCTGAACTGAGCCACCGTCTCCTCCCGCTCTGCCTTCGTTGGCTCCTGCAAGGAGAGCGTGAACAGGGAGGAAAGGGCACCCGGAGCCGGAAACAGGGACAGTCTTGCTAGAGATGTTCAGGGACTCGCCCATGCCCACCCCAAATGGCCTTTCCGTAGCAGCTGATACGGTGGGCCCTGCAGTTGTGATAAATTCTGTCACGCACAAGCCCCGGGGTGCACACACAAGCAGACTGCAGCTTTGACGGGACTTCAGGCTGAGACCGGGAAGATGAATACCAGCAAGCTCCGGGATCAGATCAAGGTCAGGGAACGCCTGGGGAGCAAGGAGAGGAGTCCAGACCGATCGGGCTGATGGCCAGGCAGCCCATGGCACGGGGAGGCGGCACCAGAGAGGCTGGAGTCGGCCCCAGGGCTGAGGGAGCCTTGGTCTACGGATCACGGGCCGGCGGAGGAGTCGGGCGCTGGGCAGGTCACCCCGCAGGAAGTGAGTGGCCTGCCTGACAGGGAGGCCCCTCGCCTGAGGAGGGGGTGCCTGTTGCCAGGAGGCGGCACAGGCGGGGAACTCAGGCAATGGGGAAATGGGAAGGGCGCGGAGGCCTGGGCTTCACAGCGGCCAAGGCGAAGGGGAGTAAAGAAGTGGGGAACTGAGGGGTGTTGGAGAGGGCTCCCCACTTCTCTCTGGGAGACTCCAAGCCATGTCGCAACGAAGGCTTTGGAGAAGAAACGTGGGGGCAGCGTGCCGATTCGGGAGCGGAACCGCGCCTCATGGGCAATGCTGCACACTGTGCACAGCAGGCCTGCCACCAGCCTCCCGGTTCCTCCACATTTTGCATTGCATTTTTACTCATTCCAGGTGAAGCCCTTGCTCCCTTCCAAGAAATATCGTCGATACTGACAAGCAGCTCTTGGCTTTCATGCTCCGCCTCTGCTTTCTATGCCAGGATTCTTCCTCTCTCTCTGCGCAGAACCTCCAGGCGACGATGGAGCAGGTCCTGAAGCGAGAACAGCAGTTCACTTTCGCTTTAGAGAGGGGAAAGGGAGCCAACGAGATGCGTTGATTGCCTTCCCTTTTTTATCGGGGGGGGCAGGGGGCTCTCAGGCGCCTTCTGGATCCCAGGGCAACCTGGCCTTCCCTTCATCCTGAGAGGCGGGGGCTGCATTGCCCTGGGGGGGGGGCGCACGGGAAGTGCCGCATTTCTGAGCAGGCATTTCAGCCGCGGGGAGGGGTTCAAGGAGCAGAGCGGCACAGCGGGGGCCCCTCCCCACGGCCAGCGCTTGGAAGCCAGGAAGGTCCGAGCCCCCCTTGCCTCCCCTGCAAACGGAGCGGGGCGTCCTCAGTCCACACAAACGAGGAGCTTGTGCCTCATCGCCGGAAGGCCATCCGTCCAGCTGGGATCTTGCGCGGGGAGCGGCCCAAGGCAGCACGGCCTCCCGGCACTTCATCCCGCAACGTCACCCTTTGCTCTGCTCCCCAGTCCAAGTGTGCCCATGCACAGTTTCATTTGACGGCAAAGGACCTCTCTGAAAAGAGATACATCAAGTGAAGTATGCTTTATCTTTGGATAGCGCAAGGATCGCGGCACCGGGAAACACCCCCAGAGGGCTGCAGGAGCCGGGAGGAGCTGCACGGAAGGACACGATGAAGGGAAAGCGCCTGAGGGCTGAAAGTCCTGGCAAGCATTCGAGGCACCAAGGAGCTTCGAGGGCGCCCCCTTCCTTGCTGGCGCCCCACTGGCCTCGCATCTGGAAGACCCAGCTGGGCTGGACACGCAGCTGCACGCAAGCGACAGCTGTGGGATCGTGGCCCAGCGTCCGAATACAATTCTGTGCATCGTTCAGCTTTACTGCATACTGCTTTTGGATCTATCTTTCTTGCCTACATGCAGTTGTGTTTTGCGGACTCTTACCGCTTTCTAATGGCCTTGGCTCTGCACAAGAGAGATTAGGGGACACAGAAAGGGCAGGCAGGGGGTTCTTAAAGGGCCTTGCCCACGCCCCACATGGCAGCTCTGGCGAGAATCATGGACAACTGCGCGCTGCTCTGGCTTGGAAGGAGGGGCAGAGGAGAAGAGGGGCCGGAGGGGCCCACCTGTGTGCCTGGGGCCGCATTCCCCTCTCGCACTGTGCGCAGCTTTATGCGCCTCCATCACGTCCTACCTCCCTCGTCTCTTTCTTCTCCCCCCTCATCAAAGCAGGCACAAACCGTGGGGCCTTCCCTCCCAGGGCAGCTCCTCCACCCCCTGGGACTTTTCAGCTGCTTTCCTCCAGCTCTACATCACCCCAGGATCTGGGTAGAAGCACAGGGTGCCGCTCGAAGAGAACAAATTAAATTACCACACACACACACACACACACACACACACAATCCCAAGGCTTCTGAGGGTGCCTCTGGATGCTTCTTAGATAACAAAGAACATGCAAGTTAATGCCATCATGCCTGGTCCCTGCAGAGACTTGCGCTTACTGGACAGCACAGAAATGTAGTAAGTCAATGGATCATTTAGCACCATTTCTTGCGGTGTATATCCTGCCTTTTTCCTGCAAAGGGCTCAAGGCAGCTTCCATCATTCTCCTCCTTCATCTTATTCCCACAACAACAACCCTGTGAGGTAGGCTGGGCTGAGAGTCTGTGACTGGCCCAAAGTCACCCAGTTGACTCTATGGCTGAGCGGGGACTCGAACCCAGATCCTCTGAGTCCCAGTCCCAGGCTCTTAACCACTGCACCACACTGGCTCTCATTACTTCTTAGTTTTAATTTCTTCCCTATTGAGGTGTCTTCACAGAGACGATGCTTAGAGGGACCTACAGGTATTTCTCCTCCCCAGCAGAATGTACACGGATCTCCTACCTGGCACTCCTGGGACGCCTCCTCCAGGGGAACCACCAGGTGACCTCCATGCTCCTTGGCTCAGTCACACACCACGCAGATGGGGGCTTCGTGGTCCCTGCAGAAGAGCTTCAGGGGCTCCCAGTGCTTCTCGCAGGCTCACCCCTTCCCTTCGGCCCCTTCGGCCAGCTGCAAATTGGGCCAGAGTTTCTTCTTCTGGAAGGTCCCCCTGCACTGGGGGCAGGAGGCCTCCGTGTCTGATTCCCCCCACTCTGGCTCAGGCAGGCTCGGCAGAAATTGTGCCCACACCCTGCGACCAGCACTGGATCCCTGAAATAATCCAGGCAGATGGAGCAAGTGACTTCCCGGGAGAGATCCTGGAGGGTTCTCCCAACCACAATCGCATCAGCCATGGCTTCTGCGCCCAGCGGATCCTCTTTCCTGCTTTCCGTTAGTGGATGTTTACTTCTTGTGAACGGGACCCTGCGTATCTTTGCTCTGAGTTCCAAGGTACGGACTTGACTCCACCCAGCTTTTATTTCGGCATGACAGGATCACTTTCCTGCAACATGCGGCTGGTCAACTAATTGTTCTCTGCTGATCGGCATCAATCGAGCAAGGCTGGCTGATGGCCTGGGTCTATTCTACACTTTTCCGAAATGAAAATTATGAGCAGGGCAAGTTAGGAATCTTCTGACATGTTTCTGATAGAATTTATTTGTTTGTTTGATTGTTTGTTTGTTTGCTAACCTTATCAATTAGGGGACAGCTTTCAGAATAGTGCCCAAATACTTAAAAATAATTTTTAAAAAAACATAATATACATGCATTTTATCAATTGGGCAATTAACATTCATTCAAGCATGGCATCTACCAACCATAACAATAAATAGTAATACTAATGCACAATACAAAAAAACCCCCAATCACAGAATGCCAATGACGATAAAGATAAAAACCCATATAAAATCCAATGACATTATTTACCAAGGAACATACTGGGAAAATAAAAAGGTTTTGACCTGACACCAGAGTGTATAACCAGGGACCTCTCTCTGGAAGGACAATTCCATCACCCGAGTGCCACAGCTGAAGAGGCCCTTCTGCTCGGCATGCTGAAAATGAGACGGAGCGAACTCAAAAACCGTGCTGTGCAAAGCCATTTGCCATGGATCTCAGGGTAAGATAAACCCCGCTTGCTTGATATCCTTCAACTGCTGTGTTACACTCTCATGTGTCACCCCACCAAACCTCAGTTACTCCCATTCAGCCTTATTTACTCCTTCAGTCCAGAGTTCCAGAGCATCCTCTTTATTTCCCGTCCTCCCGTGACATACCTGAACCTGAAAATCGAGGCCCGGGTCTCTGATGGGGGTGGGGTCACTGCTCATTGCCACTCCTGGGCCATCGCTCTACTTTCTGCTTGGAACGAAGCCTCCCTTTCCTTCCCCCTTCCTGGCTTGGACAGACTGTGGGAAACAGGCTCAGAGTCAGCCCAGGTATTCCAACCCGAACCCTCTGGATCCGCCTCACTGTCATTCGGCTCTCATGTGCTGCCTCCGATCATCTTTCTTTCCCTTGTACAAATAGAAATATCTTTGGATATGCTCTGGGTCATGTCAGGAACAGCTGGTGGAGCGGAAAAGTGGGTCCAAAGGAGTGGACATGTGCTTAGACGCCACACCCCAGCCCTGCTTCTCCCCTCAGGTTCCTCGGCAAGTTCCATTTCCTTTAGCCTCCTTAGCTTGCCTTCAGGAAAATTGCCGTTATGTGAGATCACCCACAACATCCCCGGCTTCCAAGCTCTGGTCCAAAAAGTTTGGGGACTGAGCAGCCAGTCGCCACGTGCAGATAGTCCTCCAAACGCCCCGTCAGCCTCCAGTGACCATTGATGAATGACCGTTCTGTAATTCAGGGCATTCCCATCAGGAACGGAAGGTGCAGACCGCCAAATGCAATTGCATTGCTGCCAGAATAAGGGTGAGCCGCTTGGACGGAAAGCACTAACACGGCTCACGTGTGAAATGCTTCTATAATACAAACTGAGATGCTTCCATAATACAAGTTAAAATTTAGAAAAAGTTTTTGCTCGTCTTGCAAAACACTCGCAGACCAAGTTACTTGCAGTCCAAGGTTTTACTGCACAGTGGTGCCTTGGCTCACGAACTTAATTCATTCCAGGACTCTGGTCATGACCCAAATTGATCATGAGCCAGGTTAAATGTCCCCTAAGGTTCAATGTAAATAAGGTTAATCCGTTCTGTAACCATTTTTTTTAAATTGGAAAAATGTGAAGCAAAGTGACAAAGAACAACAAAGATCGTGGCCATCTCCCCGCCCCCCGAGCACAAGCTTGCCTTCAGGAAAATTGCCGTTATGTGAGATCACCCACAACATCCCCGACTTCCAAGCTCTGGTCCAAAAAGTTTGGGGACTGAGCAGCCAGTCGCCACATGCAGATAGTCCTCCAAACGCCCCGTCAGCCTCCAGTGACCATTGACGAATGACCGTTCTGTAATTCAGGGCATTCCCATCAGGAACGGAAGGTGCAGACCGCCCAAATGCAATTCGATTGCTGCCAGAATAAGGGTGAGCCGCCTGGAAGGAAGGCACTAACACGGCTCACGTGTGAAATGCTTCCATAACGCAACCTGAGATC
The DNA here is from genome assembly GCA_023646645.1 of Varanus salvator macromaculatus. NCBI lineage: Eukaryota > Metazoa > Chordata > Lepidosauria > Squamata > Varanidae > Varanus > Varanus salvator. The sequence goes on from JAIXND010000685.1 coordinate 7,178,009, forward strand.
AGCACACGGATCAAGGAAGCAGACTGTGGATGGACAGGAGGTAAATCGGGGTCCCATGGATGGTTGCCAGGTGACTGGCGGAGGATCATGAAAACACCCGTGGAAGCAGTGGAACTCTTGAACTGCTTCATGTTACTTGAGGGAGGGATGCGTGAGAAACGCACTGTGAACGAACTGCACGACACACTGGGGAACTCAGCACAAGGGACAACAGGCCATTCAAGCAAGGAAAAGGATAGCGAAGTTTGCAACACCAAAAGGAGAAGAGTGACAGTTGTGGGAGATGCCCTGTTGCGCAAGATGGAAAAATACGTATGTCACGATGACCCAGAGAATTGCCAATGCCATCTCCCTGGCACCAAGGTTAAACATACAACCAGCAAGCTCACACAACTTGTACAACTCACTGACAAATACCCCCTCCTTCTCTTCCACATGGGAACTAATGATTTAATGTAGGTCTGTCAAGCTGCATGCTTCCTTTCCTTTCCTTTTCCTCTACCTTTGTAATGTCAGTACAGTAAAACCTTGGATTGCAAGCATAATTCGTTCAGGAAACAGGCTTGTAATCCAAAGCACTTCTATATCAAACCGAATTTCCCCATAAGGTTCAATGTAAATAAGGTTAATCCATTGTGTAACTTTTCTTTTTAAAATCACAATGATTTGAAGTGAGTGCATTGGCGGGGGTGGGAGCGGGCGCGATCGTGGGCACACTCGGGGGAGGTGGGTGTGCTTGGGGTGGGGGGGACGATGCTGCACTCACACCCCAAGCAAGAAAAAGAAGGACCGGCGCTCAGTTGTGATGTGACGCTCGGCAAGCAAAGCGCACATAATACTTATACTGCAAGACATTGCTCGTTTCTGAAGTTAAAATTTAGAAAAAGGTTTTGCTCGTCTTGCAAAACACTCGCAGACCAAGTTACTTGCAGTCCAAGGTTTTACTGCACAGTGGTACCTTGGCTCACAAACTTACCGTATTTTTCACTCTATAAGATGCACCTGACCATAAGACGCACCTAGTTTTTAGAGGAGGAAAACAAGAAAAAAAATATTCTGAATCAAATGGTTTACTGAAGCATTTAATAAACTATGGGATGTGTTGGGATCTCTTAATCCCAGTTGCTTTACTCTCATGTGCCTCTAGCATACTGTGTGCATGACCCCCCATCCCCCACAGACTGTGCATGTAACTGTTAGGGGATGAAAACATCTTGTATAGAATCCATCTCTGCAGTCCCTTCAATGCCACATGTATTTCCTGTAGGTCTGAATAAACTGTAAATATTCTTTTGATTGCACGCCCCCAGCATACCTGCTCTCTCTGGTTTTTCTTGCCTCTATCTTAGAGAAGGTGAGCAATGAGGAGAGACCTAAATTTTTTTAGGTTGGAGAGACCCTCCAACTTTTCTCTCTCTTTTTTTTTCATATTTAAAAGTGATGCTTAAGAAACTCGGGCTGCATCTACGCATCCTTTTGAGTCGAGAGAAATGTTCACTCAGTGGTCTCTTGTGTGTCATTTCTTCCTCTGGACCAAGGGCATGAAAATCTAACATTTGCACAGTTGCAGAGATCACTATAATAATTGTGTTTCTTGTATCCTCAATTGGGAAGGGAACTTTATATCCACATTGTTTTTGTTGAGCATTTAGAAGTCCCAGTTAATTATCCATGAGGTATTAAAAGGCCCAACCCTTGAAAGACAAAGCTGAATTGTGGGGAACTTCCCTTCCATTCCCAAAAGGTATTTCAAGCTCACTACACTTCTGCTGTTGAATCTTTTTTTTTTTTTCCAGAACACAGGAGTGATGGGTGTTTTCATGGGATTAACCCTTTTTTTTTCAGAGAGGAGGAAAATGTCCCACTTTCCACTTTTTCACACCATGCATAATTTTGAACATCTTTGCCATGCTTCCCATTACTCATCATTTTCCTAAGAGAAGCAATCCTGGTTGTTGTAACGAAGTCTGATAGGGGAGCTGCTCCAATCCCTTGATTGTTTTAGTTGCCCTTCTTTGCACTTTTTCCAACAATTTCATTTTTCAGGTGTGGTGGCCAGCACTGTACACAATACTTTAAGTATGGTCATATTAAAGATTTGTGTAAGAGGAATATGATCTTGGAAATTTGATTTTCAATTCCTTTCCTAATTATGGCATTTCCTCCTAACATTTGACATTTTCATCAAGCTGTCCCCCACATTCTCAAGACCCTTTCTGTCAGCACTAGTTCAGATTCCATCAGCTTATACTTGAAGATGAGATTCTTTCTCCCCAGCATGCTAACTTTACACTTGCTTACACTGAAAGCATTTGCCGTTCTGATGCCCTTTTTCCCAGCTCAGAGAGATCCCACTGGAATTCCTCACAATCCCTTTTAAATGTTTTATTTTAGTATCATCAGCAAACTTGGCTACTTTATTGCTCACTTCTAATTCCAGATCATTTATGAACAGGTTGAAAAGCACTGATCCCAATGCAGAATCTTGTGAGAATACCATGCATTCTCAATGTTGGCTTTCAATTCTGTAATCAGTTACTGATCCATAGGACAACGTGTGTGTGCACACACAGCCCTTATTCCATCACTGCCAGGTTTTCTCAAGAGTCTGTTGACGGATTTTATCAAAAGGCTTTTGGAAGAAACAATGTCTATTTGACTGCTTAGTCCATGTGTAGTAGTGACACTCTCAAAGAATTCTACTGGATTAGCAAGACAGGGCTTACCCCTGCAGAAGCCATGTTGCTTCTTTTAAAGCAGGGCTAGTTCTTCTATATGTTAACTGAATCTTTCCTGAATAACACTTTCAACCAATTTACGCAGAACCAACAGAAAGCAAAGCAGCATATAATTTTCCAGATCCCTTTTTAAAAATTGTCCTAGAGTGCTGGTACATGGCTAGAGAGTGATCATAGGGACATGATGTACATATTGTATAAGAAAGTCATCAATTGATTCTGAGGAGGAAGAGCAGAGCTGAACAGATGAGTTGGCGATTTATAGGTTATTTACTGAAGATGCTCGGGGCAGAGAGAGAGAACCAGCCCTCTTTGGAAAAGGAGGGAGACATTTCAGAGTGGTGGGGAGGAGATGGAAGGGGTGTCCTTGGCACCAACAGGATATGACAGGCTAAACAAGTGGACCAATTCAGAAGTGTCCAGCATTCCTGCTGTCTAGCCCTCACGCAGCAGGGGCCACCTTCAGGGCTGAAGTCTTTCTGAAAGGAATGGAAGGAGGGGAAGCTTAAGTTTGGATCCAGCTCTTTACATTGTCAATTGCTTCTCTCACATCTCAATGAGAACGCTGCTTCAATGTATACTGTTTCTTAACCTGTTAAACTTTAATAAAAGGATTGTGTTTCTAAAGCGTCATCTGTGCCTGCCGCGGCAGTGGCGTGGGGGGGGGGTGGATCGGCGCGGGATGGCAGTGCTCGAGCGGCGGTGGCACAGAGCGACGGTGCGCGGTGGCCGCGTGGGGTGGCCGCGCACAGTGGTGCGCAGCGGCGGTGGCACGGGACGGCGCGGTGCGTGGCGGCGCAGAGCAATGGCGCGGGGCGGTGGGGTGACGGCGGCATGGAGCTTCCCGGTGGGGGTGATCAGTTCTCGGACTGTGAGGTGGAGCAGGGCACGCCGAGCACATGCCGGCCTGGTGGTGCCGGAGGGCGGGCAGCGTCCCGGGTGTCAGGCGCATTCGCTCTATAAGACGCACAGACATTTCCCCTTACTTTTGAGGGGGGAAAAAGTGCGTCTTATAGAGCGAAAAATATGGTAATTCATTCCAGGACTCTGGTTGTGACCCAAATTGGTCGTGAGCCATATCAAATTTCCCCTAAGGTTCAATGTAAATAAGGTTAATCCGTTCTGTAACCATTTTTTTTAAATCGGAAAAATGTGAAGCAAAGTGACAAACAACAACAAAGATCGTGGCCATCTCCCCCCCCGCCCCCCAGCACGACCGAGATCACGCCCGTCATCCCAGCACGCACCTGTCATCCTGGCGCGCTTGGGGGTGGGAGACAGGCGCAATCATGGGCACACTCGGGGGGGGCGGGTGCTCTCAGAGGGAGGCGGGCTGGGGGGAGTGGGTGTGATCGCAGGCATGCTTGGGGAGGAGGAAGGCTGGGGGGAGTGGGCGCGAATGGGGTGCACTGGCGGATGGAGAGACGGGTGCAATCTCAACCATCTCCCCCCGCCCCCAACATGATCGCAGCCACCTCCCCACTTGGGTGGGCAGGGAGATGGCTGCCATCGTGCTGGTTGGGCGAGGGGGAGATGGCCAAGATGGTGCCTGTCTTCCCTGCATCAACGCAACTATGATCGGGGTGGGGGGTGGGGAGATGGCTGCAGTCTTGGTCGCCACCCAATGCAGAGCTCACGGCCCACGTTGAAATTTTCATGAAATTTTGGTTCGTGACCCGACTCGGTCGTGAACTGAGGCGCTTGTGAGCCGAGGTACCACTGCATTTCTGCCGAAAGGCCAAGTGAGGCTCTGAGAGAGCGAGCAAGGATGGCGCATGCGAGGGAAGGCAGGCCTGTCCGAGACCGTGCTGGGTTTTGTCCTTGCTTTGCCCCTTTGCATGCGCTGGAGTTCTTGCGGAAGGGAAAGGAGGAAACCCGAAGCAAGGGCTGAAATGCATGAAATGGGGCCGTGACCAAGGGGTCTCTGTGGGTGAAAAGAAAGCTGGAGAGGAGAATCTGGGACAAGGGGGTCTTTTGGTCCGTTTTGTTCTGGTGACTGATTGGAGGCCTTTTAAACATATACATATATACCTTTTGCATGTATTTTCACAGCATTCAATAAGAAAGGAATTGGAATATAGAGAAGGAAGATGGCAAGGGTCAATCCACAGATTTAGCATGTGGTATCAACATTTAAACATATTCATGAAAAAGCGAACATCTCATGCCTATAATCCTATGCCAACAATTCAATTCTCAGTCAGACAAAATTTATCTAGTCTATTACTTTTAAAGTACTCATTACTAACATTTATATAATAAGCCCTATTTTCTTTAACAATTCATTAAATTGCTCATTATAAGCTTTCCCTCTTTGAATAAATTCTTTGACTGATCTTCTGCTAATGTAGTTAGTTAATTTCACCATGATCTTATAGTCAGCTAACTTGGCTTTCCAATCCTCAGCAGCTGGGCAGCCTTCAGCTTTCCACTTTAAAGCAATTCTCACTCTTGCAGCTGTTGCCACGCATTTAAATACCTCTGTCATAATCTTTGGGATAGTCTCTGGTACAATACTCAATAGCACATTCTTGGCATTCATTGGAAAGTCTGTTTTAGGTATTTCCATATTTCCACATGTATTTTCTTCCAAAATCTTTTAGTTCTATCACATTTCCACCACATATGGTAAAATGTCCGATCTTTCTATTTACATTTCCAAACTTTTCCATTAAAGTTCTTATCCGTTGTCTGTATAGCTTTCTGGGTAATATACCACTGAAAATATATCTTATACCAGTTTTCTCTTAACATTTGACTTGCAGTGAATTGCATATCGTTTGTATATATCACAAAGCTTCTCACTGATGTGATTGTATTTCTTCTTCGACGTACCATGACCAGTGCTTCATCAATATTTTATATTGTTCCATTTCAATCTCATGTTTCAGCAATAATTTGTACATTAAGCCCAGGAGATTGTCTTTTTGGTGTTTAATTATAGTTTTTTTTCCTGTTTGAGTTTCCTTTTTTAATATTGAAACCAACTGGAGAAAAGGCCAAGCCAAGGAGGCCTCAGGCGGCCTGAAGAACGGATCCTGAGGAGGGCATCCTCATCAACATAAAAGAAGGGGAAAAGGGTCTCTCCTGCAAATGAGACCTCGGCAAAGGCATAGAGGAGGGTCCCTCGGTCAGCATCATAAAAGGCCACCCGCCCCCCATCACAGTTCAGAGACACCCGGATTGTCTTTGGCTCCCCACTCACAGGCACAGCATAAGTATTAGTGCAAGCTGTGCATGTACCTCCGGAATACCACAAAACCCAGAACCCTTCCTTAGGAGAAAAAGAAATCTCGGTCTTTCTGTCCACAGACTCTCTGGCGACGCCCACAGCCCACTTTCCCTGACTTCCCACACGGACTTCCCAGGAGTGTCTTCCAGCTGTGAAGCCCTCACAGCCCAGCACAAAATAGTGGTAGCTGAATCTCTTCGGATTGTCAGGAACATTTTTACTTTTATCTCCCCTGCTGACACTTTTATGATACTCGGAAAGGACGAGCCAAGGATGAGCGGTGTCTGGGTCCAGGGTCACATTTGCTGCTGGGGATGGAGAAAAAGGAAGAAAGCAGAAGATGAGCCATTTTGATCTCCATCCCAAGCATTAACACCCCATTGGCATCACAGCTTCCCTTCCAAATCCAATAAAATGTAAACAGTGATATAACTCAAAAGCTAATGGCAGAGTTTACAGTTCCCCAAGCCCACCTCCCCAAACCTCTCGTCACTTTCCCTCCCCTTTCCTGACTGCCCACCCAGTTTTAGAAAGAACCAAAAACAAGTTCTTTCCTATAAATTATTTTGGGGGGACCCTATTCCCCTTGGTGTCATTAGGGAGCCCTTACACTGAAAGACACCCTGCGAAATCAGGCAAACTCCACGGATTCCCCTGCCTGAATTTCACTGGCAGCTTCAGCCTGGTTGTCCTGAAAGCTTCCAGCCACTCTGGACAGACCTGCAATTTGGAAGCATTGCAAAGTCTGTCTCACAGAGACAAGAGGGTCTTTGGAACTGCGATTCCTCTCCTCCAAAGCCAATTCCCAGTATTCCCCTGAAGCCGCATCGTTTCCCAACCCAGGAGCACCTCAGCATGAACGCCCCCCAGAAGCCTTTCCCCACAGAGCTGGGAAGAACTGCCTCACACGCTTTCCTCCCTACGCTGGATCTGAGCTCTGCAGAAAAGCCTCCCCCTTTCAATGCTTCCCACACAGAACCTGCAGGTGGCGCGATGCCCTAGGGAAACAGTGCAAGTACTCGAGGAGAAACAGTACGAGGCCTCTTTCTCTAAAATAGGACCGTATTTTTCTCAATCGAAGAAACAAGCAAACCCAAAACCTGGGAAAGTTGTTGGGAAAAAAAACAAAACAGGAGTGAAACTGGAACATCACAGCATTTTGGAAGGAGTCCACCTGTGAGTGCAAGAAGGAAAGTGCAACTTGCGAGTAAAGGGGCCCCTTCCATTCCGCAAGGGCAGAACCTGAGAGCGTCCCACGAATCTGCCTGGCCAGGCTTCCCTGCGAGGCTGAACCGCAGGGGAACCGGTAGCCCAGCAGCGATTCCTGGGTAGCCGTGGCCCCCACTCCGCAGGCTGGTGACGGGGGAAGCCGCAATGGGACTTCTGGTGCACATGGGGACCCCAAGCCAGGAAGGGGGGCGGTCTGGAAATGGGGACAGGCTACGCTTTGCTTCTTCGGCCATGCAGCTCCCAGCAATCAACCTTACATGATGACCCCTCCAGATTCCAAAATTATGTGGAAGTTGAATAATCATAGAGTAGTAGAGCTGGAAGGGCCAAGAGGGCCCTCAGGCCCAGCGCCCTGCTCAGTGCAGGCCTCCGCTTGAAGCATCCCTCCCAGAGGGCTTCCAGCTGCACCTGGGCTGCCTCCAGGCTGGGACAGACCCACCTCCCGGGGTCATCGGCTCCACTGTCGGACTGCTCCAACAGTCTGCAAAAGGTTCCTGATAAGTAGCTGGAATCTGCACTCCCTTCACCGGAGCCCATTCTTGCGTGTCCTGCAACCTTTTATGATAAAAAAGAGATCTCGGGCCTCCTCTTTTATTATCTTCTCAAATATTTGCCATCACATCTCCCCTCAGTCTTCTCTGCTTGAGGCTAAACAGGCCCAGCTCTTCCAATCCCTCCTCTGGGGCTTCGTTTCCAGTCCTCAGATCATCTCAACCCTTCCCAGCCTGTCTGCATCTCTCTTGAACTGCAGAGCACTGAACTCTGTGTAATACTCAAGATGGCCAACTGTGGGCCCTCTTGAGAGTTCATCCCCTCTTTCACCTGCTTTGCCAACAAAGATCTCATGAGGCTCTTCTTTAGAGGCTTTGCTAAAGAAAAGGCACATGACGTGGCCAGTCTTCCCACAGTCCACAGGGGAGCTGCCCAGATCAGAAAAGGAGATCGGAAAAGTCTGGCAGGATTTGTTTGTGGTGAATCTGCATCTCCTTCCAGTCATCACTGCCTCTTTTTCAAGGTGTTGGCAGACTGTCCGCTCTAGAAACTGCTCTAGAAATTTCCAGGCACAGACCCTGTTCAGTTTGCCTTCATGGATGCGTGACATGAAGTTGAGTGAGAAGCGTTTGAGGTGACACAACAGCACTGGAAGGTCCCTCGAAGACGCCACAAAGAGGAAGGAACAGTCCTCTTCTCGCTCCTCCCAGATTGTAGGACACGGAGAGCGAACCTAAACAGCAGCACACCAGGGGCAGGCCAGGCACACGGCAGGATCTCCTGACGGTCAGAGCAACTTCCCAGTGGGACCAGTTGCCAGGAGAGCTTCCGTGCTCCTCCATGTCAGGGCATCCAAGAAGAAGAGGGTGGACCGTTCTCTGAGTGGGATGGTGTAACCGGAGTCCTGCGCCCTCAGGGGGCTGGACTTGATGGCCTTCTGGGCCCCTTCCGGCCCTGCTATTGTATGATTCTGGGAGAGGCAGGACTGCCAAACCAGCATGATGCCAAGTCATTCTAGTGGTGAAAACCCAAAGCAGGAATGAAAACCCCCAGGAAGCCCCCTCCACACCAGCTGATTTTCCCTATGCAGCAAAAGGGCAGCAGGAGATTAAGAAAATGGTGGGGACGCCACAAAAATTCACCCATTGCAGCTTTTACCATCACTGAAAAGAGCAGAGGGAGCAGAGGAGAGGATCTTCCCAATCTGATCTTAATACCTTTGGATGCCTGCATCAATCCTAGGAATTGTTTCTTCCATCCCTCCAGAACAGGCTTTCTATCTGAGAAGTCCCAGATCCTCCATTTCAGCTCCAGAGGGAAAGCTGCTGGGATCTCACAGGGCTCCTTCTCACTTCTGCCAGAGAAAACAGAGGTAACCTCCACTCATCCAACCCAGGATTCCCTGGGAGCAAAGGAGAACTGGCACAGGGCAAGGGATGGGCACCCTCCTTTGCTGGGGGGAGAGGCCACCCTCCCCCCAGTGGACCCTCCAGCAGCCACACAGGTGGGAACAGCTTCAGCTGATGGGGCAGTTGGGGCGTTTTGCTTGTGCTCAGTTATGCTTAGGGTCAGCTCTGCATGTGGGTTGTGGGAAGTTTGCCCCTTTGGGGGTGATATTTGGATGGTGGGGTCTGCATATATGCGCTTAGTGGTGGGAGGTGTGCTTTGCTGGCAGAGAGGAGCCTTCCGCCGTGTGTGAGGGAAGGGAAGGAGAAGAAATGGTCCAAGCTCGACCACCAAAGTTTCTGTCCAAGTTTCTGTCTCAAGAGACACTGGTGATCTGTGTTCTCTGCTCAGGAGCTGGGAGCAGCCGGTCCCCCCAGAGCCAGCCAGACCCTTCCCTGCACCAGTGGGAACGAGGGGGACGCACTCACCTCTGCAAGGTGCTTCTCACATCCTGGAGGGGAAAGAGAGAAAGAGGAGGCGCTCAGCGGGTGTCGCTCTGCACTCCTGAGATGCGCCTGCCCAGTCCTGCTCGGAGCCTCCACTTGGGGGCACAAAGGGGTGGACAGAAACCATCCCCACCAGGAGGCAGCAGGAGGAGCTTCCTGACGAGGGACATGGATGGCCTGGGAGATTCCACCACCGCCAGGGAGCCTCCGGCTGAGTGCCAAGACTGATGCTCACCCTGGAGGCTCCTGCCAGTAACAGTGCTGCTTGCCAGGCCAACATGTGCGCTGCCCCCTGGAAACAGGCGCAACCCTGAAGCATGTTCAAGAAGGGAGGATGTGAGAGGCTTCGGGCTCAGGCCAGACGCCTCCCACAGCCTCTTTCGCTCCCTCAGCCTGTCCTTTGGAGGGCAGCCTCCTCCCGGCTGCCCCAGGCAGGAGTCAACCACTCCTTTCCAGCAGCAGAACACTGGGACGCTTGCCCCCAGGAGCCGCACTGAGAAGCTCCCTCTTGTGAGCAGAAGACAGATTTCGTCAGGCTTCGGGGGCATCAGTTGTGAGCGGAAACATGCAGGAGGAGTGAGGTTAAGGCCTGCCTGTCCTGGGGCTGCACCATATTTGAGATTCTGCTTAGCACAGGAATAGATCCGACCTGCCTTCCGGACTGGCAACACCACTAGGCCAGACTGCTTTGCGGTTGCTTCCCCAGCCCGCACCACCCTCTGCTTCGGCCTGGGTCTCATGGAGGGCCTCACCGCAGGGTTGCCCCATCAAAGGGTCCGCACTGCCTGCCTGGGCCCTCCCTCCACACACGCAGAGGCGAGCAGCTCTGGCTGAGTCTCCTCCTTGGGGGACGTGGGGGCTCCTGCCCCCTCCTACCTGCAGGAGCTCAGCTGCCGGCTGCCGGCTCTTCTCCTCCACCTCCCGCATGACGCCTTCAAGGGAAGAGAGTTCCTTGGAAAGCCTGGCCAGGTGGTCCTCCGCTTTCCTGGCAATCTCCTCCTGCAGCTCGTCCACCTGGGCCAGGAGAAGCTTCTCTTGCTCTTCCAGGAACTGATGCATTCGCCTGAACTGAGCCACCGTCTCCTCCCGCTCGGCCTTCATTTGCTGCTGCAAGAAGGAGAGTGTGGAAAGCAGGAATGGGCACCCAGAGCCGGAAACGGGGTCAGTCTTTCTAGGGATGTTCAGGGACCCCCTCTCGGAAGGGCCCTCTTGCATATTTACAATGGTGGGTTCAAAAGCTTTGAATGGTGCTCCATGCTGTGCAGGGAAGGGCTGCCCTGGGGCTCTCGATTCCCCACCATATTCTCTTCCATGTGACCCATCCTGGCTGAAGTGCTCCTTCCCTTCCATGTTACATTCTGGACACTTACCAGCAGCGCCTGCTTCTCCCTTTCTGCTTCTGCTTTACATGCCAAAATCCTTCCTCTCTCATCCCTCAGACTCTCCAGGCGACGCTGCAGCTGATCCTGGAGAGAGAACAGCAGTTCACTTTCAGTTTAGAGACGGGAAATGCAGAAAAAGGAATTGAAAGGGACGTTCATGCTTCCCTTTCGCATCTTGGTGGGGTCCGGGGGAAGGGGGCTCTCAGGTGCCTTCTTGATCCCAGGCGGATCTAGAAATGAGCTGCAACATGCACTGGGCAGGCTCTGAGACAAGATGAAGGGACGGTGCCATCCCAGAATGACCAGTCAAAACACCATTGAACTGACTGCCTGTGCTGAGCTCTTTCCCTTTGAAAAGGAAAAGGTTTTTTCTGCTGTTATTTCCAAAAGCAGGGAAATGACAACGGATAATCCTGAAAGGGCAGGAAAGTCCAAGTGGAAGAGGCTTCCGGCCACCCCAGAAGTGACCAGTGCCGCTCTCATCCCTGGGCAGGAATGGCGGACAGGGCAGCCCCTCTGCGGAGGAAGGAGCCTGGAAGGAGACCTGCAGAGGGGCATTCCTGCTTTCCCTGGGGGAATTCTTCCCTTCATCAAGAATTGCACTGGGGTTGGGCATGGCCTGCGCAGGATCTCTGAAAGAATCCTTCTCTTTGAAATGTTTCTGTGCCTCAATAAAGGAAAGATTGCAGCACCTGGAAACACATGCAGAGTGCAGCTGGTGCCTTGAGGAACTGCAAGGACAAGAAAAGGGGGAGGGGGAAGAGGGAGCACCTGGAGGCCTGAAGTCCTCACAAATTTTCCATGCCCCAAGGAAATTAAGTGCATCCCGGAGCTTTAAGAACCCGCTTCAGTGCCGGCCTCTCATTGGCTCTGCACCAGAGACCCAGCTGCCAGACACTTTTCTATAGACCAGGCACAAGCCGTGGGAACTCACCCCACCCCCACCCCGCCCCAGGGCAGCTACGCCTCTCCCTGCAACCTACATATTGAACAGCGATGCTGCCTGGCCCTTCCCAGGAACCAGGTAATCCAGAAAGGAAAAAGATCAGAGGATCACGGAGCATCATTCCCTTCCCATTGGCGGGTCTTCGCAGAGGCCACGCTCAGAGGGGCCCCCTGGTGTTTCTCCCCCTGCCCCCACACAAGAAGTACCCGGATCTCCTACCTGGTACTCCTGGGATGCCTCCCCCAGGGGAACCACCTTGTGACCTTCATGCTCCTTCGCTTTGTCGCACACCAGGCAGATGGGGGCTTCGTGGTCCCTGCAGAAGAGTTTCAGGGGCTCCTGGTGCTTCTCGCAGGCTCGCCCCTTCCCTTCAGCCCCTTTGACGGCCTGCTCCCCTGATTTCCTGGCAATTTCCACAATCCTGGCCAGGTGCAGATTGGGCCGGAGCTTCCTCTTCTGGAAGGTGCCCCTGCAGTGGGGGCAGGAGGCCTCTGTGTCTGATTCCCCTCCGCTCCGGCTGAGGCAGGCTCGGCAGAAATTGTGCCCACACTCGGTTATGCTCACGGGATCCTTGAAATAGTCCAGGCAGACGGGACAAGTGGATTCCTCGCCGAGAGCCCGGACGGTGCTCTTGAGAGCTGCCTCCATGGCTTCTGCACACAGCGGTTTCACTTTCCCCTGATCAGTAAGCGGGGTTTCCTTCCCGTAAATTGGCGCCCGGCCCCCCCTCGCTCCTCACTCCAAGCCTCGCATGCGACTCCGCGCAGGTCTACTTTCCAGCACCGCACAGTCACTTCCTGCCACGTGCAGCTCATCAGCTCATTGTTCTTTCTCAGAATCAAGCAAAAAGTTGTTTTATTTATGTTATTGAGAAATAACATGCGGCATTATTTGGCACCCCAAGGAACTGGAAAAAATGTCTCTGTACCGGATATTTTTATACCCCGTCCGTTATATGCAAAGTTTGGGGAGGGGGGATCGGGTGGGCACTTTGCTGGAGGCACATGAAAGCGAAGCAAAGCCGCAGGGCTGAATGGATTGAGGCAGCACAACAGGAAAGGAAAGGAGGAACCTTCAGCCCAACAGGAAAGAAAAGGGGGCCCCTTCAGGACCACGTGGGCTTTGCATGGCTTTTCTGTCCTGAGATGGAACACAAGCCAGTGGCCCCCAGGCTGGGAGCAGCCAATATCCCTCCCAGTCCCAGGAGGGAGATGCCAACGGGGGCAGCAGCTCAGCACCACTGCACTAATGCCCCATCCCAGCAGGGAGATGCTCAAGGGGGGGCAGCGAGGAGGATCCCCAAACTGCAGTGGGAGCTTCTCGACCTGCAAGCTGGATTCTGCAAGGAAGAGGCGCTTGAGATACAGTGGTACCTTGGCTAACAATCTGTTCCAGGACTCTAGTCGTCACCCAAATTAGTCGTGAGCCAAGTCAAATTTCCCCATAAGGGTCAAGGTAAATAAGGTTTATTCATATTGCAACTATTTTTTTTAATCACAAAAATATGAAGTAAAGTGACAAAGAACAACAAAGATGGTGGCCATCCCCCACCCCCAGTGATAGTGCGGGTGGGTGCAGGGAGGCGGGCACACTGGGGGGGAGGGAAGTGGGCACGGGTGTCTGGAAGGCTGCGGACCACCCTGAGCGCTCCTCCCTCGGCGAAAAGGGCCCGCTTTCCCCGCAGATAAACAGGGAAGGTTCTGCTTAGCCTGCCCTGCAAGAGTCTGTCCTCCAGTGATTTAAGGTCCCAGAGGGGGGCCTCCCTCCCTCCCTCCCTCCCTCCCCACTTTGATTACAGATCTCCTATAGAAATGCAGTGGTTCCTTCATGTGGTGTGGCAACAGGGAAGCTGTGTGGGGTAGTGGTTGGAGTCATGGGTGCAAGAGATCCAGTTCTAGCCCACACTTGGTCATGAAGCTCATTGGGCCAATCACTGTCTCTCTGCCTCTCCTACCTCACAGGGCTGTTGTCCCATCTCACTCGCCAGGGCCAGCGTGGGGCTGGCTGTGCCCTCCCTGCTGCTTCCCCACCTCCTGCTCAGGCAAGGAGGCCGGGAGGGGAGAGGCAGCTCGGTGGGAACCGGTGAAGAGCGGCCTCCTCCGTCCTCTGCCCTGCTCTTGCTGGGAAGGGAAACGCTGGCCTGGCTTGGGCTGTGAGTTTCTCAGCCAGTCTGCCCTGGTGTTCGTGTGGGGGGGTTTGGGTGTGTGTGGGGGGTGGTCACTGCCTTTCCTCATTTAACATGAAGAATATTAGTGTATGAAGCAACTTTGTGTGATTTTGTATTGCTCTGCTGAATATATTGTATTTCAATGTGCATTTGTACAAATCCTTCATTCTCTTTGGTGGGGGAGGAGGATGCATGGAATCGCCTCAGGACTCCTCCTCTGTGGCATCACTGGGGGCACATCCCAAGGGGTGGGGGGCGCCTTCACGTCGCCATCTTCACGGACATGTGGAAGAGCCAAGTCTGGAGGAGGGATGTGCGAGGAATCGGGTCGCAGGTGAGACTCGCAGGGGAAGTCACAAGGCATTTTCCAGGGAATTATTAAAATACGATTCCACGTGGCCCCAAATACAGCCCTGTTTCCCCATGGAAACCTCCCCTGCTTGTCCACCTGCAAACCAGAAGGAAGTGGGGAGTACCAACTTTTGAAAACGAATCAAGGCTAGACTGGAGATAATTTAAAATCTGACTTGACGCAGAGCCACCTAAACATCCGAGCAGCAGGCCAGATAAGAACAGAATTGGGTAGGAAGCGAGAGATACCGCGCAGCCCGGCAGATTAAACGAATCACTCCGCGCAGGTCCCGGAGCGGCTCCAGCCCTTGGCTCCCGCCCCCGCTCCCCCCCCCCCCGGCGGCTGCTGCCTCCCCCCCTCCGCCTCCCGCAGCGGCTGCCAGTATTGGGGTGGGGGCTCCAGGGGCCCCCCGGGGCTGCCCCTCCCTGCCCGGGCTTCGGGCGGCGCTCTCGGCGCGCTCAGAGGTCCCCTCCCCCATCCAGGCTGCCCGCGGCTTCGGGGCTCCAGGGAAGCCCCCGAGAGTCACGTCGCCCCTCCGCCCCCGGGACCTCCGCGGGCCCCACAGAGGAGCTTTGGGGGCTCCCTGCGTTTCGGGGGTCGCGGGCGCTGAAATGCTCCGGCAAGCGGGGCACGGAGCTTCCGGGGGGGCCCCGGTACTTTCGCTTTGGCCGCTTCCCCGCCGGGTGTTTCCTTCGCGGAAGCGGCGGGGCTCCGCGCGGTCCCTGCTGAACACAAGGGCGGGCAGGGGGGAGCGCGGGCCAAAGGCTTCCTCGGGAGCAGTGGCGCCCCCTGCAGGCTGGTGGGGGAAGTGGCTCGGCTCGTTCCGCAGGTCAAGAGCGGCGGGAACGCGCGGAACTGACTGAGGCCTCTGCAGAGGGGCCGCGCCTGCAGACGCTGCTTGCGGGGGCGCCGGGCAGGCACAGGCCTTGCACCCCTCCTGCGCGAGGCGTCCCGCGGGCGCCTGGTTGGCCGGCGTGTGTATGAAGTGCTGGACCAGGTGATCAGGGAGAAAATCCTGCATGGACTGTGCGCTTTTGCTGCAATGGTGCTTGGAACTGGGGACCAACGAGTTGGAAGAGCCCCCGAGGGGGTCCCGATGGGCCAAGGCGGTGACAGGCAGCACGGGAAGAGAGGCTCTCGAGAGAAGCAGAGCCCGGACGTTGACTGACCGGCAGCCAGGGGCAAGTGGGTGTGCAGAGCCGAGCAAGGCAAGGCAAGATGCAGCGGGCGACACAGGCTGCAGCACGACTGGGCTGGTGGGGCGAGGCTTCCGGCAGCCACGCGGAGAGGGCGGCTGCGATGAGAGCCTCCCGCCCGGTGCACGGACAGCGCTGTTGGACCGTTTGGGAGCAGGGCAGCCTGGCGAGGGGGGGAACTGGGACACATGCCACGACTGCCGGTCCGCCCAGAGAGAGTGAAGCAGAGCTCCGTGTGGAGCAGCCCGCAGGCCTCGGCGGTTCAGGCTGGCAGGACTGGGCTGCGAGCTGCAGGAGGGGCGGCATGGCCTGCGAGCTGCAGGAGGGGCGGCACGGCCTGCGAGCAGCAGCAAGAGCCTGGCATGGCGAGAGAGACCCCGTGCTGGGGGCACGGGGCTTCGGGGAAGCAGTTGCTGCCCACTAGGAGCAGAGATCCATTTCTCAGGCGCCTAAACAGGAAAGTAGAAACTGAGGAACATCCCGACGGGCCCCCCTCTGGCTTGTGGGGAGCAGCTGGCCTTGGCTCAGTTCCCTGGGCAGCCCTGAGGCGTTGTCCTGGGAAGGCTGGGGGCCCCCATAGGGTCTGGGCTGGTCCCTCGCTGCTGCTTCGCGTGTCCCCTGGAAGCCCCCGACCCTCCCCAGGGGCTCGGATGCTTCAGCGCTACCAGGATGAGGAATGTTGCGGCTGCTCCGGCCCCTGCAGAGCGACTGTCCCCACGCACATCTTGAAGGAGGCTGGAGGCGCGTGGTGCAGGCAGGGGAGCCTGTGCCCAGGGATGGCCCTCCTCCTCTGAAGTGCCTTTGCCCTCGTGGAGAAGCGGCGAAGCGCAAGCAGCGAAGGAGCGGGACCTGAGGCAAAGCGCCGCAGTGCGTCCTCCTCCCCTTCCCATCCCGCAGTGGGGCGCCCCTTCCCAGCATCAGCCGGCATTCCCAGCAGACCAATTCACTCCATCACTGCACACGTGAGGTTTCCCCTTTGGATGAAGGCAGGAATAGATACAAAGAGAGGTTGTATCATGTTTCTGTATTGTGAACCACAACAAGCAGAGGCACAGGCTATAAGGAGATAATGCTCTGATCACAGCTGGAATCAGAGCCCTGCATCTCATCAAGCAGAAATCCTGGGAAGGTTTGGGGTGTGAGAGGGAGGAGATAGGGCTGGCAGACAAGGAGGGGAGACGCACCCCCAAAATCAAGGGAACATGAGAATGTGCAACTGCCAGTGCAAACGTGGCTTTCCATTTGCCTCCTTCCGTCTCTCTTCTTGGGCTCTTGAAGGCCTGACTGCAGCGCAGTTGCTCAGAACAAAGCCGGGTTGGGCGTTCCATCATCCCCCAACCAGAGCAAGAAAAGCACATGGATGCCCCGCATGGGCTCCCAGGCAGCCACCCTCACTTCCCACGCAGGGACCTCACTAATCACAATGCCGCATCCTGTTCCCATTTCCAGGGGTGTTGGAGGCAGCAATTTGGGGTCCGCCTGGCAGGTTGCACCTTCCCTTCCTGTTCCTCGTCCTTTCCAATGTGGATATTTCTGCTGAAAGGCCAAGTGAGGCTCTGAGAGAGCGAGCAAGGGTGGCGCATGGGAGTGAAGGCAGACATGTCCCAGACGGGTTTTTCCCCTGATTTTCCCTTTTCCATGCACTGGAGTTCTTGTGGAAGGGAAAGGAGAGAAAGGGAAGCCTGAAAGGAGAGCTGATATTTGCTGAATGGCAACTTCCCTGAGAGGAGACTCTGTGGATGATCACTCTGGGCTCTTGCCTTCCTGGGAACCCAGACAGAGAGGAAACTGGGGACAGGGAGGGAGGGAGCAGGTGCACCTTCCATGTGTTTCCATCCAGTGACTGACGGGAAGACTTTCTGGGGGGCACTGCGGGGTGTGTGGGGAATGCCCCTTGTCTGGGGAAGGCTTTGGTTTTCGGTGATTCCTTGCAGTGGAGAGAGGAGGACCTGCAAGGGAGGCTCCTGGCAGCCTTAAGAACTGATCGTGAGGAGGGCATTGCTAGAAACATGAAAGAAGGGGAAAAGGGTCTCTCCTGCAAATGAGACCCCGGAGAAGGCATAGAGGAGGGTCCCTCTGTCAGCATCATAAAAGGCCACCCGCCCCCCATCACAGTTCAGAGACACCCGGATTCTCTTCAGCTCCCCACTCACAGGCAGAGCAGAAGGATCAGTCCAAGCTCTGTATCTACCTCGGAAATACCCGACAACCCAGATCCCTTCCTCCGGAGAAAAACAAATCCGGCTCTTTCTGTTCACAGACTCTCTGGCGACACCCACAGCCCAGTCTTTGGCACAGTCTCCCGAAGAAAATGTTTGGGTTGCTGGAATCAATCCAACCAATGCGAAAATGCACACCAAAGAGATCCTCCTTTGAACTGGTGTTGCACAAACCTGTTGCTTGCCTAGGCTAAAGAGACATGTGCTTCCTGCTGGACAATGAGAAGTTTTACACAATTTCTTGTTACAGAGATGATACTCTCCCACGTAGATGCAAATGCACCAACCCTTTGTTAACACAGACAAACATTTAGATGAACATCCGAGTGCTTATGGTCATGGAAAGAAGTTTGGAGAACTTGCCATTTTAGCTGCCCACATCCTCGGGCTGGCAAATGGGCTCAGTCCCCAACAAACATTAGGCTACTGTATGGAAAAAATTTCTTTTAGCACAATCAATAACAGTAACAACTGTAACAATCACTATCACTATCATTATCATTAATACTGGGCAACATTGCAAAAGGGAAAAAAGAAACAAAACCTTTTTGTCGAACTCCAAAGGGAAAAGGAGCTTCATGGAAATGAAAAGAAATTCCTCCCACTGCAGGCGTGTGCACGCACACACACACAGCCCCAGAGTTTCATCCATGCCCTCCCAATCATTCAGTTGCAGCATAGCAATAACAAGATGGTATACTCAGAATTCAGAACTTATACACACACAAACACATAAGACCCAGATCCATGTTGCATTGAAAAATAGAAGTTATTGGAGAGGGGAAACTCAATGGTTGACACAAACAATTAAGACACATGCTCACAACGTTTCCTTTTGGAAGGATTCCCTTCCTAAGGTCCTGGTTTTAACCCAAACCTTCCCATGGAAAATTTTTCCTTGAGGCAATACAAGCTTTGAATACTCAAAGAACCTCAAATTCCTTCGCCTCAGTTACACAACTTTTTTTTTCCCCCCTAAGACACCAAGATTTCTTTTAAGAGTTTTCTAGATACTCAAAGACTTCTTTTGAGAACATAGTGCAAGCCCGCCTCCAATCTGTGGCTGGAAGCAGAGCCTCTCAAAGCCCCCAAAGTACTTTGAACTCTGCACATGCTCAGAGGCTTTGTGTGTGCTGCTTCTGCAGTACTCACAAAGTGGTGGTATCTTCCTGCCAGAGCATCCCCGCTTTTCTTGGCTCTGTGGAATAGCCAAGCCCACAGAGTCAAGAAATCCAAATTTTCCAGCACAAATCCCCCCTGAATTCAGTTGGCCAGACCAAACCCAGAGAAGAGGCTGCAGTTACTGTCTCTTTAAATAATGGGAGTGCTCTTAGCAAGGCAGACCATTCCTCTTTTCTTTTTCCTCCATTTGTTTTTTTCTTGTCTTTACTCCAAAAATTACACATTTCTTTCATTTTTTTTCTTTCCCAGTAGAAAAAGTACCTGATCACCATTTACCAAAACTCTTAAATTCTCTCACACACCAAGTACCATGCACCCCCTGAATCAAGGAATTCCTGTCAAATACATACTCATTCTCACATGGCATACACACAACATCCAGGAAAAAAAATCTTTGTCTTTCATTCAAACTTCACATTGCAAACAGTTGCAAGTTCAACAGGGGGGGAAAAACCAACCAATTTCCACTATTTTTCCAAAAACCTGCTCAACACATAACAGAAAACCCTTCCTTTTTGCATCTTTGCTTCACTTTTCCTTCATTTCCACAATCCATCTGTTCACTTACCTTTACTTTCTACTTACAACATCTACAAAATTCCAATCCAAACCCATGAAATTACAACCACACCAGTGCTTTCCCATGTCTCCTCCTGAACAAATCCTTTCCATGCCTTCCTTCCTTCACAAACATACTCCAAAGTACAACCCAAAAGCTATCCCAGAACTGTAAAATCCTCCCCAGAAACTTGCAAAGCATTTTTTTTCCATCTTTCATTTGCCCATCAGCATCCCCTCTTGGAATTTCAAATGCAATATTTAATCTAACAAGAAAATCTTCCTACCTAGGAGGGCTGTAGGCAGATGGAAGAGGCAGAAAAACTTGCATTAAAGTCATTAAAGACATTAAAACAGTGTTTCCAGTTTCTGACAAGGAAAGGACCTGCATAAAAAATGTTTCTATATAACCCCTCTTTCATACAGGGCTTTCACACAGGAGAAGCTTATTGAGGATGTCCAGAAACTGGGTGGGACCTGTGTTTGCAAGCCCAATTCAAAGGTCACACATTTCCTTACTTCCCAGTTCTGGCTCATATAGAAGGAATGGGGGAAAGAAAAAAAATCTCTCACGCACATTTCCCTGATCATCACCTTTTTCCCAGCTGGACTCAGCCATGCTTGGGCTCAGGCAAATGACCTCATGAATCTATTTCCCAATCAAAGCCAGGTCCACACATTCTCATCTCAGCAGCAAGAACACCCATCCACGCCCTTGCTTTCATCCATGCCCTGAAGAGGACAGATTGGTGTGGCTGCGTGGGGAGCATCTATTTCCTGAGGAACCCCCAAAACCCACTCTGGGCTATGCTTACCTCCCAGAAAGGGTAACACTTTAAAATACAGACAGACAAGACAGAAAACACAGACAGCAACAATGAACACAAGACTTCCACAAACAGTGAACATAAAACTCTACACAAACCCCAATGCCAACATATACTCACACGTGTAGATCTTTCCTGGTGCACCAATACCATATTAGCTAGCTTTTTTCCTCCACCAGCTTGGACCAAAGCAAACCTTATTCCAACTCCTTAGAATGTATTTCCGCCAAATGCTTTTTGAAGAGGTGTAGCCAATTGCAATCAAATGAGCCCTCTGAGGCCAAATTAGTTAGGTTTGACCATGCTGTTTTAAATCAAATTACCAAACGCGAGTTTCTACGACAACCCCTCGCCTGCGTAACAGAAGAGATGGCCAGTATCTGTGCTCCCCAAGTGGAGAGAATTTCGGCCAAACTTACCATCTCTCCTGCCCAGGATAAAGGGTCAAAAACCCACGATCCCATCCTCGTCGCCAAATTGTCAGAATCCCGGGATCTCAATTTGAGAAAGGAAATAAAACTCGGGGTCATAGGAAAGATCAAGCGTTGTGAACCTGTGTCTTTATTGTCTATCCCAGGCCCTGCGGGTTGTCTCGCGATAAGGCCATTACCGGGCAAGCAGAGATAAGCTCGCTGCAAAGCTTCAACAGAAATGCAGAGTTTTTATACACTCCCAGTCACATACAGGTACAGGGCAATTGGTGACAGAATGTAAACATTACAAGAAGATTCTGAGGTCATCCCATACAGAACAGATAAAGAAATGTCAGTCAATCATACCGTAACAATAAGATTACAATATTTCTAATTGACACTTTAGTTCAGAAGCCTGAACCCATCTCCAGGACTGCTTACACATGTAAATTCAAGCCACTGAAGCTATGCATGAACTCAAACTCTTATCTAGATTCTAAACATTCTGAACTGACCAGGGCACATGCAGCCCTCTGGGCTAGGAAGATACTTCCATGTAAACTGAATTCAAACAATGATATTGAATCATTGTGCAATGCAAATTTGGACTAAATGGCTTGTCTGCTGTAGCCCACAGCGAAAGGTGAGAGAAAGGAGAGGGGGAATGCCATTTTAAACAGTGTCAGCTTGGTTTTGAGAAGGAAGACAGGATTTGGTCCCACAATTCAAAAGCGCACACAAAAGTAATACTTTTCAGACAGGATTTACCCAAATTTCCCAACCAGGCACATGAGAGTGAAGCCACAGGGCTGAATGGATTGAGGCAGCACAACAGGAAAGAAAAGGGGGACCCTTCAGGAGAACGTGGGCTTTGCGTGGCCTTTCTGTCCTGAGATGGAACACAAGCCAGTGGCTCCCATGCTGGGAGCAGCCAATGTCCCTCCCAGTCCCGGGAGGGAGATGCCAACGGGGGGGGGGGGGGCGGGCAGCAGCTCAGCACCACTGCACTAATGCCCCATCCCAGCAGGGAGATGCTCAAGGGGGGGCAGTGAGGAGGATCCCCAAAACCCAGTGAGAGCTGCTCGACCTGCATGCTGGATTCTGCAAGGAAGAGGCGCTTGAGACCATCTTGCCAGGGTATTCTGGCTCCTGCAGCACAGCCAAGTGGATCAGAAGAGGATCGTCCGTGCTTCACACACTCCAGCATGGCCTTTGCCGAAGTCACCAGTTCCAACAGAGATGGCAGCCGAGAATTTGGAAGACTGTGGTAGATGTGAAAGGATGCTTTGAAACAAGTGGCAGGGGTTCTCTCACGCCCGCTGGCCTCCATTTTTGAGGCCTCGTGGAGAACGGGTGAAGTTTCAGAGGACTGGAGGGTGGCATCGGTGGTCCCAATTTTCAAAGAGCGTAGTAGGAAGGACATGGGGAATTATAGACCGGTTAGCCTTACGTCCATTGTAGGAAAAACAATGGAAAGGCTCATAATAGAGAGAGATCTAGTGATGCTAGATAGGGAAGGGAGGCTGACAGCCACACAACACGGCTCCCGCAAAAACAGGTCCTGCCAGACAAACCTTGTGGAATTCTATGACAAGGTTTCAAGATGGCTTGATGGAGGGGATGCAGTGGATGTGGTATACCTGGATTTCAGCAAGGCCTTTGACAAAGTGCCCCATGATATCCTGGTGGACAAACTGAGGAGTTTTGGGATACACCAAAGCACTGTCCGGTGGATTAGGGCATGGTTGACTGACCGAAAGTAGAAGGTAACCATTAGCGGGGAATCGTCGGGATGGCAGCCAGTGACAAGCGGGGTCCCCCAGGGCTCTGTCCTGGGGCCGGTCCTGTTTAATCTTTTCATTAATGACATGGAAGAAGGGGTGAACAGTCTGCTGATCAAATTCGCAGACGACACTAAAACTGGAGCAGTGGCCACGACTGAGGAGCAGATGCACCAGACCCAAAAGGCTCTGGACAGACTATGGAAGTGGGCAGGAGACAACAGGATGGCGTTCAATGTGGATAAGTGCAAGGTCTTGCACTTGGGGCATAAGAATAGCTGTCATAAGTACAGGTTAGGTGACAAGTGGCTGGAGAGCAGCACTTGTGAAAGGGACCTCGGGGTACTGGTTGACCGCAGGCTAAACATGAGCCAGCAGTGTGATGCGGTGGTCAAGAGGGCGAATGCCACCCTTGGCTGCATAGCCAGAAGTGTGGCTTCTAGATCAAGAGAGGTATTACTACCACTCTACACGACTCTGGTGCTCCCACAACTGGAGTATTGTGTTCAGTTTTGGGCCCCTCATTACAGAAAGGATATAGCCAGGTTGGAGTCAGTGCAGCGTAGGGCCACAAGGATGGTGGCTGGTTTGCAGGGGATGGGGAATGAGGCGAGACTGAGGGAACTGGGTCTCTTCAGCTTGGAGGAGACTCCAAGGGATATGTTGGCGACATACAGGTATGTGAGGGGGTGTCACATGCAGATGGGGAGAGGCCTGTTCTCCCCTGCAGAGGAAGGCAGGACGCGCTCCAATGGAGCCAAGATCAGGGAGCCAAGGTTCAATTTGGATGCCAGGAAGCACTTCCTGACAGGACCCCGAGGGTGTGGAATGGGCTTCCACGGGACGTTGTTGAGGCCCGATCGGTGAGGGTGTTTAAAAACAGGCTGGACATGTACATGGTGGGCATGTCATGAGCGAAGCCGGCTGGTGCCGGAGGTCAGACTAGATGGCCCGGGAGGCCCCTTCTGACTCGCTCTGTTTCTCTGTTTCCATGTTTCTAAGTGAGTAGCGAGATTTAAAAGGTAACAAGATTACTTGGCCTAAAGGAGGGGAGGGGCTAAAATGTGGCAGTACAAAGTGTGGAGAAGCAGGAAGGCCAAATACCTCCTGATTGTCTATTGACCAGCTTGGCAGAACAAAATGATGCTGTTGTAGCTCACCAGGGGCAGGTCTGAATTGGGAAGAAGGGCTGGTGTTGGAGCAGGGCAGAGTAGGCGGGCGGGAAAGATTGTCAACTCCCGGTACCCCAGTCAATGAGGGGGAAGGAGGAGGGAGAAGCGGCCCGGGCAGGGCATAAAAGGGGGATGTGAACATGTGCTCAGGTGAGCAGGAAAATGGGAAGGAAACCATTTTTTTCTGTTCCCTTTGTTGCAATAAAGTTTTAAGAAGAACTCTCTGCATGCTCTGAATATTTTTCTCTTCCGACGGAAAGGAAACAGTGGTTTTAACAAGAGGAAAACAGGAGGGGTAGGAAGCAAGGGATACCCAGGAGCCCGGCAGATTAAACAACTCACTCCTCGCAGGTCCTGGAGCGGCTCCGGCCCTTGGTCCCCCCCACCCTCCGCGCCTCTCCCAGTCCCGGCGGCTGCTGCCTCCCCCCCTCCGGCTCACTGCGTCGCTCCCTCGCACCGCCTCCCGCAGCGGCTGCCAGTATTGGGGGGGGCGCCAGGGGCCCCCCGGGGCTGCCCCTCCCTGCCCGGGCTTGGGGCGGCACTCTCGGCACACTCAGAGGTCCCCTCCCCCATCCAGGCTGCCCACAGCTTCGGTGCTCCTGGGAAGCCCCCGAGAGTCACGTCGCCCCTCTGCCCCCACGACCTCCACGGGCCCCACAGAGGAGCTTGGGGGGCTCCCTGCGCTTCGGGGGTCGCGGGCGCAGAAATGCCCCAGGCAGGCGGGGCAGAAACACGCCGCAGCCACGACGGTCGGCGCCCCGGGGGCTTCCGCTCTCGCCCCGCCGCCCCGCCGGAGCCGGGGGTTTCCTTCGTGGAAGCGGCGGGGCCCCCCGTGGCCGTCCTGAGGCGGGAAGGGGGGGGAGCTGCGGGAGCGCCTCTTATAAAGGCGGGCGGCCCTCAAGGGAAGAAACACAAGCGGGGAGGGAACCGAGATGCTGCGTCGTCCTGATTCCAACATTAATTCTTTTCATTTGTTAAGGATTCATTGCCTCTTTATCGTCGATGCTTTTGCTTGCTAGTGACCAGTCGCTGCTGTTTGGGGAGGGGGAGAATGAAAAATTACAGGAGGGTCTTTGCTTTAGACTCGGGTTGTCCAAACTTTTGGCTTCTCTGGGCTGCATTGGAAGAAAAAAAAAGATTGGGCAGCACATTAAATACACTAACAAAAGCCAATGAGCAAAAACAAAAACAAAAACAAAGTCTGTGCAGAATTTTCGCGGTATGTGCCACCTCAAATAAGCAAAGCAGTCCTCACATAATGCTTATTATGTGGCGCTCCATTCGGAGCGTCTTTTAAAATCGTTGGGCAAGTGCAAAGTTTGTGACCATTAATAGAGAAAATGAACATATCTCAGTAATGAAATGTCATTTTTAAATATTTATTATAAAAGTAAAAGAAAAGGGCAACATAAAACCAGTGGGATATTTGACATTGTCTTTGAGAAACTAATGGATCGTTATCTGGTTTGATGGAAGTAGTGGCAATTCTCAGTGAGTTCGCGAGGTGCTCATCCGATATTCTGGTTCTAATTTTATTCTCGGTGTGCTTCATTCTTGAAAATAGTTGCTCACAAATGTAGGTGCTTCCGGAAAGCGAAGGCATGAATAAGGCCTGATTGTGGAGCAAGGGATGCTTGTCTCTGGGACGACAAGACCTGTACAAGTCAATGCTCACATTCTTAAGTTGAATGTTAGATTGCAGCTCTATACATTCCATAGGAAGATTGGCAGGTAACATATATATATGTCGACCGAAAATGCAGTCACAAATATACCAAAACAGTGCTTATTTTCCCAGAGATCTTGAAATCTGTTTTCAGATTCTTGTATCGAATCGAAAAGCAAGGCTGCAAACTTTGTCTCTCCACAGGACTGTGTTTAGCCAACGTGTTGAAATGCATAAAATTGTTTGCAGTGGTAGGTTGAAAGGTTATAGATAATGGCTGCGTTTCGCTTGCCAAGTCACCATGAGCACATGTGACGTCTGATGGTGTAAATTTGTCTGTCTGCGCTTGGAAGATAACACACCGGAAGCCGCAGACGGCCATAGAAGTGAAGCCACACAGATGAACGCATGGTGCAAGCATAAGTACGTTTATTTTACGTGACATTGTTGTCTAAAAAGTACACACTGGAGAACTGCACAATCGAGTTACAAAAAAAATGCAAACAAGTCTCATTATGTTTTAAGTTGAACATGTCCCACCTCATGGAAGCTGTCTTGGCCGAGAACGAACTGTGTCTGAGAACCTCCGTGACTTACCGTATTTTTCGCTCTATAAGATGCACTTTTCCCCCCTCAAAAGTAAGGGGAAATGTCTGTGCGTCTTATAGAGCGAATGTGTGTGTGCCCGATGCCCGGGACGCTGCCGGCCTGCCTGCACCACATGGCACCACCAGGCCGGCATGCGCTTGGCGCGCCCTGCTCCAGCCCCCCTCTGGGAACTGCCCACCCGCACTGGGAAGACCTGCCGTGCCCCCCCCCTGCGCCACTGCCGCCACGCCTCCCCGCGCCGCTGGCACCTCCGCATGCACTCGGCCAGCACGCTCCTGGCTGGCACGCACTGGGTGGGCCCTGCTCTGCCCCCCTCGTCCGGAGCAGGTGAGAGCTGTGCCGCTGCATGGAGAGACGGGCAGCTCTTCCCCACCTGCTTGGGAACTGGCTTTAACCTGTCAGCTGCACGGAGAGACAGGGTGCTCACCCCCCCACTCGGGAACTGCTCACCCCCACAATCAGATAGACATTGTTTTTTTCCAAAAGCCCTTTGATAGAATCCATCAACAGACTCTTGAGAAAACCCGGCAGTGATGGAATAAGGGCTGTGTGCGCGCACACACATTGTCCTATGGATCAGTAACTGATTAAAGAACTGAAAGCCAACATTGAGAATGCATGGTAATTTCTCCCAGTGCAGGAGTGTAAGCACAAGATTCGCACAAGATTCTGCATTAGGATCAGTGCTTTTCAACCTGTTCATAAATGATCTGGAATTAGAAGTGAGCAATAAAGCAGCCAAGTTTGCTGATGATACTAAACTATTCAAAGCATTTAAAAGGGATTGTGAGGAATTCCAGTGGGATCTCTCCGAGCTGGGGAAAAGGGCATCAGAACGGCAAATGCTGTTCTGTGTAAGCAAGTGTAAAGTTAGCATGCTGGGGGAAAAGAATCTCATCTTCAAGTATAAGCTGATGGAATCTGGACTAGTGCTGACAGACCAAGAAAGGGTCTTGAGAATGTGGGGGACAGCTTGATGAAAATGTCAAATGTTAGGAGGGGATGCCATAATATGCACATCAAAAGTGCAAAGAAGGGCAACTAAAACAATCAAGGGATTGGAGCAGCTCCCCTATCAGACTTTGTTACAACAACCAGGATTGCTTCTCTTAGGAAAATGATGACTAATGGAAAGCATGGCAAAGATGTTCAAAATTATGCATGGTGTGAAAAAGTGGAAAGTGGGACATTTTCCTCCTCTCTGAAAAAAAAATAAATAAAAATGAGTTAATCCCCATGAAAACACCCATCACACCTTTGTTCTGAAAAAAAAAAGATTCAACAGCAGAAGTGTAGTGAGCTTGAAATACCTTTTGGGGATGGAAGGAAAGTTCCCCACAATTCAGCTTTGTCTTTCAAGGGTTGGGCCTTTTAATACCTCATGGATAATTAACTGGGACTTCTAAATGCTTAACAAAAACAATGTGGATATAAAGTTTCATTGCCTGAAGACCTACCCAATTGAGGATACAAGAGACACAATTATTATAGTGATCTCTGCAACTGTGCAAATGTTAGATTTTCATGCCCTTGGCCCAGAGGAAGAAATGACACACAAGAGACCACTGAGTGAGCATTTCTCTCGACTCAAAAGGATGCGTAGATGCAGCCCGAGTTTCTTAAGCATCACTTTTAAATATGAAAAAAAAAGAGAGAGAGAAAAGTTGGAGGATTGAATTTAGGTCTCTCCTCATTGCTCACCTTCTCTGTCTAAGATTGAGGCAAGAAAAACCAGAGAGAGCAGGTGTGCTGGGGGTGTGCAATCAAAAGAATATTTACAGTTTATTCAGACCTACAGGAAATACATGTGGCATTGAAGGGACTGCAGAGATGGATTCTATACAAGATGTTTTCATGCCCTAACAGTTACATGCACAGTCTGCGGGGGATGGGGGGTCATGCACACAGTATGCTAGAGGCACATGAGAGTAAAGCAACTGGGATTAAGACATCCCAACACATCCCATTCTGTTGTAGTTTATTAAATAGTTTAGTAAACCATTTGATTCAGAATATTTTTTTTCTTGTTTTCCTCCTCTAAAAACTAGGTGCGTCTTATGGTCAGGTGCGTCTTATAGAGCAAAAGATACGGTAATACCCTGATCAAAAAGATTGGCCAACAAGCATAATGTCTCTCCTGTGGATGCAGTACGATGCCTTTCTGTGGATCCAGCCCCCCCGGATACATTATTGACCCTGTAATCTATAGGTGATGGCAAAACACCTGCGCAAATGATTGCCCACAAAAGGTGGCAGAACCTGGGCTGAGGGGACAGCAATGTGCTGATGATACTCCGCTCTGCCTCTCCTTCACATCCCACCCAGGTGAGGCTGTCGCCGTCTTGAACCGGGGCCCGAGATCGGCAATGGAATGGATGAGGGTCAATAAACGGAGGTTGAATCCGGTAAGACGGAGGCACTCTTGCTACCTCCACAAGCAGGTAGCTATTCTCCTCTGCTGGAGGCCCCATTCTGCACAGGAACTTTGTTCTCCACCGAAGCAGGACAGGAGCTGCCCGAGAAGCACACAGACGCATCGTGGCTAACAAACTGATGGCGGACTCTGAGGGAACCGTCTAGCTGTCTGGAGACAATCAAAGCTGCATTAAGATGCCCCACGCAGAGAAAGCACCCACCCCCCTGACCAAGCGCATCCAAGTGAAATACCATCAGGAGTGAGAAATGATCAGAGAGAAGCGGATTGAGGTGAACAACTGTCCAATGAAGAACTGGCTGCAGATGAGCTGATGAAACCGGTGGCCAGAGATCGTGTTGTTTGCCTGCAGAACAGACCGAGATGCGAAGAGGTCAGTGCATCCAGTGCTCAGAAGGGGAGCTTGGGATCCGAGACGCTGCCTGCGTTTGCTCCGCAGGCTTCTGTCCACGAAGACAGAAGGGGGCAAGGGGCCACTGCCAGACACAAAGCCCGGCTGACCTCTCCACTTGACCCGCGTCTTGTCTGCCACGTCTCTCCTCCCACCTCACCTGCAAGGCGGGTTCACACAACCCCTTGTGCTCTCTCTCTCTCTCCCACACGCACGTCGAGAGAAGCACCATCCTTCCTCTCCTCCTTGACGCTTGCAGTCCAGCCACAGATCTTCCCCGCGCACCAAGTATCTGCATGAACAAGCCAAGCACGATCCTTCATGCAGGTCAGATAGGATTGCGTGTGAGCAAGTCAACCGCTTTGGCCTTTGCCGTGAGCCTCTCAAGGATGGCCTCCAGCAGACCGGCTGCCAGGCCCAGCCTCTCGGTGGGACCTGCTCCTCGGCGCTCTTCTGCTGGACCAGCGCAGGGCTGAATATCGACCAGGTAATTCAACCATACGGAGGGGGAGCAGAGTTCAGGGGGGATCATGGTGCAATGAGAGGGCAAGATGCACCCCAGGAAGTCAGAATTTTGCCAGTGACCCCGGTGCTGCAAGAACACACGAGGTCAGTCCCTGCCCTAGAACGAAAGATTTCTGCTCAATTTCCTATTGCCGACGCATCCCTGCTCGCTTCCTCGTTTGGCCATGAGCAGAGCTGAACCTGCAGGGGGGCAGAGCAGAGAGAGCCCCTCGCAAGCATCCCGATACCCCACCCCCCAGACTTGTGGGGAGCAGCTGGCCTTGACTCGGTTCCCTGGGCAGCCCTGAGGCGTCGTCCTGGAATGGCTGGGGGCCCCCAAAGGGTCCGGGCTGGTCCCTTGCGGCTCCTTCGCGTGTCCCCTGGAAGCCCCCTGACCCTCCCCAGGGGCTCGGATGCTTCAGCGCCACCAGGATGAGGAATGTTGTGGCTGCTTTGGCCCCTGCAGTGACTGTCCCCACCACATCGCGGAAGGAGGCTGGAGGCGCGTGGTGCAGGCAGGGGAGCCTGTGCCCAGGGATGGCCCTCCTCCGAAGTGCCTTTGCCCTCGTGGAGAAGCGGCGAAGCGCAAGCAGCGAAGGAGCGGGACCAGAGGCAAAGCGCCGCAGTGCGTCCTCCTCCCCTTCCCATCCCGCAGTGGGGAGCCCCTTCCCAGCATCAGCCAGCATTCCCAGCAGACCGATTCACTCCATCGCTGCACACGC
Organism: Varanus salvator macromaculatus; assembly: GCA_023646645.1. Taxonomy (NCBI): domain Eukaryota; kingdom Metazoa; phylum Chordata; class Lepidosauria; order Squamata; family Varanidae; genus Varanus; species Varanus salvator. The sequence goes on from JAIXND010000685.1 coordinate 7,208,114, forward strand.
GAGGTTTCCCCTTCAGATGAAGGCACAAATAGATACAAAGAGAGGTTGTATCATGTTTCTGTATTGTGAACCACAACAAGCAGAGACACAAGCTACAAGGAGATAATTCTCTGATACGAGTCTGCATCCCATGAAGCAAAACCCCCGGGAAGGTTTGGGATGTGTGCAATGGAGGAGAAAGGGGTGGCCGGTAAGGAGGGGAGATGCACCTCCAAATTCAAGGGAACGTGAGGACCTGCACTTAGACAAAATGTGCAACTGCTAGTGCAAACATGGTTTTCCATTTGCCTCCTTCCGTCTCTCTTCTTGGGCTCTTGAAGGCCTGACTGCAGCGCAGTTGCTCAGAACAAAGCCGGGTTGGGCGTTCCATCATCCCCCAACCAGAGCAAGGAAAAGCACACGGATTTTATTTATTTATTTATTTATTAACAGATTTATAGGCCGCCCCTGGCCACAAGCCTCGGGGCGGCTCACAACCTCAAAAACCTGTAGGCTAGACGCTATACAAAAATTAAAAAACCTACACAATATTAAAACCTTAAAACTGGCCCATCTCAAGGTCCGAATTAAAACATACAAATACCATATAATTGAACTAAAATTTAAAGTAAATTAACATTTAAAATGTTGCTTAAATAAAAAGGTCTTCGCCTGGCACCGAAAAGCAAATAAAGACGGCGCCAGGCGAGCCTCTCTGGGGAGCGCATTCCATGGATGGGGCGCCACCGCAGAGAAGGCCCTCCTCCGGGTGCTCACCCTCCTTATATCTCTCACGGAGGGTTCCCGGAGGAGGGCATCAGCTGCAGATCGTAAGGGGCGGGAGGGCGTATATGGTCGCAGGCGCTCCTTTAGGTAACCAGGACCCAAGCCGTTAAGGGCTTTATAGGTAAGAACCAACACCTTGAATTGGGCCCGGACTTCAATGGGAAGCCAGTGAAGCTGACGGAGAACTGGGGTGATATGAGAACCACGCCCCGTATACGTGGCATACGAAAAGCACACGGATGCCCCACATGGGCCCCCCAGGCAGCCATCCTGTCTTCCCACGCAGGGACCCGGCCCCCAAAACAATGCCGCATCCTGTTCCCGTTTCCCAGGGGTGTTGGAGGCAGCAATTTGGGGTACGCCTGGCAGGTTGCACCTTCCCTTCCTTTTCCTCCACCTTTCCAATGGGGGTATTTCTGCTGAAAGGCCAAGTGAGGCTCAGAGAGCGAGCAAGGATGGCGCATGTGAGTGAAGGCAGACAAGTCAGGGACAGTGGTGGGTTTTTCCTCTGATTTTCCCTTTTCCAAGTTCTTTTCAAAGGGAAAGGAGGGAAAGGGAAGCCTGAAAGGAGAGCTGAAATTCGCTGAATGGCACCATTTCTGAGAGGAGACTCTGTGGATGATCTCTCTGGGCTCCTGCCTTCCTGGGAACCCAGACGGAGAAGAAACTGGGGACAGGGAGGGAGGAAGCAGGCACACCTTCCATGTGCTTCCTTCCGGTGACTGAGATGGGAAGGATTTGGAGTGGGGGGAATGGCCCTTGACGGGGAAAGGCTTTGGTTTTGGGTGAATCTTTGCAGTCGGGAGAGGAGGCCCTGCGAGGGAGGCTCCTGGAGGTGTTAAGAACTGATCGTGAGGAGGGCATCATAATCAACATAAAAGAAGGGGAAAAGGGTCTCTCCTGCACATGGGACCCCAGAGAAGGCATAGAGCAGGGACCCCCGGTCGGCATCATGAAAGGCCACCCACCCCCAATCACTGTTCAGAGTCACCCGGATTCTCTTCAGCTCCCCACTCACAGGCAGAGCAGAATAAGGATTAGTGCAAGCTCTGTGGGTACCTTGGGAATACCTGACAACCCAGATGCCTTCCTCGGGAGAAAAACAAACCGGGCTCTTTCTGTGCACAGACTCTCTGGCGACACCCACAGCCCAGGCTCCCTCACTTCTCACACGGACTTTCCAGGAGTGTCTTCCGGCCGTGAAGCCCTCACGGCCCAGCACAAAAGTGTCGAAGCTGAATCTCTTCGGATTGTCAGGCACCTTTGGAATTTCGTCTCCCATCATGACAGTTTTATGGTCCTCGGAGAGGATGAGCTGAGGATGAGCAGTGTCCGGATCCAGGGTCACATTTGCTGCTGGGGATGGAGAGAGAGGAAAAAATCAGATGAGCCATTTTGATCTCCATCTCAAGCATCAACACCCCACTGGCATCACAGCTTCCCTCCCAAATCCAATGAAATGTAACCAGCAACTTAACTCAAAAGCTAAAGGCAGAATTTACAGTTCCACAAGCCCACCTCCCCAAACCTCTCCTCTCCTTTCCTGACAGTCCACCCAGTTTTACAAAAAACAAAAACAAGAAGTTTGTTCAGCCTGGTTGTCCTGAAAGCCTCCAGCCGCTCTGGACAGACCTGCAATTTGGAAGCATTGCAAAGTCTGTCTCACAAAGACAAGAGGCTCTTTGGAACCGCGATTCCTCTCCTCAAAGCCAATTCCTACAATTCCCCTCAAGCAGCATCGTTCCTCCAACCCGGGAGCATCTCAGAGAAATGTCAGCTGTGCCGGGTGCCTCCTGGCCAGTGCCAAGAACACTGCAGACCAATGTTTTATCCCACGATGTGCTAAGCAATTCTGGAAGGAAAATGCAGCTCGAGAGCCACAGAGTTGCTCGGTGCCAGAGGAGCGTCTGTGGGCACCACCACTGCAGAACCCGTAAGTGGCGCGATGCCCTAGTGCAGGGGTCGGCAGCCCGCGGCTCAGGAGCTGCACGTGGCTCTTGAATCCCTCTGCTGCAGCTCCGTTGCTCAGAATATGTGTCACAGCCGCCGATCTGCAACTGAGGCTCCGAGTTACAAAATACCAATAGGTGATGATGCGGCATCCAGTCCCGAAGGTTGTGCCAGCTGGTTAAGTAAATTGCTACATTCCTCTGCTATTGTGCAGGGAAAGAGTGGAGCAAGCTTCCTGCAGGCTCTCCTGTTACATGAAGCTGCTGAAAAGATTTTCTTGGTCCAAATGTACTCTCCTTCCTCTGAACGATAAAAGCTGCACTTGGAACCTGTCACAATTCACAGCACTTGACTGTTTATCTGCTAATCAGTCACTAAACAGAACTATATCTGCGACTTCCCCTGGTAGGCCAACCATGGATAAATTGAAGAAAAGAAAAGTTTCTGAAGAAAACCGAAGGTTTAATGGTATGTGGGTAGATTCATTTGCTTTTACTGCTGACGAACTTATGGGGTTTGCTGTTTAATGCATGCAGCCCTTTAGCACTGACTTTGACTCTGCAGGAAGCTGTTCTCCTATTCAAAATATATGAAAGGTGTCCTAATAGTTTATAATGTAAGATTAAAAATAACAGTTTTTAGTGAATGAACAACAGCTGCAGCTAAATCATAATGAAGATACACATAGCATTAAGGTAAAAAACGATATATGCAGTGTTAACTGCATTTTAGATATCAAAAGGGCTTTGCGGCTCCCGGTGTTTCCTTTTGTGTGGGAAAGGGTCCAAATGGCTTCCTGAGTGTTAAAGGTTGCCGACCCCTGCCCTAGTGAAACAGTGCAAGTACTGGAGGAAAAACTTCCACACATCCGGTTCTAAAATAAATCCGTATTTTTCTCAATCTAAGAAACAATCGTCAGAAAATCCCAGCATTTCAATTTGTGGGGAGGAAATAAAACTCGGGTTCATGGGAAAGATCAAGCGTCCAGACCATTGAAATTCCGGGATTTTCTGACACAAGCAAACCCACAACCTGGGAGAGTGGTTGGGAAACAAAACAAAACAGGAGTGAAACTGGAGCATTGCAGCATTTTGGCAAGAGCCCATCCATGAGTGCAAGAAGGAAAGTGCGACTCGCGAGTAAAGGGGCCCCTTCTGTTCCGCAACAGCAGAACCTGAGAGTCTCCCACGAATCCGCCTGGCCAGGCTTCCCTGCGCGGCTGAACCGCAGGGGAGCCTGTAGCCCAGCAGCGATTCCTGGGGAGCCGTGGCCCCCACTCCGCAGGCTGGTGACGGGGGAAGCTGCAATGGGGCTTCTTCTGCCCATGGGGACCCCAAGCCGGTCCGGGGGCAGTCCGGAAAACGATGGCGGATGATGTTTTGTTTCTTCTGCCATGCAGCTCCCAGCAAACAACCTCACACGATGACCACTCCAGAATCAAAAATTAGGAAGAAATTGAATAATCATAGAGTAGTAGAGCTGGACGGGGCAAGAGGGCCTCAGGCCCAGCCCTCTGCTCAGTGCAGGCCTCCACTTAAAGCAATCCTCTCAGCTGCATCTGGACTGCCTCCAGGGTGGGGGAGCCCCTCACCTCCCAGGCTCATTGGTTGCACTGTTGGACTGCTCCAACAGTCTACTTCTGTGAGCCGTCCCAAGGCTATGTAGCAAGGGGACAGCAAATAAAAACTTAAAATAAATAAATAAACAGTTGGCAAAACAAATTGGTGGTGAAAACCCAAAGCAGAAATGAAAACCTCCAGGAATCCCTCTCCAGCGTGCCTAATTTTCCAGGTGGGAGAAAAGGCAACAGAAGATTAAGAAAATGGCAGCCAGGCCACCAAAATCCGCCCATTGCTGCTTTTAACATCATTGATGACAACAACAACAACAAGAGGAGAGGAGAGGAGAGGAGAGGAGAGGAGAGGAGAGGAGAGGAGAGGAGAGGAGAGGATCTTCCCAGGCTTTTCTTAATACCTTTGGATACCCTCATGAATCCTTGGAATTGCTTCCTCCATCCCTCCAGAACAGACTTTCTATCAGAGAAGTCGCAGATCTTCCATTTCAGCTCCAGAGGGAAAGCCGCTGGGATCTCACGGGGCTCCTTCTCACTCCTGCCAGGGAAAACAGAGGTTGCCTCAACTCATCCAACCTGGAATTCCCCCTGGGAGCAAAGGAGGGCCAGCCAAGCACAAAAGGTGGGCCTCCTTTGGGGCGGGGGGGCCATGGTAATCCAGCAGCCACACAGGTGGGCGGGGCTTCGGCTGATTGGGGCAGTCGGGGCGTTTTGCTTGTGCTCAGTTATGCTTAGGGTCAGCTCTGCATGTGGGTTGTGGGAAGTTTGCCCCTTTGTGGGGGACAATCAGCTTGTGGGGTCTGCATATATGTGTTAGTTGTGGACTGTGAGTTTTGCCGGCAGGGAAAAGCCTTCCACTGGGTGTGATGGAGGGGAAGGAGAAGGAGTGGTCCAAGTTTGACTACCAGAGTCTGTTTTTGTCTTGAGAGACGCTGGTGATCTGCGTTCTCCGCTCAGGAGCCGGGAGCAGCCGGTCCTCCCAGTGCCGCCCAGGCCCTTCCCTGCACCAGTGGAAACAAGGGGGACGCACTCACCTCTGGAAGGTGCTTCTCACATCCTGGAGGGGAAAGAGGGAAAGAGGAGGTGCTCAGTGAGTGCCGCTCTCCACCTGTTCATCTCCCTAAAGGAGCCCTGAGTTCCATCCCCGGCTTTCCACACGAGGGAGGAGCTGATGGGCATCTTAGGTCTCTCTCGGAGTGCCTGGATGCTGACATCTAGAGGGGCCTGCATTTTCCTTTCTTGCACTGACACATTTTTTTCTTTGTCCACTCAGTTTCATGCTCCCTTTGGTGCTGCCCTCGTGAAAGGGAAGGTCACCCTGGCAGTGGCTCCAGCCGCACGTAATGTGGAACCTAGTGCAGGATCCTGTTCCCCAGATGGGCAATGAGATCCTTCTGGGGCACCCACGTGTGGGACAGAAACCATTTCCAACTGAGAGGGGCCAGGATGAGATTCATCACCAGGGAGATGCCACACCTGCAAAGGGGAGTCCGACTGAGTGCCAGGATTGATGCTCATCCTGGAGGCTCCAGCCAGGAATTCTTCCCACTCCGTGTCTCCCTGGAAACCTCTGCAAACTTGAAATAATTTTTCAAGAAGCAGAAGACGCCATGGGATTCGGACTGGGAAAGGATGCTCAGACCGGATGGATCCCACGCCCCTTGGCTTTGAGCCCCAGCATGACTTTTCCCGCGCTTCCCCAAGCAGGAACAAACCTTCCTTGCCCTCCCCAAACCAGCGGAACCAACCAGCACAGGAACAGCTTTAACCTGCCGTCCGGATTGGCAACACCACTAGGCCAGACTGCTTTGTGGTCGCTTCCCCAGCCCCGCACCACCCTCTGCTTCGGCCTGGGTCTCATGAAGGGCCTCACCGCAGGGTTGCCCCGTCAAAGGGTCCACACTGCCTGCCTGGGCCCTCCCTCCACACACGCAGAGGCGAGCAGCGTCTGGCTGAGTCTCCTCCTTGGGGGACGTGCGGGCTCCTGACCCTCCTACCTGCAGGAGTTCGGCTGCCGGCTGCCGGTCTTCTCGTCTACCTCCCACATGAGGCCTTCAAGGGAAGAGAGTTCCTTGGAAAGCCAGGCCAGGTGGTCCTCCGCTTTCCTGGCAATCTCCTCCTGCAGCTCGTCCACCTGGGCCAGGAGAAGCTTCTCTTGCTCTTCCAGGAACTGATGCATTCGCCTGAACTGAGCCACCGTCTCCTCCCGCTCGGCCTTTGTTTGCTCCTGCAAGGATTTGAGTGTGGAAGAGCAGGAATGGGCAGCCAGAGCTGGAAACAGGGTCAGTCTTGCTAGAGATGTTTGGGGACCCCTCTCGGAATGGCCCCTCTTGCATAATTGCTATGGTGGGTTCAGCAGCTTTGAACAATCCCTTGAACTCTGCAGGGAAAAGCTGCCCTGGGGCTCTCGATTCCCTGGCATTTTCTCTTCCATGTGACCCATCCTGGCTGAAGTGCTCCTTCTGGACACTTACCAGCAGCGCCTGCTTCTCCTTTTCTGCCTCTGCTTTACATGCCAAAATCCTTCCTCTCTCATCCCGCAGACTCTCCAGGCAATGCTAGAACAGATTCTGTGGGGAGAACAGCAGTTCACATTCAGTTTAGAGATGGAAAAAAAGAAATAGAAAGAGATGTTTATGTTTGCTTCCCTTTTTCATCTTGGTGGGGTCAGGGGGAAGGGGACTCTCCGGTGCCTTCTTGATCCCAGACGGATCCAGAAATAAGCTGCAACATGCGCTGGGCAGGCTGTGTTTGAGGTGCTCTGAGACGAGATGAAGGGACGGTGCTGTCCCACAATGACCGGTCAAAACACCATTGAATTGACTGCCCTTTCTGAGCTCTTTAACTTTGAAAAGGAAAAGGTTTTTTCTGCTGTTCTTTTTTTAAGGGGGGAAATGACAAATAATAATCCTGAAAGGGCAAGGAAGGCCGAGTGGAAGAGGCTTCCGGCCACCCCAGAAGTGACCAGTGCCGCTCTCATCCCTGGGCAGGAATGGCGGACAGGGCAGCCCCTCTGCGGAGGAAGCAGCCGGGAAGGAGACCCGGGCCCTGCAGAGGGGCATTCCTGCTTTCCCTGGGGGGATTCTTCCCTTCATCCCCAGGGGCCAAGAGGGAATTGCACTACAGGGGGCCGGGCATGGTCTGACCTCTGGGCAGACATCACAGGCCGCTGGGAGAGGTTTCAGAAGGGAGCTCTTACAAGCCAGAGAGTTCAGTCTCCCTCGCCTCCCTCCCCGCAGCCCCCCAGAAAGGACCTGAATGTACACAGGCTGCAGGAACGCAAAGTCTGTATATCCCAGTTGGAGCGTAGCAGGGAGAGTGGCCCGGGGTGCGTGGCCTCGCTCCACTCCACTCCATTTAGCCATAAGTAGAGATTGCAGCACCCATAAAAACACACTGACTGATGAAGAAGGAGGAAGTACAGGGAAAAGAGGAGGGGGAGGGGGAGAATCTGGAGCAATAAAGTCCTCACAAATATTCCACGGGTCAAGGAGCTTTGAGCACACGCTCCCTCAAGTGAAGTGCATCCTAAGGATTCCTAAAGGCCTTTGCTCCGTGTTGCAGCTCATGGAAAACCTGGAGGCTCTCGTGGTTTGGAAGGAGGGGCAGAGGAGGAGAGAGGACTGATTCCTGGGGTGTCCACCTGCTAACTGGGGGTGCCTGAGGCTGTATTTCCCTCTCCACACTGGGTATTCCTTTATGCACCTCCATTAATCCTATCATACCTGCATTTTCCTTTTCCTCCCCATCAGTACAGGCACAATGGTGGGACCAGGGCAGCTCTGCCACTCCCTGCAACATTTCAAGGGCCTTCCTTGGGCTGCAGAATCCAAGTTTGGCACAGGGCGCAGCTTGGAGAGAATGAATGGAACTATCCTGTACCCCGCAATCTTAGGGCTTCTGGGACTTTCTCCTCCAGATACTTATTCCATCCGAAAGAACATGCATGTTAACAGCAGTCATGTCTAGTTGTTCCAGAGACCTGCAGTTCCTGGGCAGTCCAGAAATGAAATAAATCAGTGGATCATTTGGAGCCATTTTCCTCCTATTGGAATATCTTCACAGAGACCATGTCCAGAGGGGCCTACAAGTACTTCATGCATCTCCTACCTGGTACTCCTGGGACGCCTCCTCCAGGGGAACCACCCGGTGGCCTTCGTGCTCCTTGGATCTGTCACACACCAGGCAGATGGGGGCTTCATGGTCCCTGCAGAAGAGTTTCAGGGGCTCCTGGTGCTTCTCACAGGCTCGCCCCTTCCCTTCAGCCCCTTTGACGGCCTGCTCCCCTAATTTCCTGGTGATTGCCACAAAGTTGGCCAGCTGCTAATTGGGCCGGAGGTTCCTCTTCCGGAAGGTCCCCCTGCACTGGGGGCAGGAGGCCTCCGTGTCTGATCCCCCCCCGCTCCGGCTCAGGCAGGCTCAGCAGAAATTGTGCCCACACTCGGCAATGCTCACAGGATCCCTGAAACAGTCCAGGCAGATGGAGCAAGTGGATTCCTCGCTGAGAGCCTGGACGGTGCTCTGGGGGGTGGCAGCCATGGCTTCTGCACACAGCGGTTCCACTTGCCACATATCAGTAAGTGGGAGTTTCCTTCCCGTAAATGGGAGCTGGCCTGTCCTTGCTCTGAGGCCCAAGGCACATAATTGACTCCACCCAGGTTTACTTTCCAGCACTGCACAATCGCTTCCCTGTGACATGCAGCTCATCAACTAACTGTTCTCTGTTTGTCTGAATCCAGTAAAGGGTTGCTTTGTTTATGTTATTGAGTCATGACATGCGGCATCACGTGGCGCCCGGAGGAACTGCCCAGAGGGAGTCTGCACTGGGAGCTTTTGCAACCTTTCTGCTGCCTGCACAGTTTGGGGAGGGGGGATCAAGTAGGCAATTCGCTAAGGGCACATGAGAGTGAAGCAACAGGGTTGAAAGGATTAAGATGACCCAGCCAAAAAGAACGAACCGTCAGGATAGCGCTGGATTTCAGCGGCCATTTTGCCCTCACAATGAAACACAAGCCAGTGGCCCCCAGGCTGGGAGCAGCCAATGTCCCTCCCAGTCCAGGAGGGAGATGCCAACGGGGCGGGGGGGGGGGCAGCGGCTCAGCACCACTGCATTAATGCCCCATCCCGGCAGGGAGACGCTCAAGGTGGGGCAGCGAGGATCCCCAAAACGCAGTGAGAGCTGCTTGACCTGCATGCTGGATTCTGCAAGGAAGAGGCGCTTGAGACCGTCTTGCCAGGGTATTCTGGCTCCTGCAGTGCAGCCAAGTGGATCGGAAGAGGATCGTCCGTGCTTCACACACTCCAGCATGGCCTTTGCGAAGTCACCAGTTCCGGCAGAGATGGCAGCCGAGAGTTTGGAAGACTGGAAGATGGAGGGGCAGCAAGGGAGGAAGCAGAAAAGCTCCTGCAGAGCAGGGATGGGTCACTGCAGGCCGAGGCCAAGATAGTCCGCGCTCTGTCCTTGCTGCTATGTACAGACTGCAATGTATGGACACGCTGGCAGAGAGGGAAGGGCAGGTTCTGGGTCCGCAGGAGATCTTCCCTCATGCTGGAAATAAAACTCAGTGAACGCAAAACCTGGCTGTGGGAAGGCACTTGCGATGCACCTCAGGGCAAGCTGCACCCCCACTGTGTGGCCTCGTGCATCCAGGCAGCTTCTCCCCTTCCTTCAGTGGGCTTTGATGCACTCAAGTGGAAGGGCTCCCCCAGACTGGCTTGCCAGATGCTCAGGAGTCAGCCTGGGACAGTTGTGGGAAGTGGGGGGGGGGGGCAGGAAGGCAGGAACTGTTGATCTGCTCCTATGGAAAGATGGAGGATGCAGAATTACAGGATAACCCCCACCATGGCTTGGCTAGTTATGCAAACCAGGAGTTAGCAAGACAGAATAACCTCCTTGAAGCCTAGCAGGTTGCTCTTTCCTCATGGAATCCTTCCAGTTTCGAGCCTTTCTGAACTAGGGGCGAGGATGATGGAGAGAGGATCCCCCTATTAAGTGGACTGAGTGGATTTGGGAACACCCTGTGGGGCAGAGCTCTGACAGCCAGAGTGCGCTCTTTCCAACAGGGGCACAGAGCAGCAACAGAGGAGCATGCAACACGCAGGAGGGGATGCTTGAAAGAGGATGGCCACTGGTCCTGGGCCATCATCCAAATTCCCCTTTCCTTCCCTCCTCCTGGTTGGGTCAGGCTGTGGGAAACGAGCACAGACCCTGCCCGGGTATTCTTCCAACCCACACCATTTGGATCTGCCTCGCTCTCGTTTGGACCTCCTGTGATGGTCTTCATTTCCACTGCAACGTGCTGTCCGGAAGGGCCTCAAGACCGGCCTCCTCCTTGCTCTGCCCTGCTCTTGCTGGGAAGGGAAACACTGGCTCTGCTTGGGCTGCAAGTTTTGCTCAGCCAGACTGCCCTGGTGTGTGTGTGTGTGTGGGGGGGGGGGGTTGTGTTTGTGGGGGGGGTCATTGCCTTTCATCATTTAACATGAAGAATATTAGTGTATGAAGCAACTTAGTGTGATTTTGTATTGCTCTGCTGATAATATTGTATTTCAATGTGTATTTGTACAAATCCTTCATTCTCTTTGGGGGGGGGGACGATGGAGGAAATTGCCTCAGGACTCCTCCTCTGTGGCATCACTGGGGGCACATCCCAAGGGGTGGGGGGCGCCTTCACGTCGCCATCTTCAGGGACATCTGGAAGAGCCAAGTCTGGAGGAGGGATGTGCGAGGAATCGGGTCGCAGGTGAGACTCCATCAGAATCAGCGGAAGTCACAAGGAACTTTCCAGGGAAGAATTAAAATACGATTCCACGTGTCCCCAAATACAGCGCTGTTTCCCCATGGAAACCTCCCCTGCTTGTCCGCCCTGCAAACCAGAGGGAGGTGGGGAGTACTAACTTTTGAAAACGAATCAAGGCCAGACTGGAGAGAAGTTAAAGTTTGACTTGAGGCAGAGCACCTAAACATCCGAGCAGCAGGCCGGATAAAAACAGAATTAGGTAGGAAGCGAGAGATCCCCCAGAGCGCGCCAGATTAACCAGCTCACACCTCGCAGGTCCTGGAGCGGCTCTCCCCGTCCCGGGGGCTGCTGCTGCCTCCCCCCCTCCGGCTCGCTGCGTCGCTCCCCCCCTCCGCCTCCGGAGCGGCTGCCAGTATTGGGGGGGGGGGCGCCAGGGGCTCCCCGGGGCTGCCCCTCCCTGCCCGGGCTTCGGGCGGCGCTCTCTGCGCGCTCAGAGGTCCCCTCCCCCATCCAGGCTGACCGTGGCTTCAGGGCTCCAGGGAAGCCCCCGAGCAATTCCCACCCCCACAAGTGGTGGCACAAGCCGTGCCCCAAGCAGACTCCACAGCGGTGGCCTTTTATACTGAGTTTTTAATTTTGCTCTTGAAAAGTTTTGATCGAGCATTTTTAAAAAGAAGCAACAGCAGATTTCAGACTCCCCTTATTTGAGTTACATACTGCTCTCTAAAAATTTCAGTGGTATTGATTAAATTTAATATCAATATTGTATTCTGTTATTAACATTTTTACTGTTCAGTTTCTGCTTAATTTGGAGAATTTTCTTTGGTATGCAATTATCTTTAAAAACTGATACACAAATGCTATATTATTTTATTTTGGTCCCCAAAATAATTTTCCTGTTTTTGCTGGTGCCCACCGGCAAAAGGTTGAAAACCACTGGGTGAAACAACGCGGATGCTGAAGGCAGAACGGACAGTCCCCCAGCGCAGCACTGACGGCCTCCTCGCGCCCCTCCTGTGCCGGCACAAAGGCAGAGGGTGCCTGCCAGGCAGGTCTGGACTCCGCACTCCCAGCATCCCTCTTTCAGGACCCTCAGTGGGGAGGAGCCGAGGGTGAGCGGTCTCTGGGTCCAGTACAAAAACAGCACCTCGAACAACCCAAATGGGAAAAGCAGAATTGAGACTTCCCCAACTCCATTTCCCCAAACTTCTCACATTCCCATTTCCCGAGGCAGCAATTTGGGGTACGCCTTGCAGGTTGCACCTCCCCTTCTGTTCCTCCACCTTTTCAATGTGGGTATTTCTGCTGAAAGGCCAAGTGAGGATCTGAGAGAGCGAGCAAGGATGGCGTATGGGAGTGAAGGCAGACAAGTCAGGGACAGTGGTGGGTTTTTCCCCCGATTTTCCCTTTTCCATGCACTGGAGTTCTTGTGGGAGGGAAAGGAGGGAAAGGGAAGCCTGAAAGGAGAGCTGAAATTCGCTGAATGGCGCCATCTCTGAGAGGATTCTCTGTGGATGATCACTCTGGGTTCCTGCCTTCCTGGGAACCCAGACGAAGAGGAAACTGGGGACAGGGAGGGAGGGAGCAGGCGCACCGTCCATGTGTCTCCATCCAGTGACTGTGACGGGAAGGCTTTCTGGGGGGCTTTGCAGGGGTGCGGGGAATGGCCCTTGACTGGGAAAGGCTTTCGTTTTCGGTGACTCTATGCAGTTGGGAGGAGAGGCCCTGCGAGGGAGGCTCCTGGCGGCCTTAAGAACTGATCCTGAGGAGGGCACCATAATCAACATAAAAGATTGGGAAAAGGGTCTCTCCTGCACATGGGACCCCAGAGAAGGTGTAGAGGAGGGTCCCTCTGTCAGCATCATGAAAGGCCACCTGCCCCCCATCACAGTTCAGAGACACCCGGATTCTCTTCAGCTCCCCACTCACAGGCAGAGCAGAATAAGGATTAGTGCAAGCTCTGTGTGTACCTTGGGAATACCTGACAACCCAGATGCCTTCCTCAGGAGAAAAACAAACCGGGCTCTTTCTGTGCACAGACTCTCTGGTGACACCCACTGCCCAGGTTCCCTCACTTCTCACACGGACTTTCCAGGAGTGTCTTCCAGACGTGAATCCCACTCGTCCCAGCACATAAGTGTCAAAGCTGAATCTCTTCGGATTCTCAGGGACTTTCTGCATTTTGTGTACCATCCTGACACTTTTATCATCCTTGGACAAGAGGAGACGAGGATGAGCGGTGTCCGGATCCAGGGTCACATTTACTACTGGAGACAGAGAGAGAGGAAGAAAGCAGAAGATGAGCCATTTTGATCTCTATCTCAAACATAAACACCCCACTGGCATCACAGCTTCCCTCTCAAATCCAATAAAATGTAACCAGCAACTTAACTCAAAAGCTAAAGGCAGAGTTTACAGTTCCCCAAACCTCCAACCCTCTCCTCACTTTCCCTCCCTTTTCCTGAGTGCCCACCCAGTTTCAGAAAAAACAAAAACAAGAAGTTCCTTCCTAGAAATCATGTGAGGGGGGCACCCTATTCCCCTTGGTGTCATTAGGGGGTCCTTACACTGAAACACACCCTGCAAACTCAGGCAAACCTCCATGGATTTCCCTCTCTGAATTTCACTGGCAGCTTCTGCCTCGTTGTCTTGAAACCGTCCAGCTGCTCTGGACAGAGCTGAGGTTCGGAAGCACCCAAAGGGTCTCTCACAAAGATAGGAGGCTCTTTGGAACCGCGATTCCTCTCCTCCAATGCGAAATCCTAGTATTCCCCTCAAGCAGCATCGTTCCTCCAACCCAGGAACATCTCAGAGAAACATCAGCTGTGCCGGGTGCCTCCTGGACAGTGCCAAGAACATGGCAGACCAATGTCCCCCCCCCCCCCCAATCTGCTAAGCAATTCTGGAAGGAAAGTGCAGCTCGAGAGTCGCGCCAGAGTTGCTGGGTGCCAGAGGAGCATCTGTGGGCACCACATCCGAGACGCCAGTGGCCTGAACGCCCCCCAGAAGCCTTTCCACGCAGGGCTGGGAAGAACTGCCTCGCATGCTTTCCTCCCTAGGCTGGAATCCGAGCTCTGCAGAAATACCTTCCCCTTTCAATTCCTTCAACACAGAACACGCAGGTGGCGCGATGCCCTAGTGCAGGTGTCGGCAACCTTGAACACAAAGAGCCATTTGGACCCACTTCCCACAGAAAAGGAAACACCGGGAGCCGCAACACCGTTTTGACATCTAAAATGAAGATAACACTGCATAATCTTTTTTACCTTTATGCTATGTATTAAAAAACTATAGTGTGTTGCATTTATGAAAGCAATGAACTGCTACAGCAAAAACAAATTTTGATTTCTGCATGCAACAAAAACATTTGAAACTCTGAAAAAAAAGATGCTGGGTTTAAAGTTACTTTCATATGAAATATTTAATGTCTATCTGAGTCCTCCTCGTATTTATGAAATAAAAAGCCGAACTTATAATATTCACTGGCAGCAAACCAAACACGCCGTCTGCTTCTGTGTGCCCTCATCCTTTTCTCACGTGGTGAAATATTGAACAAACAGCCCTCTCCCAATGTAATAATGTTGCTGGAATTAATTAAGAATCTTCTTAAAACAAAGAAGTAGATCCGTATCTTCATTATGATTAGCTGCAGCTCTCGTTCAGTCACTAAAAACTGTTATTTTTAATCTTACATTATAAACTAGTAGGATGCCTTTCATATATTTTGAATAGGAGAACAGCTTCCTGAAGAGTCAAAGTCAGTGCTAAAGGGCTGCATGCATTAAACAGAAAACCCCATAAGTTCATCAGCAGTCAAAGCAAATGAATCTACCCATGTACCATTACACGTGGATTTAACCATGGTTGGAGTGGGATAAAGCTCAGTAAATCCGAGCTGGTCCCAGATATAGGTGTGTTTAGTGACTGATTAGCAGATAAAGAGTCAAGTGATGTGAATTGTGACAAGTCCCAAGCACAGCTTTTATCATTCAGAGGAAGGAGATTACATTGGGACAAAGAGAATCTTTTCAGTAGCATTTCATATAACATGAGCGCCTGCAAGAAGCTTGTTTAGCAGAGGAATGTAGCGATTTACTTAACTAGCTGATTTACTTAACTAGCCAGCCCTGCATTCCTGAGTGGAGCTTCGAGCAGATCAGCGGCTGTGCCAGCGGGGTTTGAGCGATGGAGCCGCAGCAGGGGGATTCAAGAGCCACACGCGGCTCCGGAGTCGCGGGTTGCCAACCCCTGAACTATGGAAACAGTGCAAGTACTGGAGGAAATCATTGTCAGGCCTCTTTCTCTAAAATAGGACCGTATTTTTCTCAATCTAAGGAACAAGCAGACCGAAAACCTGGGAGGGTGTTCTGAAAACCAAACAAAACAGGAGTGAAACTGGAGCATCGCAGCATTTTGGCAAGAGCCCATCAATGAGTGCAAGAAGGAAAGTGCGACTTGTGAGAAGGGTCCCCTTCCTTTCCACAAGTGCAGAACCCGAGTGTGTCCTGCGAATCCGCCTGGCTAGGCTTCCCTGCACAGCTGAACCTCAGGGGAGCCTGTAGCCCAGCAGCGATTCCTGAGGAGCCGCGGTCCCCACTCCACGGGCTGGCAATGGGGGAAGCCGCTATGGGGCTTCCTGTGCACATGGGGACCCCAAGCCAGAAATGGGGCGGTCTGGAAACTGTGGCAGATGATGCTTTGTCTCTTCTGCCATGGAGCTCCCGGGGTCATCGGCTCCACTGTCGTACTGCTCTAGCAGTCGGCAAAAGGTTCCTGATATGTAGCTGGAATCTGCATTCCCTTCACCGGAGCCCATTCTTGCGTGTCCTGCAACCTTTTATGATAAAGAAGAGATCTCGGCCCTCCTCTTTTACTATCTTCTCAAATATTGCCATCACATCTCCCCTCAGTCTTCTCTGCTTGAAGCTAAACAGGCCCAGCACTTCCAATCCCTCCTCTGGGGCTTCATTTCCAGTCCTCAGATCATCTCAACCCTTCCCAGCCTGTCTGCATCTTAAACTGTGGAGCGCTGAACTCTCTGTAATACCCAAGATGGCCAACTGTGGGCGCCCTTGAGAGCTGCTCCCCTCTTTCAACTAATTTGCCAACGAAGATCTCATGGGGCTCTTCATTAGAGGCTTTGCTAAAGAAAAGGCACAGGACGTGACCAGCCTTCCCACAGTCCACAGGGGGGTGCCCAGATCAGAAAAGGAGATCGGAAAAGTCTGGCAGGATTTCCTTGTGTCAAATCTGCATCTCCTTCCAGTCAACACGGCCTTGTTTTCAAGGTGTTGGCAGACTGTCTGCTCTAGGAACTGCTCCAGAAATTTCCAGGAACGGACACTGTTCTGTGTGCCTTCATGGGTGTGTGACAAGAAGCTGAGTGAGAAGCGGTTGAGGTGGCACAACGGCACTGGAAGGTCCCCAAAGCCGCCACAAAGGAAGGAGCAGTCCTCTTCTCGCTCCTCCCAGATTGTAGGACACGGAGAGCAAACCTAAACAGCAGCACACCAGGGGCAGGCCAGGCACACGGCAGGATCTCCTGGCGGTCAGAGCAGCTTCCCAGTGGGACCAGTTGCCAGGAGAGCTTCCGTGCTCCTCCATGTCAGGGGCATTCAAGAAGAAGAGGGTGGACCGTTCTCTGAGTGGGATGGTGTAACTGGTGTCCTGCGCCCTCAGGGGGCTGGACTTGATGGCCTTCTTGGCCCCTTCCGGCCCTGCTATTGTATGATTCTGGGAGAGGCAGGACTGCCAAACCAGAGTGAGGCCAAGTGATTCTAGGTGATGAAAACCCAAAGCCAGAATGAAAACCCCAGGAAGCCCCCTCCACACCAGCTGATTTTCCCGATGGAGAAACAAGGCAACAAAAAATTGGTGAATTGGCAGCCAGGCAACCAAAATTCTCCCATTGCAGCTTTTACCATCACTTATAACAGCAGCAAGAGAAGGAGAGGAAAGGAGAGGAGAGGATCTCCCCAGTCTTAATACCTTTGTATTTTTTGGTGAATCCTTTGAAGTGTTTCATCCATCCCTCCAGAACAGACTTGTTATCCCAGAAGTCCCAGATCCTCCCTTCAGCTCCAGAGGGAAAGCCACTGGGATCTCACAGGGCTCCTTCTCACTCCTGCCAGAGAAAACAGAGGGAACCTCTGCTCATCCCACCTGGAAATCCCCCCTGGTAGCAAAGGCCACACTGGCCCCCAGAAAACCCTCCAGCACCAACACTGGTGGGAGTGGCTTCAGGGGACTGTAACATGTTGCTTGTGCTCAGTTATGCTTAGGGTCAGCTCTGCATGTGGTTTGTGGGTTGTGAGAAGGTTGCCCTTTTGGAGGTGATATTTGGATTGTGGGTCTGCATATATGTGTTAGTTGTGGGCCGTGTGCTTTCCTGGCAGAGAGCAGCCTTCCGCCGTGTGTGAGTGAGGGGAGGAGAAGGAGTGGTCCAAACTTGACCACCAGACCCTGTTTCTGTCTTGAGAGACGCTGGTGATCTGCCTTCTCTGCTCAGGAGCCGGGAGCAGCGGGTCCTCCCAGTGCCGTCCAGGCCCTTCCCTGCAGCAGTGGAAACAAGGGGGACGCACTCACCTCTGCAAGGTGCTTCTCACATCCTGGAAGATAAAGAGCGAAAGAGGAGGCGCTCAGTGAGTGCCGCTCTCCACCTGTTCACCTCCCTACAGAAGCCTTCAGTTCCATCCCCGGCTTTCCACACGAGGGAGGAGCTGATGGGCATCTTAGGTCTCTCTCGGAGTGTCTGGATGCTGACATCTAGAGGGGCCTGCATGTTCCTTTTTAGCAGTGACACATTTTTTTCTTTGTCCACTCAGTTTTATGCTCCCTTTGGTGCTGCCCTCGTGAAAGGGAAGGTCACCCTGGCAGTGGCTCCAGCCGTACATAATGTGGAATCTAGTGTGGGATCCTGTTCCCAAGAGGGGCAATGAGATCCTTCGGGGACACTCGTGTGCGGGACAGAAACCACTTCCAACTGAGAGGGGTCAGGATGAGATTCATCACCAGGGGCGTCCGACTTAGCGCCAGGATCAATGCTCATCCTGGGGGCTCCTGCAAGTAGCAGGAATTCTTCCCACTCTGACACGGACTGTGTCTCACTGCAGAAGACGCCATTGGATTCGGACTGGGAAAGGATGCTCAGACCGGATGGATCCCACCCACTCTTTCCCTTGGAGCATAACATCACAGATCCGACCTGCCTTCTGGATTGGGAACACCATTAGGCCATACTGCTTTGCGGTCGCTTCCCCAGCCCGCACCACCCTCTGCTTCGGCCTGAGTCTCATGGAGGGCCTCGCCGCAGGGTGGCCCCGTCAAAGGGTCCGCACTGCCTGCCTGGGCCCTCCCTGCACACACCCAGAGGCGAGCAGCTCTGGCTGAGTCTCCTCCTTGGGGGACGTGGGGCTCCTGACCCTCCTACCTGCAGGAGCTCAGCTGCCGGCTGCCGGCTCTTCTCCTCCACCTCCCGCATGAGGCCTTCAAGGGAAGAGAGTTCCTTTGAAAGCCTGGCCAGGTGGTCCTCCCCTCTCCTGGCAATCTCCTCCTGCAGCTCATCCACCTGGGCCAGGAGAAGCTTCTCTTGCTCTTCCAGGAACTGATGCATTCGCCTGAACTGAGCCACCGTCTCCTCCCGCTCGGCCTTTGTTTGCTCCTGCAAGAAGGAGAGTGTGGAAAGGCAGGAATGGGCAGCCAGAGCCGGAAACGGGGTCAGTCTTGCTAGCGATGCTCAGGGACCCCCTCTCAGAAGGGCCCCTCTTGCATAATTGCTATGGGAAGTTCAGCACTTTGAACAATGTCAGGTGCTCTGCAGAGAAGGGCTGCCCTGGGGCTCTCGATTCCCCAGCATTTTCTCTTCCATGTGACCCATCCTGGCTGAAGTGCTCCTTCCCTTCCATGACACGTTCTTGACACTTACCAGCAGCGCCTGCTTCTCCCTTTCTGCCTCTGCTGTACATGCCAAAATCCTTCCTCTCTCATCCCTCAGACTCTCCAGGCAAAGCTGCAGCAGATCCTGGAGAGAGAAGAGCAGTTCACTTTCAGTTTAGAGAAGGAGAAGGGAGAAAAAGGAATGGAAAGGGATGTTCATGATTGCTTCCCTTTCGCATCTTGGTGGGGTCAGGGGGAAGGGGGCTCTCAGGTGCCTTCTTGATCCCAGGCGGATCCAGAAATGAGCTGCGACATGTGCTTGGCAGGCTCTGAGACGAGATGAAGGGACAGTGCCATCCCAGAATGACAGGCCAAAACCCCATTGAATTGACTGCCTTTTTTTGGTTCTGGCCTCTTGGCAGAGCAGCAGAGCAGCAGAGGCACAGGCTGGGAGAGAGTGCTGAGTGGCCAGGGGACTGGCGAAGGCAAGGTAGGAGCTGGGCAGGGGAGCAGAGAGGAAGGGGGGCTGGGCCAGAGAGGCTTGAGGGGCCAGGAGGGAGCAGGCAGGTGGGGCCACCAGCCTGCGGGGCTGATAAGGCGTCAGCCCTTGTCTGCAGCCCTTGTCTGCGGCCCGGGCTGTCCGGGGACTCCCTTCCCTGGGACACAGGGGTTTGTTATTTTTTGTGCTGTGCTGTGCTTTGTTTTTCTTTCAATTTAAATTTAAGTTTTATTTTACCCTTGTGGGTGTGTGTGTGTGTGCGTGCGTGAGTGGGTTTTGTCTGGGAGAACTGGGCGAGTGAGAGGAACTGCAGGACAAACAAGGCAGGGGACCAAGGTAAGGTCTCGGAGGGGATACCGATGGCAGACCAGGAGATGGCCTTGGCGGGAGTCACGGGTGTTGCTTTCCGCTGTGACAGCTGCGACATGTTCGCCCTTCTCCCCCTGGAGAGGCACTTGCCCTCGGTGCCAGGCAGGGTGTGGTTGGGATCACCAGGGACTTTGAGGCCTTGGGGAAGAAACTCAGGGAGCTGAAGGCCCAAGTGGCCTTCTCGTCAATCTTACCTGTCTGGGGATTTGGGCCAGGAAGGGACAGGAGGGCCTCTGAGGTGAACGACTGGCTTAGGGTGTGGTGCCAGAAGGAACGCTTCGGGGTCCTCGACCACGGCACTCGTTTTCTTGCCAATGGACTTCTGGCAAGGGACGGGTTACACCTCACGAGGATGGGGAAAAGGTCCTTTGGAGATGCTCTAGCGAGCTTCATCCGGAAGACTTTAAACTGAGCCAGGAGGGGGGGAGAGTTCAGGCCCCCAGTAACATGTCTGCACTGGACAAGTGTGGAGGGAGGATCAGGGCTCTGGGAGCAGGTTTTTAGAGGGACTGACAGAACTCCTACAGAGAAGGGCCAGGTATCAGGGAGGATGGGAGGAAGGAGGAGGCTGGGAACTCCAAGGAAAGGAAGCAGTGGGAAGGAGTTGAGGTGCATGTACACCAATGCTAGGAGCATGGATAATAAGCAGGAAGAGCTTGAAGCTCTCCTGGGAATAGGAGGGTATGACCTGGTGGGAA
The DNA here is from genome assembly GCA_023646645.1 of Varanus salvator macromaculatus. NCBI lineage: Eukaryota > Metazoa > Chordata > Lepidosauria > Squamata > Varanidae > Varanus > Varanus salvator. Next base: position 7,228,580 of record JAIXND010000685.1, read on the forward strand.
TCACAGAAACTTGGTGGGATGAAAGGCACGTCTGGAATGTGAACATAGAAGGGTATCACCTTTTTAGAAAGGACAGGAAGGGAAAGAGAGGTGGAGGTGTGGCTTTATACATCAGGGAAGGGATAGGATGCAGTGAGATAGAATGCAGCACAGATGGGGATTTGGTAGAGGCAGGCTGGGTGAAACTTAGGGGTTTTGACAGGGAAAGAGACCTGGCAGTGGGGGTATGTTATCGCCCTCCAGGTCAACTTGAGACCCTGGATGATGTCCTGACAGGCCAGATTCTAAGGATATCTCGGGGGAGAGACACAGTAATTATGGGAGATTTCAGTCTCCCTGATATTACTTGGGAGACTCAATCGGCAGTGACAGCCAGGTCACGTTGCTTCCTAGAAGCTCTAGAGGGTGGGTTTTTCACACAGAGGGTCCGAGAGGCAACGAGGGGGGGAAACATCCTTGACTTGGTCTTGACCAATAGGGAGGAGCTGATAGATGAAGTACAGATTAGGGGAGCTCTGGATGTGAGTGATCACTCCATCCTTTGCTTTGACATCAGGAGACTGGGGACATGCAACAAGGCGAGCACTAGAAGCTGGGACTTCAAGAGGGCCACCTTTGGCCAACTAAAGGCCAGACTGGGGAAAGTCTCCTGGAATAGGTTACTGGAAGGTAAGCGAGTTGAGGAGGGGTGGATGGCACTCAAAAGGGAGGTTTTGCAGGCGCAAGCCCTGACGATACCTCTAGTCAGTAAGGTGGGGAGGCGGAGGAGAGTGCCGCCATGGATGCGAAAGGAGGTGGTTAGGGGGATTAGACGAAAGAGGAGCCTCCATAGGAAATGGGTACTGGGGGAAATAGACAAAAGGGTATACCGGGAGGAGGAGGCCCGTTGCAGAAGGATTCTTCGCAAGGCTAAGGCTGATTACGAGCTGAGACTTGTCAAGAATATCAAGAGCAACAAAAAGGGCTTCTTTCAGCATGTAAATAGGAAGAGGAAGGGGAGACAAGTATTGGGACCACTAAATAAGGCGGAAGGAGATCCAGTGACTGATAAGAGGGAACAGGCACAGATGCCGAATGACTATTTTGCCTCTGTGTTCTCCCCAAAACAGGATGGGGGATATCCGTATAGGAGATTAGATGAGCCTGGAAATTTAGGGGCACAGATTAGAGTCACCCCCCTTGAAGTCAAGGGGCTTCTCAGGGCATTGGACATTACAAAGGCGCCAGGCCCTGACGGGTTACACCCGAGAGTACTTAGAGAGTTGGCAGGGGTTCTTTCACACCCGCTGGCCTCCATTTTTGAGACCTCGTGGAGAACGGGTGAAGTTCCAGGGGACTGGAGGGTGGCATCAGTGGTCCCAATTTTCAAAAAGGGTAGTAGAAGGGACATGGGGAATTATAGACTGGTTAGCATTACGTCCATTGTAGAAAAAACAATGGAAAGGCTCATAATAGAGAGAGATCTAGTGATGCTAAACAGGGAAGGGAGGCTGACAGCCACACAACACGGCTTCTGCAAAAACAGGTCCTGCCAGACAAACCTTGTGCAATTCTATGAAAAGGTTTCGAGATGGCTAGATGGAGGGGATGCAGTCGATGTGGTATACCTGGATTTCAGCAAGGCCTTTGACAAAGTGCCCCATGATATCCTGGTGGAGAAACTGAGGAGTTTTGGGATACACCAAAGCACTGCCCGGTGGATTAGGGCATGGTTGACTGACCGAAAGTAGAAGGTAACCATTAGCGGGGAATCGTCGGGATGGCAGCCAGTGACAAGCAGGGTCCTCCAGGGCTCTGTCCTGGGGCCGATCCTGTTTAATCTTTTCATTAACGACATGGAAGAAGGGCTGAACAGTCTGCTGATCAAATTCGCAGACGACACTAAAACTGGAGCAGTGGCCACAACTGAGGAGCAGGTACTCCAGATCCAAAAGGATCTGGACAGACTATGGAAGTGGGCAGGAGACAACAGGATGGCGTTCAATGTGGATAAGTGCAAGGTCTTGCACTTGGGGCATAGGAATAGCTGTCATAAGTACAGGTTAGGTGACAAGTGGCTGGAGAACAGCACTTGTGAAAGGGACCTCGGGGTGCTGGTTGACTGCAGGCTAAACATGAGCCAGCAGTGTGATGCGGTGGTCAAGAGGGCGAATGCCACCCTTGGCTGCATAGCCAGAAGTGTGGCTTCTAGATCAAGAGAGGTATTACTACCACTCTACACGACTCTGGTGCGCCCGCAACTGGAGTATTGTGCTCAGTTTTGGGCCCCTCATTACAGAAAGGATATAGCCAGGTTGGAGTCAGTGCAGCGTAGGGCTACAAGGTTGGTGGCCAGTTTGCAGGGGATGGGGTATGAGGCGAGACTGAGGGAACTGGGTCTCTTCAGCCTGGAGAAGAGGAGACTCAGAGGGGATATGTTGACGACATGCAGGTATGTGAGCAGATGTCACACAGAGGTGGGTAGAGACCTGTTCTCCCCTGCAGAGGAAGGCAGGACGCGCTCTAACAGAGCAAAGCTCAGGGAACCCAGGTTCCATTTAGATGCCAGGAAGCACTTCCTGACAGTCAGGACCCCGAGGGCGTGGAATGGGCTTCCACGGGAGGTCGTTGAGGCCCCATCGGTGCGGGTGTTCAAGGATAGGCTGGACATGCACATGGTGGGCATGTTGTGAGCGGAGCCGGCTGGTGCCAGAGGCCAGACTAGATGGCCCGGGAGGCCCCTTCTGACTTGCTCTGTTTCTATGTTTCCTGAGCTCTTTGCCTTTGAAAATGAAAAGGTTTTTTCTGCTGTTATTTCCTAACGCGGGGAAATGACAAAGGATCATCCTGAAAGGGCAAGGAAGGCCGAGTGGAAGAGGCTTCTGGCCACCAGTGCCGCTCTCATCCCCGGGTGGGAATGGCGGGCAGGGCAGCCCCGCTGAGGAGGAAGCAGCCCGGAAGGAGACCGGCCCCTGCAGAGGGGCATTCCTGCTTTCCCTGGGGGAATTCTTCCCTTCATCCGGAATTGCACTGGGGTTGGGCATGGCCTGCGCAGGATCTCTGAAAGAATCCTCCTCTTTGAAATGTTTCTGTGCCTCAATAAAGGAAAGATTGCAGCACCCGGAAACACACACACACACACACACACACACACACACGCGGAGCAGCTGGTGCCTTGAGGAACTGCAAGGACAAGAAACGGGGAGGGGGAAGAGGGAGCACCTGGAGGCCTGAAGTCCTCACAAATTTTCCATGCTCCAAGGAAATTAAGTGCATCCCGGAGCTTTAAGAACCCACTTCAAGGTGGACCTCTCTTTCTTTTTGTACCCAGAGACCAGCTGGGCCGGACACACGCCTGCACACAAGCACAGGCACACGCAGGCACACGCTCAGGCGAGCCGGGGCTGTGGAATGTGGCCCCATGTTTTAATGCAATTCTGTGTTTTATTTGGCAATATTGTATATTAATAGATGAATCTTTCTGTCTTGTCCACATTCAGTTGGGCTTCACGTAGCCTTTGGTTGGCTACAAGAGAGGTCAGGGGACACGCAAAGGCAGGCAGGAGGAGCCTTACAGGGCCCTGCTCCATATTGCAGCTCTGGTGCTGGTCATGGAAAACCAAGAGGCTACTCTAGCTTGGAAGGAGGGGCAGAGGAGAAGAGGGACTGATTCCCCCACCACCTTTGGTCTGGGAGTGTCTGAGGCCGCTTTCCCCTCCCAGCTCTGGGGTCCCTCCATGCACCTCCATCACATCCTGCCACGCCTCCTCTTTCCTCTCCCACTCCTCAGACCAGGCACAAACCGTGGGAACTCACCCCCTCCTCCCTGCAACCTACATATTGAACAGCGATCCTGCCTGGCCCTTCCCAGGGACCTGGTTCCTGGGTAATCCAGAAAGGCAAAGGATCAGAGCATCATTCCCTTCCCATTGGTGGGTCTTCGCAGAGGCCATGCTCAGAGGGGCCCCCTGGTATTTCTCCCTCTGCCCCCACACAAGAAGTACCTGGATCTCCTACCTGGTACTCCTGGGACGCCTCCTCCAGGGGAACCACCTTGTGACCTTCATGCTCCTTGGCTCTGTCGCACACCACGCAGATGGGGGCTTCGTGGTCCCTGCAGAAGAGTTTCAGGGGCTCCTGGTGCTTCTCACAGGCTCGCCCCTTCCCTCTGGCTGCCTTGACCTCCTGCTCCCCTGATTTTCTGGCAATTTCCACAATCCTGGCCAGGTGCCGATTGGGCTGGAGGCTCCTCTTCTGGAAGGTCCCCCTGCACTGGGGGCAGGAGCCATCCGTGTCTGATTCCCCCCCGCTCTGGCTCAGGCAGGCTCGACAGAAATTGTGCCCACACTCGGTTATGCTCACAGGATCCCTGAAATAGTCCAGGCAGATGGAGCAAGTGGATTCCTCGCAGAGAGCCTGGATGGTGCTCTGGGGGGTGGCAGCCATGGCTTCTGCACACAGCGGTTCCACTTGCCACATATCAGTAAGTGGGGTTTCCTTCCTGTAAATGGGCGCCCAGCCTGTCCTCCTCTGAGGTCCAAGCCAGGCATGGGACTCCACGCTGTTTACATTCCAGCACCACACAATCACTTCCTGCCATGTGCAGCTCATCAACTCATTGTTTCTTTGGTAGTCAGAATCAAGTAAAAGGTTGTTTCTTTGATGTTACTGAGAAGGTGTCTCTACCGGATATTTTTATGCCCTGTCCGTTATATGCAAAGTTTGGGGAGTGGGATCGGGTGGGCACTTTGCTAGAGGCACATGAGAGCAAAGCCACAGGGCTGAATGGATTCAGACAGCACAACAGGCAAGGAAAGGAGGAACCTTCAGCCCAACAGGAAAGGAAAGGGAGAACCTTCAGGACAACGTGGGCTTTGCATGGCCTTTCTGTCCTGAGATGGAACACAAGCCAGTGGCCCCAGGCTGGGAGCAGCCAATGTCCCTCCCAGTCCCAGGAGGGAGATGCCAACGGGGGCAGCAGCTCAGCACCACTGCACTAATGCCCCATCCCAGCAGGGAGATGCTCAAGGTGGGGCAGCGAGGAGGATCCCCAAACTGCAGTGGGAGCTGCTCGACATGCAAGCTGGATTCTGCAAGGAAGAGGCGCTTGAGACCGTCTTGCCAGGGTATTCTGGCTCCTGCAGTGCAGCAAAGCGGATCAGAAGAGGATCGTCCGTGCTTCACACTCCAGCATGGCCTTTGCCGAAGTCACCAGTTCCAGCAGAGATGGCAGCCGAGAATTTGGAAGACTGTGGTAGATGTGAAAGGATGCTTTGAAACAAGATTTAAAAGGTAACAAGATTATTTGGCCTAAAGGAGGGGAGGGGCTAAAATGAGGCAGTACAAAGTCTGGGGAAGCAGGAGGGCCAAATACCTCCTGATTGTCTCTTGACCTGCTTGGCAGAACAAAATGATGCTGTTGTAGCTCACCTGGGGCAGGTCTGAATTGGGAAGAAGGGCTGGTGTTGGAGCAGCGCAGAGCAGGCGGGCGGGAAGATTGTCAACTCCCGGTACCCCAGCCAATGAGGGGGAAGCAGGAGGGAGAAGCGGCCCGGGCAGGGCAGAAAAGGGGATGTGAGCATGTGCTCAGGTGAGCAGGGAAATGGGAAGGAAACCGTTTTTTTCTGTTCCCTTTGTTGCAATACAGTTTTAAGAAGAACTCTCTGCACGCTCTGGATATTTTTCTCTTCCGACGGAAAGGAAAGAGTGGTTTTAACAAGAGGAGAACCGGAGGGGTAGGAAGCGAGGGATACCCAGGAGCCCGGCAGATTAAACAACTCACTCCTGGAGCGGCTCCGGCCCTTGGTCCCCCCACCCCCTGCGCCTCCCCCCCTCCGGCTCGCTGCGTCGCTCCCTCCCTCCGCCTCCCGCAGCGGCTGCCAGTATTGGGGGGGGGCACCAGGGGCCCCCCGGGGCTGCCCCTCCCTGCCCGGGCTTGGGCGGCACTCTCGGCGTGCTCAGAGGTCCCCTCCCCCATCCAGGCTGCCCGCGGCTTCGGTGCTCCTGGGAAGCCCCCGAGAGTCACGTCGCCCCTCCGCCCCTGCGACCTCCACGGGCCCCACTGAGGAGCTTGGGGGCTCCCTGCGCTTCGGGGGTCGCGGGTGCAGAAATGCCCCGGGTAGGCGGGGCAGAAACACGCTGCAGCCATGACGGTTGGCGCCCCGGGGACTTTCGCCCTTGCTGCCCCGCCGGGGGTTTCCTTCGCGGAAGCGGCGGGGCCCCCGTGGCCGTCCTGAGGCGGGAAGGGGGCGGGAGCTGCGGGAGCGCCTCTTATAAAGGCGGGCGGCCCTCAAGGGAATAAACACAAGCAGGGAGGGAACCGAGATGCTGCGTCGTCCTGATTCCAACATTAATTCTTTTCATTTGTTAAGGATTCATTGCCTCTTTATCGTCGATGCTTTTGCTTGCTAGTGACCAGTCGCTGCTGTTTGGGGAGGGGGAGAATGAAAAATTACAGGAGGGTCTTTGCTTTAGACTCGGGTTGTCCAAACTTTTGGCTTCTCTGGGCTGCATTGGAAGAAAAAAAAAGATTGGGCAGCACATTAAATACACTAACAAAAGCCAATGAGCAAAAAACAAAAACAAAAACAAAGTCTGTGCAGAATTTTCGCGGTATGTGCCACCTCAAATAAGCAAAGCAGTCCTCACATAATGCTTATTATGTGGCGCTCCATTCGGAGCGTCTTTTAAAATCGTTGGGCAAGTGCAAAGTTTGTGACCATTAATAGAGAAAATGAACATATCTCAGTAATGAAATGTCATTTTTAAATATTTATTATAAAAGTAAAAGAAAAGGGCAACATAAAACCAGTGGGATATTTGACATTGTCTTTGAGAAACTAATGGATCGTTATCTGGTTTGATGGAAGTAGTGGCAATTCTCAGTGAGTTTGCAAGGTGCTCATCCGATATTCTGGTTCTAATTTTATTCTCGGTGTGCTTCATTCTTGAAAATAGTTGCTCACAAATGTAGGTGCTTCCGGAAAGCGAAGGCATGAATAAGGCCTGATTGTGGAGCAAGGGATGCTTGTCTCTGGGACGACAAGACCTGTACAAGTCAATGCTCACATTCTTAAGTTGAATGTTAGATTGCAGCTCTATACATTCCATAGGAAGATTGGCAGGTAACATATATATGTCGACCGAAAATGCAGTCACAAATATACCAAAACAGTGCTTATTTTCCCAGAGATCTTGAAATCTGTTTTCAGATTCTTGTATCGAATCGAAAAGCAAGGCTGCAAACTTTGTCTCTCCACAGGACTGTGTTTAGCCAACGTGTTGAAATGCATAAAATTGTTTGCAGTGGTAGGTTGAAAGGTTATAGATAATGGCTGCGTTTCGCTTGCCAAGTCACCATGAGCACATGTGACGTCTGATGGTGTAAATTTGTCTGTCTGCGCTTGGAAGATAACACACCGGAAGCCGCAGACGGCCATAGAAGTGAAGCCACACAGATGAACGCATGGTGCAAGCATAAGTACGTTTATTTTACGTGACATTGTTGTCTAAAAAGTACACACTGGAGAACTGCACAATCGAGTTACAAAAAAAATGCAAACAAGTCTCATTATGTTTTAAGTTGAACATGTCCCACCTCATGGAAGCTGTCTTGGCCGAGAACGAACTGTGTCTGAGAACCTCCGTGACTTACCGTATTTTTCGCTCTATAAGATGCACTTTTCCCCCCTCAAAAGTAAGGGGAAATGTCTGTGCGTCTTATAGAGCGAATGTGTGTGTGCCCGATGCCCGGGATGCTGCCGGCCTGCCTGCACCACATGGCACCACCAGGCCGGCATGCGCTTGGCGCGCCCTGCTCCAGCCCCCCTCTGGGAACTGCCCACCCGCACTGGGAAGACCTGCCGTGCCCCCCCCCCGTGCCACTGCCGCCACGCCTCCCCGCGCCGCTGGCACCTCCGCATGCACTCGGCCAGCACGCTCCTGGCTGGCACGCACTGGGTGGGCCCTGCTCTGCCCCCCTCGTCCGGAGCAGGTGAGAGCTGTGCCGCTGCATGGAGAGACGGGCAGCTCTTCCCCACCTGCTTGGGAACTGGCTTTAACCTGTCAGCTGCACGGAGAGACAGGGTGCTCACCCCCCACTCGGGAACTGCTCACCCCCACAATCAGATAGACATTGTTTTTTTCCAAAAGCCCTTTGATAGAATCCATCAACAGACTCTTGAGAAAACCCGGCAGTGATGGAATAAGGGCTGTGTGCGCGCACACACATTGTCCTATGGATCAGTAACTGATTAAAGAACTGAAAGCCAACATTGAGAATGCATGGTAATTTCTCCCAGTGCAGGAGTGTAAGCACAAGATTCGCACAAGATTCTGCATTAGGATCAGTGCTTTTCAACCTGTTCATAAATGATCTGGAATTAGAAGTGAGCAATAAAGCAGCCAAGTTTGCTGATGATACTAAACTATTCAAAGCATTTAAAAGGGATTGTGAGGAATTCCAGTGGGATCTCTCCGAGCTGGGGAAAAGGGCATCAGAACGGCAAATGCTGTTCTGTGTAAGCAAGTGTAAAGTTAGCATGCTGGGGGAAAAGAATCTCATCTTCAAGTATAAGCTGATGGAATCTGGACTAGTGCTGACAGACCAAGAAAGGGTCTTGAGAATGTGGGGGACAGCTTGATGAAAATGTCAAATGTTAGGAGGGGATGCCATAATATGCACATCAAAAGTGCAAAGAAGGGCAACTAAAACAATCAAGGGATTGGAGCAGCTCCCCTATCAGACTTTGTTACAACAACCAGGATTGCTTCTCTTAGGAAAATGATGACTAATGGAAAGCATGGCAAAGATGTTCAAAATTATGCATGGTGTGAAAAAGTGGAAAGTGGGACATTTTCCTCCTCTCTGAAAAAAAAATAAATAAAAATGAGTTAATCCCCATGAAAACACCCATCACACCTTTGTTCTGAAAAAAAAAAGATTCAACAGCAGAAGTGTAGTGAGCTTGAAATACCTTTTGGGGATGGAAGGAAAGTTCCCCACAATTCAGCTTTGTCTTTCAAGGGTTGGGCCTTTTAATACCTCATGGATAATTAACTGGGACTTCTAAATGCTTAACAAAAACAATGTGGATATAAAGTTTCATTGCCTGAAGACCTACCCAATTGAGGATACAAGAGACACAATTATTATAGTGATCTCTGCAACTGTGCAAATGTTAGATTTTCATGCCCTTGGCCCAGAGGAAGAAATGACACACAAGAGACCACTGAGTGAGCATTTCTCTCGTAGATGCAGCCCGAGTTTCTTAAGCATCACTTTTAAATATGAAAAAAGAGAGAGAGAGAAAAGTTGGAGGATTGAATTTAGGTCTCTCCTCATTGTTCACCTTCTCTGTCTAAGATTGAGGCAAGAAAAACCAGAGAGAGCAGGTGTGCTGGGGGTGTGCAATCAAAAGAATATTTACAGTTTATTCAGACCTACAGGAAATACATGTGGCATTGAAGGGACTGCAGAGATGGATTCTATACAAGATGTTTTCATGCCCTAACAGTTACATGCACAGTCTGCGGGGGATGGGGGGTCATGCACACAGTATGCTAGAGGCACATGAGAGTAAAGCAACTGGGATTAAGACATCCCAACACATCCCATTCTGTTGTAGTTTATTAAATAGTTTAGTAAACCATTTGATTCAGAATATTTTTTTCTTGTTTTCCTCCTCTCTAAAACTAGGTGCGTCTTATGGTCAGGTGCGTCTTATAGAGCAAAAGATACGGTAATACCCTGATCAAAAAGATTGGCCAACAAGCATAATGTCTCTCCTGTGGATGCAGTACGATGCCTTTCTGTGGATCCAGCCCCCCCGGATACATTATTGACCCTGTAATCTATAGGTGATGGCAAAACACCTGCGCAAATGATTGCCCACAAAAGGTGGCAGAACCTGGGCTGAGGGGACAGCAATGTGCTGATGATACTCCGCTCTGCCTCTCCTTCACATCCCACCCAGGTGAGGCTGTCGCCGTCTTGAACCGGGCCTGAGATCGGCAATGGAATGGATGAGGGTCAATAAACGGAGGTTGAATCCGGTAAGACGGAGGCACTCTTGCTACCTCCACAAGCAGGTAGCTATTCTCCTCTGCTGGAGGCCCCATTCTGCACAGGAACTTTGTTCTCCACCGAAGCAGGACAGGAGCTGCCCGAGAAGCACACAGACGCATCGTGGCTAACAAACTGATGGCGGACTCTGAGGGAACCGTCTAGCTGTCTGGAGACAATCAAAGCTGCATTAAGATGCCCCACGCAGAGAAAGCACCCACCCCCCTGACCAAGCGCATCCAAGTGAAATACCATCAGGAGTGAGAAATGATCAGAGAGAAGCGGATTGAGGTGAACAACTGTCCAATGAAGAACTGGCTGCAGATGAGCTGATGAAACTGGTGGCCAGAGATCTCATTGTTCGCCTGCGGAACAGACTGAGACGCGAAGAGGTCAGTGCGTCCAGTGCTCAGAAGGGGAGCTCAGGATCCGATACGCTGCCTGCGTTAGCTCCGCATGCTTCTGTCCACGAAGACAGAAGGGGGCAAGGGGCCACTGCCACAGACAAAGCCCGGCTGACCTCTCCACTTGACCCGCGTCTTGTCTGCCACTTCTCTCCTCCCACCTCACCTGCAAGGCGGGTTCACACAACCCCTTGTGCTCTCTCTCTCTCTCCCACACACACGTCGAGAGAAGCACCATCCTTCCTCTCCTCCTTGACGCTTGCAGTCCAGCCACAGATCTTCCCCGCGCACCAAGTATCTGCATGAACAGGCAAGCACGATCCTTCATGCAGGTCAGATAGGATTGCGTGTGAGCAAGTCAACCGCTTTGGCCTTTGCCGTGAGCCTCTCAAGGATGGCCTCCAGCAGACCGGCTGCCAGGCCCAGCCTCTCGGTGGGACCTGCTCCTCGGCGCTCTTCTGCTGGACCAGCGCAGGGCTGAATATCGACCAGGTAATTCAACCATACGGAGGGGGAGCAGAGTTCAGGGGGATCATGGTGCAATGAGAGGGCAAGATGCACCCCAGGAAGTCAGAATTTTGCCAGTGACCCGGTGCTGCAAGAACACACGAGGTCAGTCCCTGCCCTAGAACGAAAGATTTCTGCTCAATTTCCTATTGCCGACGCATCCCTGCTCGCTTCCTCCTCATTTGGCCATGAGCAGAGCTGAACCTGCAGGGGGCAGAGCAGAGAGAGCCCCTCGCAAGCATCCCGATACCCCACCCCCCAGACTTGTGGGGAGCAGCTGGCCTTGACTCGGTTCCCTGGGCAGCCCTGAGGCGTCGTCCTGGAATGGCTGGGGGCCCCCAAAGGGTCCGGGCTGGTCCCTTGCGGCTGCTTCGCGTGTCCCCTGGAAGCCCCCTGACCCTCCCCAGGGGCTCGGATGCTTCAGCACCACCAGGATGAGGAATGTTGTGGCTGCTTTGGCCCCTGCAGTGACTGTCCCCACCACATCGTGGAAGGAGGCTGGAGGCGCGTGGTGCAGGCAGGGGAGCCTGTGCCCAGGGATGGCCCTCCTCCTCCGAAGTGCCTCTGCCCTCGTGGAGAAGCGGCGAAGCGCAAGCAGCGAAGGAGCGGGACCAGAGGCAAAGCGCCGCAGTGCGTCCTCCTCCCCTTCCCATCCCGCAGTGGGGAGCCCCTTCCCAGCATCAGCCAGCATTCCCAGCAGACCGATTCACTCCATCGCTGCACACGCGAGGTTTCCCCTTCAGATGAAGGCACAAATAGATACAAAGGGAGACGTGTGTATCATGTTTCTGTATTGTGAACCACAACAAGCAGAGACACAAGCTACAAGGAGATAATCCTCTGATACGAGTCTGCATCCCATGAAGCAAAACCCCCGGGAAGGTTTGGGGTGTGTGCAATGGAGGAGAAAGGGGTGGCCGGTAAGGAGGGGAGATGCACCTCCAAATTCAAGGGAACGTGAGGACCTGCACTTAGACAAAATGTGCAACTGCTAGTGCAAACATGGTTTTCCATTTGCCTCCTTCCGTCTCTCTTCTTGGGCTCTTGAAGGCCTGACTGCAGCGCAGTTGCTCAGAACAAAGCCGGGTTGGGCGTTCCATCATCCCCCAACCAGAGCAAGGAAAAGCACACGGATTTTATTTATTTATTTATTTATTAACAGATTTATAGGCCGCCCCTGGCCACAAGCCTCGGGGCGGCTCACAACCTCAAAAACCTGTAGGCTAGACGCTATACAAAAATTAAAAAACCTACACAATATTAAAACCTTAAAACTGGCCCATCTCAAGGTCCGAATTAAAACATACAAATACCATATAATTGAACTAAAATTTAAAGTAAATTAACATTTAAAATGTTGCTTAAATAAAAAGGTCTTCGCCTGGCACCGAAAAGCAAATAAAGACGGCGCCAGGCGAGCCTCTCTGGGGAGCGCATTCCATGGATGGGGCGCCACCGCAGAGAAGGCCCTCCTCCGGGTGCTCACCCTCCTTATATCTCTCACGGAGGGTTCCCGGAGGAGGGCATCAGCTGCAGATCGTAAGGGGCGGGAGGGCGTATATGGTCGCAGGCGCTCCTTTAGGTAACCAGGACCCAAGCCGTTAAGGGCTTTATAGGTAAGAACCAACACCTTGAATTGGGCCCGGACTTCAATGGGAAGCCAGTGAAGCTGACGGAGAACTGGGGTGATATGAGAACCACGCCCCGTATACGTGGCATACGAAAAGCACACGGATGCCCCGCATGGGCCCCCCAGGCAGCCATCCTGTCTTCCCACGCAGGGACCCGGCCCCCAAAACAATGCCGCATCCTGTTCCCGTTTCCCAGGGGTGTTGGAGGCAGCAATTTGGGGTACGCCTGGCAGGTTGCACCTTCCCTTCCTTTTCCTCCACCTTTCCAATGGGGGTATTTCTGCTGAAAGGCCAAGTGAGGCTCTGAGAGAGCGAGCAAGGATGGCGCATGTGAGTGAAGGCAGACAAGTCAGGGACAGTGGTGGGTTTTTCCTCTGATTTTCCCTTTTCCAAGTTCTTTTCAAAGGGAAAGGAGGGAAAGGGAAGCCTGAAAGGAGAGCTGAAATTCGCTGAATGGCACCATTTCTGAGAGGAGACTCTGTGGATGATCTCTCTGGGCTCCTGCCTTCCTGGGAACCCAGACGGAGAGGAAACTGGGGACAGGGAGGGAGGAAGCAGGCACACCTTCCATGTGCTTCCTTCCGGTGACTGAGATGGGAAGGATTTGGAGTGGGGGGAATGGCCCTTGACGGGGAAAGGCTTTGGTTTTGGGTGAATCTTTGCAGTCGGGAGAGGAGGCCCTGCGAGGGAGGCTCCTGGAGGTGTTAAGAACTGATCGTGAGGAGGGCATCATAATCAACATAAAAGAAGGGGAAAAGGGTCTCTCCTGCACATGGGACCCCAGAGAAGGCATAGAGCAGGGACCCCCGGTCAGCATCATGAAAGGCCACCCACCCCCAATCACTGTTCAGAGTCACCCGGATTCTCTTCAGCTCCCCACTCACAGGCAGAGCAGAATAAGGATTAGTGCAAGCTCTGTGGGTACCTTGGGAATACCTGACAACCCAGATGCCTTCCTCGGGAGAAAAACAAACCGGGCTCTTTCTGTGCACAGACTCTCTGGCGACACCCACAGCCCAGGCTCCCTCACTTCTCACACGGACTTTCCAGGAGTGTCTTCCGGCCGTGAAGCCCTCACGGCCCAGCACAAAAGTGTCGAAGCTGAATCTCTTCGGATTGTCAGGCACCTTTGGAATTTCGTCTCCCATCATGACAGTTTTATGGTCCTCGGAGAGGATGAGCTGAGGATGAGCAGTGTCCGGATCCAGGGTCACATTTGCTGCTGGGGATGGAGAGAGAGGAAAAAATCAGATGAGCCGTTTTGATCTCCATCTCAAGCATCAACACCCCACTGGCATCACAGCTTCCCTCCCAAATCCAATGAAATGTAACCAGCAACTTAACTCAAAAGTTAAAGGCAGAATTTACAGTTCCACAAGCCCACCTCCCCAAACCTCTCCTCTCCTTTCCTGACAGTCCACCCAGTTTTACAAAAACAAAAACAAAGTTTGTTCAGCCTGGTTGTCCTGAAAGCCTCCAGCCGCTCTGGACAGACCTGCAATTTGGAAGCATTGCAAAGTCTGTCTCACAAAGACAAGAGGCTCTTTGGAACCGCGATTCCTCTCCTCAAAGCCAATTCCTAGAATTCCCCTCAAGCAGCATCGTTTCCCAACCCGGAGCATCTCAGAGAAACGTCAGCTGTGCCGGGTGCCTCCTGGCCAGTGCCAAGAACACTGCAGACCAATGTTTTATCCCACGATGTGCTAAGCAATTCTGGAAGGAAAATGCAGCTCAAGAGCCACAGAGTTGCTCGGTGCCAGAGGAGCGTCTGTGGGCACCACCACCGCAGAACCCGTAAGTGGCGCGATGCCCTAGTGCAGGGGTCGGCAGCCCGCGGCTCAGGAGCTGCACGTGGCTCTTGAATCCCTCTGCTGCAGCTCCGTTGCTCAGAATATGTGTCACAGCCACCGATCTGCAACTGAGGCTCCGAGTGACAAAATACCAATAGGTGATGATGAGGCATCCACTCAGGAAGGCTGCACTAGCTGGTTAAGTAAATTGCTACATTCCTCTGCTATTGTGCAGGGAAAGAGTGGAGCAAGCTTCCTGCAGGCTCTCCTGTTACATGAAGCTGCTGAAAAGATTTTCTTGGTCCAAATGTACTCTCCTTCCTCTGAACGATAAAAGCTGCACTGGAACCTGTCACAATTCACAGCACTTGACTGTTTATCTGCTAATCAGTCACTAAACAGAACTATATCTGCGACTTCCCCTGGTAGGCCAACCATGGATAAATTGAAGAAAAGAAAAGTTTCTGAAGAAAACCGAAGGTTTAATGGTATGTGGGTAGATTCATTTGCTTTTACTGCTGACGAACTTATGGGGTTTGCTGTTTAATGCATGCAGCCCTTTAGCACTGACTTTGACTCTGCAGGAAGCTGTTCTCCTATTCAAAATATATGAAAGGCGTCCTAATAGTTTATAATGTAAGATTAAAAATAACAGTTTTTAGTGAATGAACAACAGCTGCAGCTAAATCATAATGAAGATACACATAGCATTAAGGTAAAAACGATATATGCAGTGTTAACTGCATTTTAGATATCAAAAGGGCTTTGTGGCTCCCGGTGTTTCCTTTTGTGTGGGAAAGGGTCCAAATGGCTTTCTGAGTGTTAAAGGTTGCCGACCCCTGCCCTAGTGAAACAGTGCAAGTACTGGAGGAAAAACTTCCACACATCCGGTTCTAAAATAAATCCGTATTTTTCTCAATCTAAGAAACAATCGTCAGAAAATCCCAGCATTTCAATTTGTGGGGAGGAAATAAAACTCGGGTTCATGGGAAAGATCAAGCGTCCAGACCATTGAAATTCCGGGATTTTCTGACACAAGCAAACCCACAACCTGGGAGAGTGGTTGGGAAACAAAACAAAACAGGAGTGAAACTGGAGCATTGCAGCATTTTGGCAAGAGCCCATCCATGAGTGCAAGAAGGAAAGTGCGACTCGCGAGTAAAGGGGCCCCTTCTGTTCCGCAACAGCAGAACCTGAGAGTCTCCCACGAATCCGCCTGGCCAGGCTTCCCTGCGCGGCTGAACCGCAGGGGAGCCTGTAGCCCAGCAGCGATTCCTGGGAGCCGCGGCCCCCACTCCGCAGGCTGGTGACGGGGGAGCTGCAATGGGGCTTCTTCTGCCCATGGGGACCCCAAGCCGGTCCGGGGGCAGTCCGGAAAACGATGGCGGATGATGTTTTGTTTCTTCTGCCATGCAGCTCCCAGCAAACAACCTCACACGATGACCACTCCAGAATCAAAATTAGGAAGAAATTGAATAATCATAGAGTAGTAGAGCTGGACGGGGCAAGAGGGCCTCAGGCCCAGCCCTCTGCTCAGTGCAGGCCTCCACTTAAAGCAATCCTCTCAGCTGCATCTGGACTGCCTCCAGGGTGGGGAGCCCCTCACCTCCCAGGCTCATTGGTTGCACTGTTGGACTGCTCCAACAGTCTACTTCTGTGAGCCGTCCCAAGGCTATGTAGCAAGGGACAGCAAATAAAAACTTAAAATAAATAAATAAACAGTTGGCAAAACAAATTGGTGGTGAAAACCCAAAGCAGAAAAGAAAACCTCCAGGAATCCCTCTCCAGCGTGCCTAATTTTCCAGATGGGAGAAAAGGCAACAGAAGATTAAGAAAATGGCAGCCAGGCCACCAAAATCCGCCCATTGCTGCTTTTAACATCATTGATGACAACAACAACAACAGGAGAGAGGAGAGGAGAGGAGAGGAGAGGAGAGGAGAGAGGGGATCTTCCCAGGCTTTTCTTAATACCTTTGGATACCCTCATGAATCCTTGGAATTGCTTCCTCCATCCCTCCAGAACAGGCTTTCTATCAGAGAAGTCCCAGATCTTCCATTTCAGCTCCAAAGGAAAAGCCGCTGGGATCTCACAGGGCTCCTTCTCACTCCTGCCAGGGAAAACAGAGGTTGTCTCCACTCATCCAAGCTGGAATTCCCCCTGGGAGCAAAGGAGAGCCAGCCAAGCACAAAAGGTGGGCTTCCTTTGGGGCGGGGGGGGGGCAATGGTCCTCCAGCAGCCACACAGGTGGGCGGGGCTTCGGCTGATGGGGCAGTCGGGCATTTTGCTTGTGCTCAGTTATGCTTAGGGTCAGCTCTGCATGTGGGTTGTGGGAAGTTTGCCCCTTTGGGGGTGATATTTGGATTGTGGGGTCTGAATATATGTGTTAGTTGTGGGCTAACTGGCAGAGAGCAGCCTTCTGCCGTGGGTGAGGGAGCGGAAGGAGTAAGAGTGGTCCAAACTCGACAACCAGACCCTGTTTTTGTCTCGAGAGACGCTGGTGATCTGCATTCCCTGCTCAGGAGCCTGGAGCAGCCGGTCCCCCCAGAGCCGTCCAGACCCTTCCCTGCACCAGTGGAAACGAGGGGGACGCACTCACCTCCGCAAGGTGCTTCTCACATCCTGGAGGGGAAAGAGAAAGAGGAGGCGCTCAGTGGGTGCCGCTCTCCACCTGTTCACCTCCCTAAAGGAGCCCTCAGTTCCATCCCCGGCTTTCCACAAGAGCGAGGAGCTGATGGGCATCTTAGGTCTCTCTCGGAGTGCCTGGATGCTGACATCTAGAGGGGCCTGCATTTTCCTTTTCGCAGTGACACATTTTTATGTTGTGCAATCAGTTTCATGCTCCCTTTGGTGCTGCCCTCATGAAAGGGAAGGTCACCCTGGAAGTGGCTCCAGCCGCACGTAATGTGGAACCTAGTGCGGGATCCTGCTCCCCAGAGGGGCAATGAGATCCTTCTGCATGCGGGACAGAACCACCTCCAACTGCGAGGGGTCAGGATGAGATTCATCACCAGGGAGATGCCACACCTGCAAAGGGATGTCCGACTGAGTGCCAGGATTGACGCTCATCCTGGAGGCTCCAGCCAGGAATTCTTCCCACTCCGACACGGACTGTGTCTCTCTGAAAACCTCTGCAAACTTGAAGTAATTTTTCAAGGAGCAGAAGATGCCATGGGATTCGGACTGGGAAAGGATGCTCAGACCGGATGCATCCCACCCACTTTCTCCCTTGGAGCATCAGATCACAGATCCGACCTGCCTTCCGGATTGGCAACACCACTAGGCCAGACTGCTTTGTGGTCGCTTCCCCAGCCCCGCACCACCCTCTGCTTCGGCCTGGGTCTCATGGAGGGCCTCACAGCAGGGTTGCCCTATCAAAGGGTCCGCACTGCCTGCCTGGGCCCTCCCTCCACACACGCAGAGGCGAGCAGCGTCTTGCTGAGTCTCCTCCTTGGGGGACGTGGGGGCTCCTGACCCCCCTACCTGCAGGAGCTCCGCTGCCGGCTGCCGACTCTTCTCCTCCACCTCCCGCATGAGGCCTTCAAGGGAAGAGAGTTCCTTGGAAAGCCAGGCCAGGTGGTCCTCCGCTTTCCTGGCAATCTCCTCCTGCAGCTCGTCCACCTGGGCCAGGAGACGCTTCTCTTTGCTCTTCCAGGAATTGATGCATTCGCCTGAACTGAGCCACCGTCTCCTCCCGCTCGGCCTTTGTTTGCTCCTGCAAGGATTAGAGTGTGGAAGAGCAGGAATGGGCAGCCAGAGCTGGAAACAGGGTCAGTCTCACTAGAGATGTTTGGGGACCCCTCTCGGAATGGCCCCTCTTGCATAATTGCTACTGTAGGTTCAGCAGCTTTGAACAATCCCTTGAACTCTGCAGGGAAAGCTGCCTGGGCTCTCGATTCCCTGGCATTTCTCTTCCATGTGACCATCCTGGCTGAAGTGCTCCTTCTGGACACTTACCAGCAGCGCCTGCTTCTCCCTTTCTGCCTCTGCTTT